>JBBCBC010000023.1:31950150-32401332 GCA_037126765.1 Stenogyne calaminthoides | reverse complement strand
ATGTAAATGTCTTGCCAAACAAAGTAACTGAGATCATTTTAATTAGTATACTTAAAAATTAATGGGGTCGTTGCTACTACTGATCTGTGTCCTTTGTCTCCATCAAAGCCCCGGAGTTCAAGACTTCCATGAGTTATATATGTAGCCATAATTAGTGATATGGAATGGGTTGGTACATCAAACATTACTATTCGAGTAATAATCATATAAACGAGATCTATACATGAAATGTATCAATGTTATGTATAAAAATTATTTAAAAATTATTTATTTGTCAAATAATATAATAGTAAGTAATACTCATGTGAAGTTGTGAACTAAGTTGAGTGTTTTTCTAACTACAAGAATCCTTGATGTCAGTCTTTGATTATCAAGAATGACTTCCTACAACATGCCATGCCACAAAAGACAGATTGGTCAGATCGATCCACTATCTTAGACTTATTTAACATATTTAAATTGTTTTTTGAATTATAATTTTCAATTTACTATCATGTCCTCTTCTAAACAATATTAGAATACTTAATAGGAATGATCAAATTAGATGATTGAAATTGGTCTCTACTTCTTCTCCAAAAAAATTACTTAAACCCTCCCGTCAAGGATCAAAAATAAAAAATTCTTAAACCCTTCCCTTACGCCTCCTCCACCACGGCAGTAAGCCGTCGCCGCTTTTGCTATCACTTTGTCATCAATTCAAGAACGCTATTTTCCTTTTTCGGTAGTCATCTTTCTCCCATTGGCTTCGTCCCTGCTTGCGCCGCACTTCCCACCCGCCCTACAGCCGTGGTCATTTCAAAAGCTGCAATCTTCTATTGAAAATTTTGATTCTGGATTCTTGAGTAATTCACAGTAAGTAGCTACCTTCCTAATATCATCGCAATGATTATGTATTCTAATTTGTGGATTATGCAATTGATCAATAATTTTGATTTGTGAATTCTACAATTATTCAATAATTTTAATTTGTGAATTCTACTGAGCAATTTTTTGTGAATGGGTTAATGTATTATTGCAATTTTTTTGAATTGATTATCTATTCTTGCAATTGATTATGTATTAATGGTGGAAATGAAGGTAATGATGATGGGATAACAAGAAATTTTCTAGGATTAAGACCTTTTATCTCAAAGTGGTATTATGAGTATAGCTGGACTAAGCAACTACATTGACGTTAATTTTTTCAATGAGAATCAGAATCAAAGATCTCGACAAGGTTAGCTAGTGTTTTTTATGTAACTGTGCAGAAAAAATTTGGAGAACTAGTCTACAATCGACTTTGACAGAAACTGAAGCCCACAATTTTTTCATGCATGCCAGAGTTATACCTTCTTTCCTTCACAAAACTGCATTGTCAAAACTTGTCTGCTTGTGAAATCCTGGCAATTAGACCATTATATAGAGCTTTGTATTAAACAAAGAATTTCAATAAAGACACATTCAATGAAAATGACATATTGCTTCTCTTAAAAGCTGATGAATATGTAGTATACCCAATAGACACTGGGAATCTTAACCATCCTGTTCGTTTTAAAATTATTTGCTGCTCTTTCTGAGTTTTTAGCCTCTTGAATGAAATCTATGGAGCATAAGAAATGATATCAGTGTCATTCAAACATATTGGCAAATTCATATAAAAAGCAGTTGTGTTGCATATTTTTTCATACTTTTTTTTTCCTTCCACCAAGAACAGTGTATGTGGGAGAGGGGCAAATACAGTTTATACAAAAAATGTCGTAAAGAAGAGAAAAAGGCCAAAAATACAAGAAGTCATTCATAAAAGCTTAAGCTATTGGACAGAAGTCCTCAGGGCTCTAAATTAACATGGTGATGAAATGAGTTTAGAATAGAGTTTAATGACCACCTCATTTGAAACCTTAAGTTATTCGAGAGAAGTAACACTATAACATTTTATCACAATATATTTAAAAGCTGAGCTCTTAGAAAGGAGAATCAATTTAATAGTTAATGCAATATCTTCTACAGACAGCATGGACAATAAATAAACAGCTAGATAAGACGTGACCAATAAAAATAGCATAATTTCTTAGCAAAAAATTGTTTATTTGTTACTGGAGTAGAGTTATATTTGTAGATTGGTTATGAGTTTGAGTTGATTAGTTAGAGATTAGATGATATGATGACGGTGTTTGATGAAATGCCTGAAAGAGTTGTGCTGTATTATAGTGATGTTTTTGTCCTACCTTGATGCTCGTAGTATTTTTTATTTCTCTGATATTTGGCTGGTATCTTAATTATGGCTCGTACAGTCCTACTCAACTCTATGAAATGTGTATGTATAGCTTCAGCGAGCATTACGTAAAAAGAATTCAATTGAAGTACTTCTAGACTAAGGATTGCTAGATATGGTTGTTTTCATTGTATAAAAGGTTCCATTTAAATTATTTGAATATACATTCATCCTCCTGTCTTGACCTTTTGTTGCTTGTTTATGGGTGGTCTACTTTAGGATCATGGCTCTCACCCCTCTGCATAATCAAATGTATTAATTTATTTATGACCAAGGACTTATAATTTGTAGCTTATTTAATAATCTCAAAATATTATCATGGTGTCACCTTCAGTTCCATGCTGCCGTTCACCACCTACAAAGGCTACCACAAGTGGTTCTGTTTTTCAGAATTCAAGTTTTTTCAGTTCCAACTTGAGTATGACAGCAGCATCTCCTCAGAACTGGTGAGAAACAGAGGTGAAGGGTCAATTACATTTCTTGGGGAACCTCGGCAATGGCAATGGTAATCTTTATATATTTACATAATTTTAAACCTTACCTTCTCTCCTGTTTCTCTATAAATATATAATACAAGCTACGTCTCATGCTTCAGATCTTTTGGGCTTTGGTTAAGTTTCAGATTTAGTTTCGGTTCCTTTTATAGGTTGCATTAATTCGCCCCCATTCGTCTATTGTACACTCGGTGATGATGGTTCTCAACTTCATCTCCAGTTCTGGGTACATGGAAAATTCACAATGCACGATGTTCTCAGTCGGAATGATAATTACAAGGGCATATCAATTTTAGTTTTATTCGAATAGCTTTAATGGTCTCTTATTTAGTATGCTGTTTTTTACCTACTTCATCGGCAAATTCAGATTCCTGCATAGTTGTTACTGTAAAATTCTCAGAATTTTGCAGCACGTCTATAAATTTTGGAAATATGATTTAGTAATTGTTTTGTATAATTATGAGGCTGCTGATGGTTATGGGGATTTTACAAGGCATGTGGGAGACAAATGGGTGTGTATTTCTGATGAACATAACCACCTTGTTGTTCTCTAGGATGTGTATGTCTAATGAACAGAAATCTATTGTTAGTGGCCTTCTCTGTCTTAAATTGTTGTAAACCTATGGAATGTACACAATATTTATAATAAGTTAATTATAATTGTTGGCAGATTTAATTATAAGTGAATTTTTGAAATAGTTGCAAGACTTTTAATTCACCTTTGAAATTATCATTTTTTTAGGTAAGTGTTCTTCATTTTGTTGCTTATTGTAACACTTGTCTCCCAGGCTTTAGGAATTGGGACACACAGTGGTTTTCTCATCATAAAGGATGTCCTTCGTTGATCCATTTTTTGTTAGAATATTGGGTTTTTTACCCTATGTGTTACTTATAAGTTTTGTAAAACGTTTTATAGAATTGTATTTATATATGCTAAAAACCTGCTTCAGGTGTGTGAATTCTCTTTTTCATTTTTGTTTCGTAAATAAATGTATGGTGCTTTGAATATTTTGATATTTTATAAAATTGTTGTGTAAGATGGAGGTTATTGAATCGCTGATTATGTTTATGGTAGGATGAATTTGCTGCTTGAGGTTTTGATTTTAAGGAACTTGGTCCACAATTGGATCTTTTTAAGTTTTGAGATGTTCTTTTGACATGTAGTCTGTAGTAAGAGGGTCGATCTGTATTTACGGTCATATATTATATCCGATGAGAATATATAGTGAGGACTTCTTGAAAGTTATCGAACTAAAATCATTTACTTTAGGGTAAAGTATGGGGTGAACAAGTTTTATGGTGACTGGTTTAGGAGTGTGACTTATATAACTAAAAGGTATTAGTTATATAATTGAAGAGTGTGATGACTTTTTATCATAAAGAGTATTACTCATAAAAATAAAGGGTTGACTATATTACAGTAAAGAGTGTAGTCGTGATAACTGAAGGGTGTTACTTATATCACTAAAGGGTGTGGCCATGATAACTGAAGTGTAAAAATAAATCGATTTCACGGTGAACAAGTTTCACAGCATATCGACTCTTACTTTAGATGGAATTAGCTATTAATTGAATTGCACATTTTCATTGATTCGAAGTATGATGCTAATTATAAGGACTTGGTAATATAAAATTTATGAATTTTAAAATTTATTATTAAAAGAATTACTCAAAATTACGCAATAAGAATTCGAACATAAGACTTTCTCCATATAAAATTATCAGTTTGCCATCAAACCATATCCATATTTATTTACTTATCCATAGAAATAAAATATTTAAACTATATTTAGTAAGTATTATTTTTTTTACTCTAACCGTCAATGGCCTATAGTGGTCTATAGTGATTTCAATCACTTGTTTATATTTTAACATAAATTTATTATGTTTGAAATATTAAAGAAAGCGATAGAATAAGAAAATAACAAATTTATTGACGTATGTGTCAATAACGATATACGTTCCTTCATAACGACATGTATGTCGTTATTCAAATTTTAGTGAAATTTATAACCTACTTTTTTTTTTTAGGTCCTCATTTTGCAAATATTATAACGTATAATAAAAATGTGATCTAATCTTTCTAGTGAAATTGAGTTGGCTTGAGAAACACCATGCAATTGCATCACTTAAGTTGTGAGTTAAGGTGTTACTTTATTCAGAGAGTAATCATTAGTCAACATAAAATATCATTCTTCATGTCTTCCTTTTATAAATTTTTATTTAAATGACCATCTTCTTTAGAATTTGGATTTCATGTAATAGAAATGTGTAATGGCCTTTTGTCCAATAAATACAATTGTTTTGCTTAATTACTCGTATGTGCTCATAACGACAAGTATTTTGTTATAACGGCATAAATGTCGTTATTACGATCTATAGTGATTTTAATCACTTGTTTATATCCTAACATAAATTTCTTATGTTCAAAATATTAAAGAACGCGATAGAGTAGAAAAATAATGAAGTTATTGCCTTATGTGAAAAAAAACGGCATACGTTCCGTCATAACGATATCTATGTCATTATTCAAATTTCGAGTGAAATCTATAACTTACTTTTTTTTTCTAGATTTTCATTTTGCAAATATTAGAACGTATAATAAAAACTGGATCTAATTTTTTGAGAAATTGAGTTGACTTATGAAAGACTATACAATTACATCACTTCAACTGTGAGTTAAGGTGTTATTTTATTCAAAGAGCCTATAGTCAACATAAAATATCATTATGCATGCTTTCCTTTATAATTTTTTTTAAATGAACATCTTCTTTAAAAACTGAATTTCGTACAATAGAAATGTGTTATGGGCTTTTTGTCCAATAAATACAAACTTTTTGCTTAATTACTCATAATATGTGCCCATAACGTCAAGTATTTTGTTATAAAGACATAAATGACATTATTACCATCTATAGTAATTTCTATCACATATTTATATTTTACATATATTTCTTATGGTTAAAATATAAAAGAACACGATAGAGTACGAACATAATGAACTTATTGTCGTATGTGTCAATAACAACATATGTTCTCTTTCATAACAGACATATGTGTCGTCATTCAAATTTCAATTGAATTTTATAACTACTCTTTTTCTAGGTCCTCTTCTTCTTCATTTGAAACAAATGAGATGATAGAAGCCCGGGCAACTAAAATCTAGCATAACTGAAACCAAAATAATAGAATAATACATGAAAATCATACCACACAAAATACTTAATAATTAAGAAAAAAATTGATTTACAATCTTGTGAAGAAAACTAGATCCACGAGCATGCCTGAAAATGCTATACTCATTAAAAGATATAATATATGGCATAAAATAAGTACAATAAGTGAGTTCGTATATCAGCAAATTAGAAAGTTGTGGAAGACTGTATACAATCCAAAAATCAACAAGCTGTGGAAGACTATATTACAAATATTATGCCAAACAAAACCACTGAAAATTAAGAAAGGATAAAAGCATTAGGGCTTCCAAGAAAATTGACTAATTAAAGCACGAAGAATTAGATGGCATGTCTATTATGTGCATATATAAACATAGTTATTAGAGATGCAAAGGTGCACTGAGGGTATACATAAATCGTTCAATTTATTTTTGACTAAAAGCTCACATCAAAAGAAAAAACAGACAATTTAGTTATACATGAGGAAGCAATATAGGAATAAACATTGCCAGCCAAACCAGGTCAACGACGTTCTTTTTGCTCTTTTGCCTCAATATTTACTGGCACAAGTTTTGAGGAAACACATTGGTGGTTTCTTATTGGGTGAAATTTACAATTCTCAAAAGAGCCAACACATGGTCCAACATCAACTAAAAAAAATTATTTTGGGAATGGAAGAAATTAGTAGTGGAAATAGTAAAAAAGATCCAGAATATTAAATTATACCTCACCAGTCATACAACAACATGCTTGCTAGATAATTTAGTTCCCTGCGCAGCTTAATTTGTAATAACAGAGTAATATTATTAACAGAAATACCATCAGTATTAGTGCCCTGATTTTTAGTACCATTTATACCAGAAGTAGCAACAAAGGTATTACACCCTTGAGCAACAATATTAGTTTCTTGAACACCATTATTACCAGAAATCTCAAGATTAATTTCATCCTGTACAAGCACAAATCACTTAATTTTAAATATAGTAATAAAAGGAAAAGATAACTAGGATCTGCACTATTATTGACACTCTATCCTTTTGAACACTTTAAACACAGTCAACCTACTAATACTCATCATCATGACATGTGTCATTTGTCAGTTGCTGCAGCCAACAATTTCTAAACAAATGGAGATCTAATTAGGTTACTATCTCCCAAATGAGATAGCAATTACTTGGAAGCTTCCAAATTTTGAGGCAGACAGATCTTCATGATACAAAACTCGAGGCCCTAGCTACTAAGTTATCGGTTCTATGCTTTCAAATAGAGTAGGAAGCAAGGAGACATCGAAGACCACATCACACGTGTTCTAGATAATTAGCTATATTTCTAAAGTTAATAAGCATTACTATACAAGAATACCTGCTTTAGGATAATTTTAGTGAAAATATATGTATTCACTATTCAGGGCATAGCACCATCAAAAAATTAATAAGAACTACATTCATTAGTAGCCTGATAATTTACTTACTCATTCATCCCCATTATAAGTTCATGATATGCATAATTGCATTTGCAACTTAAAGGTATATTTGCTTGCAAACTTTAAAGGAAAATAATATTGTAATAAGGTAGCTAAATACTAATGACGGGCAAAGAATACAATGAAGAATGTAATCAAGCAAATGTCATCCAGTCAAGACTTGAGGTTCATTGACAAAAGTACAAATCTCTGACCTAATCATGTTAGTAACAAAATATCACAATAAAAAAGGGCAGTTGTTTACCCACATATGGTCAGAAGCAGGCACGGGACATCAACAATACAGATGGTACCTAAGGTGGCAATGATTGAACATTGATAAATAAATTTTTCCAAACCGTCTGCCCTTTGTAAAAATACTAGAAAGCCAGATAAGCAGCTATTGCCAACGAAAGAATAACACCTTTTTTTCCTCTGCCATTTGACCAAAGAATTTGAGGCATGCCACTATTAGTTTAGTAATTAACTAGTACTCCTTGAGCAATACTGGCAAACGCAACAAATTGTATAAAATGACCATCTGTATAAAATGATAACAAGATCCTTGAGCAATACTGGCAAACGCAACAAATTGTATCCAAAAAGCGTAATATGCAATCTTTCGTCATCAAATTTCGGAATTAAAATTACAGAATATGACAAGGAAAATACGACACATATTGAAAACTAAAATCAGAATGAAACTAAAATTAAAATTCAATTAAAAGAACATATGAAGATAAAAAAACACAATAAACATGTTCGACAGTGAGAAGGTGGACATATTTACCTAACTGAAAATTGCAACCCTAATTTTACGACCCAGAAGATTACGGTGGTACTGATGGCGGAGGATAGTGATGCTACTATGGCGGAGATAGCGGCGGATTATAAAAAAAATAAAAAATAGGCCTGTTCTGTTCTTAACTCAGAAGAAGAACGTTTTTTTTTTGACCAACGATGGAAGATGAATGAAAACTTAAGGATGAAGAATGAAATATATATATATATATATATTTATAGAATGTGTTATAAAGATAAATTTGTAAATTGATAATTATATATTTTAAATTATTTAATTTATTATAATAGTACGACAGTACGACATAATTCGACATATATTACGATGCAGTACGATGATCAGTACGACACACAATACAATAGATTGCAGGTCATTAAATTTAAGCCTTTGGATTTTAAATCTAATGACTAAAATTAACTGACTATTGTCAGTTAGTACGATACCCTGACTGATGTAAAAAATACCCAACTAAGTTTATACATAAAATCTATCACTGTTATTAAGGACAAACACAAGAATTAAATTCAAAGAGGGCACCCATCAAAGAAAAATTTAAATATGAAAATAAATTTATAGTAGTCTATTTTTTATTTCATAAAGTAGGTCTTGCGGTGAGAAATTTTGCGGTGAGATGAAATATAATTTTAGAATGACGTTTCAGTATTTCAAAAACAGTTGATATTAAGTAATTTGCATTAATCACTAAATTCATGAACAATCGATCTCGCAAAAGAATTTTCTTATAAAGATTAAAATTAATTATATATGAACCAATATATAAAGGTTTAAAACATTAAAGAAAAATTACTATATTTACATAACTCAGCAAAAAAAAAACAATTATATATGAAACAAAATATAAAAGTTTATAAAATTTAAAAAAAAAATTCTATTTACATAACTTAGCAAATAAAAAAATTTATACATTTATTCAAAGTTGCACTCCAAATAAATAATTAAAAATTACCTCTATTAGTATTATTATTAATTTGTTCAAATAAATAATTAAAAAACATAGATAACTGAATTAAAAAAATTAAAATAAGGGAAAACGAAAACAAATTCTTCATAATTTCTTTATGCATACATTTCGCGCTATTGTATTATATATTTAATAATAAAGAAAAATAGTTAATTTATGAGTAGGTCTAGTGTGAAAATTTTCATGTATGAAAATCTATAAAATTGCCCTAAATCAACCATCTACACCCTAAACAATAATGAATCCTAAATTATGACTTATTCGATCGGGCCGGGTGAACCATGAACCACTTTTGTAGAAAATGAAATCCGTCTTAACCACTCAATTTTGTCTCACCTTCATCGATTACAGAATTTGGTTGTAAATTAAAGTTTTTTCATGTAAAAAATTTTCATACTAGACTTTGTCTTAATTTATACGTACGTTTATGCTATACATCTGAGGTACTTAAAAGTCTGATGCGTAGGTGGTTGGAAATAAGTGTGTATATCTTTGTGTATCAACTAAATTAATTAGTATATATAGAACACTGTGCATATCTCAGAATAACTCAGTGTCTACAGCCGGAGTTTGTCATAGAAATTAAGCAGAAATTAAAAATATATAATCATGAGTATCATGATGATGAGCATCAACATGGCAATTCCTAGCAATTGTGTTCCCACAAATATTAATGCTTCAAAAAAACAGCAGCATGGACTCTCTCTCTGATCAAATCAAGCCTCGCTCTAATTATTTCAAATGCATTAATGCTGCAATTAGCCTGCAATTAGCCCTAATCAACAAGTTACAACTACTACGCGAAGATCTGGAAACTACAATCCTCCCCTTTGGGATTACAATTATATTCACTGCATTGAGCAGTGAATATAAGGTATGATATTCATGCATAATTAATATATGTGAGTTAATTAATTATTTTGTAATAGCAATATTAATTGCTTATGTATGTATAGGCGGAGAGGTACTTGAAGAGGGTTCCTGAGCTGGTGGCACAAGTGAAGATTATGCTGGAGAAAGAAACGGAGGGAATTCCATTATTGGAGTTGATTGATAAGTTGCAGAATATATATGGGCATATCTTATCACTTTCATCATACTATCAAATTAATATTGAGTCGTGTAGTGAATCACAACATTTATTTCACTTGTCTTCAGACTCCTCAGACAACATGGTTTTAGTGTGTCCCAAGGTACGTGCAAATTTTAGATTCGAAATTATTAGGATTAAAAAAAATATGTGTATCATTTCGAAATTGAAGAAAAAAAATAAAATAATTGCATATGTAGCGGTTACCTATTTGGTGACCTGTTGTAGCAGGTTAAATGACTAATTTTAAAAAATATATAATTATTTACAAGATCAAAATAAAAAAGTTAAAAAATAGGGACTAATTTCAAAATAAAACAAAATTATAGGACTAAAAAAAAATTAATCCATTTTAATTATATTAAGACAAAAACTCGTATGAGACGGAGTATAACTTAACACAATCAACATTCATCTCTTTCAAAGTGTTAAAGCGTTAATGTTCAATTTACACTCCGTCTCATCATGAGATGATCTAATGAAAGTTTGTCTCTTATATTAATTGTTAAATGTATAAGTACCATTGATATGGGGAATTAAAGCAAAATAGTCCCATAACTTTACACATTTATTGAAATAGTCTCATAATTATCAACTTTTTCAATTTAGTGTCATATATATTCAATTTGATCCAATTTAGTCTCAAATCTTGGGAAATTAAGCTCAAAATTGTCCAAAATGACATCGTTTTGGACACGTGTCTAACATATTCCGGTCAAAATTGGACACGCACCCAAAACAACGTCGTTTTGGACAATTTTAAGCGACCTTCGGCGGTTTGAGACTAACTTGAACCAAATTAAATATATGTGGGACCGATTGATAAAGTTGATAATTATAAGACCATTTTAATAAAGGTGCAAAGTTATGGATTTTGGTTTAAATCTCTATTGCTATGCATCCTACAAATTAATTAATTAATAGTAGTAAATTGTAGTTAAATATTTGGACTGAATTAGTATATATATATATATATATATATATATATATATATATATATATATATATGCACCACTTGCAACGAGCAACGAACTCAAATGTATATATTTCTAAATGGTACAATTAATTATATATATACTAAAAGTTATAATTAATTGATTAACATTAAATTTTTTTCACCAAATATTCACTACTACACATTTAAGCTTGGACAGCTCCACTTGGACAACCCTTTTAAAAAGAGCTCTCCAAAACCGAGCTTGGAGAGCGGTTTTTATTAAAAAAAAAAAAAAAACTTACAATGCGGTTTGAAACCGTTGTCCAAGGGACAACGATTTTGAACCGCTCAAGAGCACAAAACCAAAACCTTATATCGGATCTTTTGAACCGCTCTCCAAGCATAAACCCTTTTTCTCCATTCCTCCTCCTCCAATATTTTTTCCTCCTCCCTCCTCCTCCATTTTTTCCTCCATTTTTTTCCTAAATCCTCCTCCATTTTTTTTCCGCCGCCTTTGCAATAATCGCCTCTTGTGTAAGAGCCAAGGGTCAAGACTCAAAGTCCTCCGGTCCCTACCTGGCCCTCCTCCTCCTCCTCACTGACTCCACCGTCGTCGCCTCCTCCTCCTCCCTACCGCCGTCGCCTCCTCCTCCTCCTCCCCTACCGCCGCTGCCGCCACCTTGTTGTATCTAATAGGTATTTTAATTTATTTAATGTTATATATATAGGTATATATATATATTTATATTTATGTTAGGATATATGCATATAGTGTTAGATTAATTGGTTAATTGACTTGGTTTTAATTGTTGGACAATATGTTAGGATTAATTGTTGTTTGATTAGATTGTTTAATTTAATTTTTGGGATATATATGATTAATGCTCCTGAAATTAAAATGTGTGTATTTTTTGGTTGGTTAATTGGTTGTCAATTTGTGTGTTGTTTCACTCAAAAGTATTAGTTGTTTCATTTAAAGGTATTAGTTGTTTCATTAAAAAGTATTAGGTGTTTCATTAAAAGGTATTAGTTGTTTTCATAAAAAAGTATTAGGTGTTTCATTCATAGGTATTAGTTATTTCATTCAAAGGTATTAGTTGTTTCATAATAATGTATTAGGTGTTTATTCAAAGGTATTAGTTGTTTCATTAAAAAAATATTAGGTGTTAGTGTGTGATTAATGTTGGTTTAATTATATTATTGTTAGTAGCTTGGATTAATTGTTGTTAGTACGTGACTTGAATTAATTTTTGTTAGTGTTAGAGATATGAAATAATTTTTGTTAGTATTAGGATTAATACATTAGGATATATTTTGGTTATTAATTTGCTGAATGAATAGTGTGTTTCTTTAATTAGATGATTAATGATGGTACATTAGAATACATTAGAAAATTAAAATGAATGTAGATTAAGTATAGTTAGGTATGCTTTTAGGTTTAATACTTTAAGATACATTGTCTTGAGAATCAATCTTCATATTGTCTTTCCTATAGGCATTTGTAGCTAGTTCTATATGGATCGAAAGTGGGTTCGAGCATATCGATTATCAGATAAGTATAGGAATGGGTGATTAGAGGTGAAATTGAGTGAGTTACGAACGAGTTTTAGCCATGTTTTGAGTGTTTTAAGTGATATTCTTGTGGTGACTGAGCATGATATGTATAAAATCACTAATTTGCTTATTTGGTTTGTATAACGAAAAGAGGGCTGAAAATGGAGCTCGTGAGACTTCATCTGCATGAATCGGACTCCGGTTGAAAAGATATGAAAGAAATAATGAAAATTATTAGTTGGAGTGAAGAAAGGTGATAGAAGGATGAGGTCGAGCACCTAGAGCTCGACCAATCTCGATCGAAGGCACAAGTCACGAGGAGCAATGGCTTTCGACCGGTGTGTGGTCGAGATAAACCGCTTCGACCAAGGAAGGTACTTTCGGCCTTGAGAATCTAGCGATGTAGCGCTCGACCAAACTAAGTGGTCGAAGATAACGCTTTCGACGAAGTCTTATGATCGAGCGGTCGAGAAATGGATATATAAAACATCTGGGGAAAAATAAGGGGAGTTTTTTTTTCGGGGAAGAGGACGAAAAATTAGATAGAGGAAATGAGAAAAAAAGTACCTAGGGTTCAGGAAGAAGGAGAGAATTCATCCACGAGTAAATACACTTCGATTCACAAATTTACTAGTTTAACATTCTAGTTTTCCTGATTTTGTTTTGTTTAATTTCTCAGTTTTTACTTTTGAAGAACAATTTAGGGTTTATTTGAATTTCCTATCCAATACTCTTTGTGCTACTTGAATTCAATTGATTATCCATTGTTGCTTTGGATTATGCATTCTTTCTTAATGAGTTCTATGATTTCGTTGGTTATTTGTGATTTGATGATCAAGATGTTAGGCTAAACTTTTGATTGCTTTGGATAGGATGATCGCGTAGAAATAGTGAATTGGTTAGGCGATTAGGATGATTCGAGGTGTAAATTGAATAATCTTCTTAAATTGCTAAGTGGAATAACCAATCCAATAAAAACCATTGAATTGAGTACGAAAGTTGTTAGAGAGAGGACGATCGAATCACTCTTTTCCAACGAATAGGCTTGAGGAGAGGGTTTGTGATGGGGTTGGTAATATACCGGTTCATTTAGGGAGGACGACCAAATCACCCAATTTGAATAAGGGTCCTAGTAATTAAGCACAACCTTAATAACTTGATTTTTTGGTAAGTGAGGTAAAAAGGGTATTAGTTGAGTAGTCGGGGATAAAAAACCGAGCTTTTGTTTGTACCTTATTTAAGACGGGATTAGTGAAGTTGATTGCCTGGTTTCAAATTACACTTAGGGTTATTCTTTTGTACACCACGATAGTCCTCGTCGCCAAATCAATTCGATAGTATACGTGGGATTCTGTCCAAAATACAATACTCCAATATTTGCACGCCATCCGGTTAGTATAATCATTGTCATTTACTTATTTCTTGTTGAAGCAATAGTAGTGAAATAGAACTATCAAATTGCATCCATATTAGTTACGAAGCTAAGATTTTCAGGGATTTACAAGTATACTAAACTTCATTTGGGTTCGATACTACTTGGTCTAAATACTTACCATTGCTACGAAAGATCCCATACTCTTGTGGGGTAACCGCTAGTTAAGAATATAAGATTTTACTGAGCCAAAGTCAATGGCGCCCGTTCGGGGATGTGACGATTAAACTTTGTGTAAAACTTGGAAATAGATTAGTAATTAGTAGTGTGTGTTTTCTTTTTCGTTTTTACTATATTCTTGTGCTAGTTGCGCTTGATTTCTTTTGCTTGAGTTTTTCGGGTTTTATGAGAACACGCTCAAAAGGAGAAACGAAACCAGCGTTGATCGAACTAGACCACCCCGGTATAGCAAGAAGGAATCGAGCTTTCGGAGAAGAATGGTTATGTAGAGAAACGGCGAAGGGTTGAATGTTGATGGAAATGGAGGAACGAGAGAATCGATTGCACCCGAAGGGATTAATAACCCCTAACCACCGGCCAAAACCAACCATACCCCCAAAACCAACCGCAAAGATCCCAACCAACCAAACCAAAGAAAACCAATTCCCTAACCAAAATCCAAACTTTCAAAACCTTAACCAACCGTACAACAACCAACCTTACCAAAATCCACCTTACCAAAATCACCAGAACCAAAAACTACCACCCAAACCCTAACTATAACCCACACTACAACCCTCTTTACCAAAAACAACAAAACTACCCTAGGGAGGGAATCCCGAGATGGCTATCCGAGGGATGTTTGAGGCTCAACCTCAAAGACATTATGATGGAGTGGCTTTGCGAGGTGGAAAACTAACAACTTCTCAATTTCTCTGGGGATCCTTAAGATGCTCCTTGATTCTCAATTCCGAGGAGAGGTTGGGAGAGATAATCCAAACACTCATCTCCGGAATTTCTTGATGATTGCTTCGACATTTGACTGCAACGGGATGTCGGAGGATGCAAAGAAGCTCAGGTTGTTTCCGTTCTCACTGATCGGGATAGCTAAGGATTGGTTCGATAACACAATTCCACGAGGAAGTATTACCACTTGGGCTCAAATGGAGCGAGCATTTTTAGAGCGTTTTTATCCTCCATCCAGAACAATGAAGGCAAGAACTGAGATATCTACATTCTGTCAAAAACCGAATGAGGGTCTCAGTCAAGCATGGGAGCGATACTGTAACTTGTTGATTGAGTGTCCGCAACATGGGTTCAGTGAGCAAGATACAGTGGCCTACTTTTACTGTGGAATCCATTACAATGAGCAAAAACACCTCGATGCTTGTGCAGGTGGTGGTTTTTTGAATAAGAGTGCTCGGGAGTGTAGAGAAATTGTGGAAGGAGTTAAAAATGCTGGGGAATGGAATGCTGATCAATCACGTCAGAGTGTGAATCAGATGGAAGACAACATTGGAACTCAGAAGATGTTGATGACTATGATGGAGAAAATCAGCAATATTCAAGTTAGCCAACAGTTTGGGGGAGGAAGCAACGAGGCGAATGAGTTTATGGACCAGTCGGTATTTCAGAGAGGCCAACTATATGGGGAGGCCGAATTACAACCAGCAGGGGTACCAAGAGGGAAATTATTGTTGGGATTATACTGAAAAGTATGCTTTTACTTTGTATAATCGAAACTGAATTTTCAGACTTATTTACTAAAATAAATTGTTTATCACTGATGCTTTAAATATGATTGAATGTTATATATATTTACTGCATAACTGTTCAATAATTAAATGCGTGTTACATCAGAAGTTAATTTAGTGATACCGAATCACGAAAGATTAAATTAATTGATCCCTTGTAACTAAAAAAGTACGCCATTCACGACCTAGATGGAAATGAACAACCATCGCGAAAAGGTTGAGGTGTAAGGCTCGATTGGTTTGTCTTGACCAAGAGATTACACTAGTGCATGACCGATCTTATTTGAATAGGACCTACAAGAGGATAAATTCTTGAAATCCCGAACAAGGAAGAATTAGACCTCAGTGGTTCGTTGTTTCTTAACCTTCGTCCCTTAAATAGGATCACGTGGGATTGGTAACTATTGCTTTGACTTATCATGGGTAGTGAATCAAAGAGAGATTCAATACTTTTTATCTTGGGCAATATTATTGGTCACACGTGATTGCTAAGATTTAATCTGAAGAATCGTGTGCAAATCACGCTTGCTTGATTTGCCCCCTTGGGAGGTTCATAAGTTTTATCATACCAAATCTTGCAAGTGGAATTAGTTTCCATATGGATAATAATGTTGAACCGTTCCTCGACCAAGGACAAAAGATATTAATTAATCGGAAAGCTATTTGGTGGGCTTGAATTAATTGATGGGCTAGATAATCTTAAACACGGAAATAATGACCGAGCCATATTGACTGTAATATGGGTTAAGATGGATAGTCAATATTAATTATGTAGTGGGATTAATTAATATTTATGGGCTTGAATTATATTGTGGTTCAATATTAGATATTCAAGATCCATTAGAAGGTCCAATCTTAATTCTCCTAAAGGCCCCCCTGAAAGTAGCCCAACATATAGTCCAATAACCTGAAAAAGGTGATTAAAATAAAATAAATATTGTTGCTTATATTTCCTCTAAATTTTTGAAAATTATGGATAAAAAGAGGAGAAAAGATTTTCTTTGAATTTTGTTATGGAATGAAGATATGTATTATTGGAATACAAGATTATCTCATTAAATTCAAGAAATCTCCCACTTGGTTATTCATAGTGATATTTCAAAATTTTTGAAAATAGAGGGCAAGAAAGATTTTCTTGATTTTCTTGAAAAGATATTATGGAAGATATGTATTTCTTGAAATACAAGAATATCTCATAAATTCAAGAAGATCCAAATCTTGGATTCTTGCATACTATATTTTTCGAAAATAATGCCATAAAATAGAGGAGGTGGAATTTTGTGGAATATTTTAATTATGGGAAAAAGAATATATGAGATATATTCAAGATTTCTTGGTGATCAAGAAAAGTCTTTTCCCACATTGAAATATCACTAAAAAATTTCGACCACCCTCTCTCTTATAAATAGGGATGATTAGTTCATTCCCAAGTACAATTCCATATCTTTGGAAATATTAGCAAATCCACAAGTGGTGCAACAAAGTTTATTTTTCCATTTTGTTAATTGTTCATGAGTATCCTTCCACCGGATTGTCGAAAGCAAGGGCTAAGGAATACTTGGGAAGTCCTTTTGGTTAATCCGTCCGACCAAAGCCATTTGCCATCCCGAGAGGCGTTCACGAAACCCGTAGATTCCGCGTCGTAGGTTTTACGTGGCTTTTTATATGCATGATATGTTGTTGCAATTATTATTTGAATTAATATAGGATTAATTCATGCTAGTAATAATTAATAAATTAAATTTGTATTTAAATATTCACCCCGAATAGATCTGTGTAACTCATTCTCCAATTAATCGGAATCGAGCCACTGTTTGTGCTCAATTTTTAAATTGTAATTTAATTAAGTGGACATTAAATTTGAAATTGGATAGTAGAACTGTTAGATCTGTTTTTTCTTGTATCCAATTGTCATGGATTTTAATGTTTTATTTTGCATGCATATAAACCGTGGTTTTTAATTAATTCGTTCGGGATTTATTTTGCCTCGTGAGAAAATCCACGAGTAGACTAGGATTTGTTTGATTTGATCAATATAATAGACTAGTCTAGATCTAGGTTTATTTATTTTTTGTAAATAAATTGTAACCGGATCGAACGAAGAGATAAAAAATTAAAGGACAAAATCCGTAAACCCGGGCGTGGCAAGCGCAGGCGTCTTTTTAAGGGCGTTTAGGGCGAGGTCGGGCGGCCGAGCAAGACCAGGAGATGAAATGGCGACGGGCGGCGCGCCCAGCCCCGAGCCGGATGGGGGCGGATGTCGCTGGCTTACAGACGGGCGCCATGGATCAAGGCGCTGCTGAGACGACGGTGAGCCGATGCGGGCGAAGACGCTGGATGGATGCAGACGCTTACCGAGATCTACCCGACGCCGACACTACCGCCGAGGCGCTTGAGGCCAGCGGGCGCTGACCACGGGTGGTCCGAGAAACATCTTTTAGGCAGGGTTTGGCCGGATGATCGGGCGTCATCCCGGCCGCGAAGCCGCTGCATGGCGGTTCGAGATGAAGTATTTTTCGAGACGAACGAGTGGGAGAAATTCGAGACGTGTTTTTCAAGATCAAGCCAAGAAAAATCAAACCATGACAATTGGATAATTTGTGCCCAATATGTTTATTTTTCTGCTTTTGCTTGATTTATTTGTGCTATCTTATGCTTTATTTAATTTGTTTAAATGTGTTTGCATGAGGGTTGCCAAATTGAAAAATCTCAACTCCAAAATTACTAAGTATGTTTTAAATAATTAATTGACAATTTTATTCCGGATAATAAAATTGAATTAATTTTGACCTCCATGATTTATTTATTTGTGAATTCTTTTGGAGAAATTCCCCACGGACGGTCAAAAGATAAGTTTCACATGAATGAATTCCAAACTAGATGATTGTGGGTTATTACTAGTGGCGACGATGACCCTCCCCACGAGGCTCGATCAAAGCAAAATAGTAATCCTTTATTTAATCATGGTTATTACTTAGGTATAACATTGATATGCATATACTTCCCCGAAGTCCCCGCTCAATTTTATATTGGTCAAGTAAGAGCCAACTATTAATCTGGATATTAAAGGTTTATAATCGTTCTTGTTTGTAACTCGCTTGAATGTGTTTAAATAATGACCCACCCCACGGGCTTATTTAAACTGCTTTTTTGAGATGTTGGGCGATGCATGTTTCATATTTTTTAGATTTTAATATGATGCATGTGATCAAACCTTGTGATAATTTTGTGCTTATGCATATTATTGTTTATTTCAGTTCATCATGTCGCAACCTTTTAATCCATTTTATTATATACACTCAAAGAACACCAATTATCTGGAGAAAACTATAATGTTTGGAAACGAAATATGATGCATGTCCTACTGCACAAAAAAACATTATTGGATTCTTGATGTACCCCAAGCCACGTAAACTCTTGATGAATCAACGATGCGGCAAGACATGAGTATAATATTTGGGGAGCGAGCCCGAAACCCGTGAAACGTGTAATCTTGACTTCACTGCCGATGATTTGAAACACGCTCATGAAGGTGTTGAGTCCGGCCGCGAAATTATGCAAAGTCTTGAAGAAATGTTTTCAACAAAAGACCGCATGATCGATCGGTTTAAAAACGACACAACGTGGCTAGGCCGAAAATGGTTGAGGAACACACAGTAAGGGAGCATGTTCTCGAGTCAAAACCGTTTTTTGAACTCGGCTTATCTCGAACTAAGTATTGTGATGAGGACCAAATCAATTTCATTGCTTACTCTCCGCCAAGGAGCTTCGATGAATTTTCTTTGTGGTTTTGTGATGAGTGATCACATGTTTACCATGGATGATCTTCAAGAAGCCTTGGAGAAAGTGGAGAAGCATTTAGGAAAGAAAGACGATTGGTGACCAAAAGCCTTTTCTCGAGATCTAGGCCATGGAAGGCAAGTCTCAAGAAAAGGAAAGTGGTCGAAACCAAAAGCAAGCTCATCATTAAGAAAAGTGAGAAAAAGACGGTTAGAATTGGTTGGGTGTCAAGAAAGAACCAAAAGAAATATGTTTCAATTCGGGAGAAAGGACATTGGAGGTCACTGTTCCAATCCCAAAAGGAAAGAAAAGAAAGGTAATCCTCACTCACTAGTTGTTGAAACTTGTTTAGCGGCGTATGCCTCCCATTTATGGGTGGTGGATACTGAGATCCACTAATCATGTTTGTTTCACGTTACTGGGGGTCAAAAAAGGACCCGACAACTAAGTGGAAGTGAGATCCTCATCACACCGGGCGATCTTCTGAGAGTGGCGGTGGCGATGGGAGAAGTGCACCGTCTTTTCAAGACCGAGTTTTAATTTTAAGAGATGTTACATGACGTTCCAGTTTTAGAAAGAATTTGATTTCGGTTAAACTTTTTCATGATGGATATTCTTTTTTTAATAAAGTTGGATATTCTCTTTTTATGATAAATTTATCTGTCATGGAACGTTGGCGAATAATCTCTATACAATTAATCGTGCACACCACTCAAGAAATGCATCCTATAACACATCAACTATTTCCGAAAAGAAAACGTTCATCGGGCGTGAAAGCAGACACTTCTTTGGCATCTAAGATTGGGTCATATAAATCCAAAGAGATCCAAAGGTTGGTGAAAGACGGTTCACTAGAACTTCTCCAAGTTGAACCGTTTCCAACCCGCGAATCATGTTTGGAGGGTAAAAAAAATGACCAAGAGGGCATTTGGAGCCAGGGAATAGGGCCAAAGAAGTGTTAGAGATCGTTCACACGTATGTATGTGGTCCAATGTCAACCAAAGCAAGAGGAGGTTATGAGTATTTAAATCCACTTTCATTGATGATTACTCAAGGTACGGTTATATTTTCCTTATGAAGCATAAATCTCGAGACCTTTGAGAAATTCAAAGAATTTAAGGCTCAAGCGAGAGAATCATAGGGAAAAAGATCAAGTCTCTACGATCCGATCGTGGAGGCGAATACCTCGGCGATGAGTTTTTGAACTACTTATCGATGAAGGATTGTATCCCACTCATCAAGACCCGAACCCCTCAACAAAACGGGGTAGTAGAAATGAAAAACGAACTCTTTTGGAAATGGTTAGATCAATGATGAGTTATGCGGATCTTCCCAAGTCGCTTACAGGGTCATGCCTTGAAACAATGGCTTACATTATGAACTTGGTGCCATCCAAATCGGTTCCCAAAACTCCCAAATAATTGTGGACCTGGCGCAAGCCTAGTATGAGACACATGAAGATTTGGGGGTGTCCGGCCTACGTGTTGGATAAGGAAGCCGATAAATTGGATCCTCGATTAGAATTAAGGCTGTTTGTAGGATACCCCGAGGGAACAAAAGGGTGTATGTTCTATGGTCCTGAATATCAAAAGGTGGTCATAAGCACCCACTTTAGATTTTTGGAAGAAGACTATATGAACCAAAGAAAACCCAGAAGTGAGATTACCTTTAAATGAGCTTAGAGGGCAAACCTCATTGCCAACCTGTATCTTAGATGATATACCAAACGATACGCTTTCAACCGAGCCTTGTCGTAGTGGGAGGGTTGTTAGACAGACCCGAGAGATTCATGGGAATAGGAGAGTCCTCGGACTTGATTCCCGGACAAGACGAAATCGAGACCATGGACATATGACGAGGCACTCCAAGATAAGGATCAGATTCTTGGCAAAACAACAATGAAAGCCAAAATGGGTTCTATGTTTCATAATAGAGTGTGGGAGCTAGTCGAACCACTTAATGGGGTCAAACCCATTGTATGCAAGTGGGTATATAAGAGGAAAAAGAGACCGGACGGGAAGGTTGAAACCTTCAAAGAAGACCGGTGGCGAAAGGTTATACTCGAGAAAGAAGGGATCGATTATGAGGAAACTTTTTCGCCAGTAGCCATGCTTAAGTCCATCTGTATTCTCTTATAGATTGCTGCGCATTTCGACTTTGAAATCTGGTAAATGGATGTCAAGACAGCTTTCCTTAACGGAAGTCTTGACGAAGAGATCTATATGCAACAACCCCAAGGTTTCATTGAAACAGGGCCAAGAACATCTTGTTTGTAAGCTCAAGAAGTCCATTTACGGACTCAAACGGCATCCGAGCTTGGAACCAATGTTTTGATCATGTTATAAAGTCTTATGGGTTTGATTAAAATGAGTTTGAAAGTTGTGTGTATAAAAAGCGTGTTGGAACTGCATTGGTATTCTTAGTACTATCGTGAGGCGACATTCTCGATCATCGGGAACGATGTGAAGGTGTTATCGAGCGTAAGGGCATGGCTTTCAAAAACAGTTTTGATATGAAGGACTTAGAGGAAGTCGGGCACGTCCTTGGGATCAAGATCACCGAGATCGCAAAGAAAATGATGTTAGGCTTATCGCAAAGCTTCATACATAGACAATCGCTCTTGAAACGTTTGATATGCAAGATTTCAAGAAATGATTCGTTACCTTTCGGGCATGGAATCCATCTATCCAAGAAAATGTCCCCTAAGACGAAAGAGGAGATAGATGACATGAAAGGCATTCCTTATGCTTGGTTTGTCGGAAGTCTTATGTATGCAATCTTGTATGCGAGACCGATATATCTGCTTTGCCGTAGGCATGGTGGCAAGATATCAAAAGTAACCCCGGAAAGAGCATTGGGCGGCGATTAAAAAACATTAAAAGTATCTGAAAAGAACTTCGGGATAGAATGTTGGTTTATCGATCGGGAAGTCAATCCCCATCCAGTTACCACGGACTCGGTTTCCAATCGAACATAGACTCGGAAAAATCTACCTCCCAGAAGTGTGTTTTACATGGGGAGGAGGCCGTGACATGGAAAGTGTCAAGCGAGAAATGCGTCCATGATTCTACCATGGAAGCGAATATGTAGTCAAGATTAGCGAGGCAAAATGAAAAAGCGGTTTAGCTCAAGCAGTTCCTTGTGGACTTAGATGTGGTTCGAATTTGCCCAAATAATCACCGTTTATTGTGACAATGCGGAAAGTTTGCAAATTCAAGGGAACCAAGAGCCCACAAAGCCGGCAAACACATTGAAAAGGAAATACCATCTTATCACGAGTCATCGTTAAGAGAGAGATATAGATGTGGCAAAGATAGCGTCGAGGACAACCTAGCGAGATCCGTTCACAAAGAGTCTCCTCAATACATTCGAGACATGTGGGAAGGAATGGGTGTCAAGACCGCTGCCAATCTGCTTTGAGTATAAGTGGGAGAAATTATTAGGTTCGTGTAGGACATTGACATTAGATGTCACGGACTACTCGAGACGTGTTGTAGTATACTTAAAAGCAAACTTTATGCGTATAAGTGGGAGATTGTTGGGATTATCTTGAAAAGTATGCTTTTACTTTGTATAATCGAACTGAATTTTCGACTTATTTATGAAATAAATTGTTTATCAATCGATGCTTTAAATATGATTGAATGTTATATATATTTACCGCATAAGCGTTCAATAATTAAATGACGTGTTACATCAGTAGTTAATTTAGTGATACCGGATCACGAAAGATTAAATTAATACCCTCCTTGTAACTAAAAAGTACGTCATTCACGACCTAGATGGAAATGAACAACCATCGCGAAAGGTTGAGGTGTAAGGCTCGATTGGTTTGTCTTGACCAAGAGATTACACTTTAGTGCATGGTGATGCCTTGAATAGGACCTACGTGAGGATAAATTCTTGAGAATTGAACAAGGAAGAATTAAACCTCAGTGGTTCGTTGTTTCTTAACCTTCGTCCCCTTAAATATGATCACGTGGGATTGGTAACTATTGCTTTGACTTATCATGGGTAGCGAATCAAAGAAAGATTCAATACTTTTTATCTTGGGCAATATTATTGGTCACATGTGATTCTTATGATTTAATCTGAAGAATCGTGTGCAAATGCGCTTGCTTGATTTGCCCCTTAGGGAGGTTCATAAGTTTTATCATACCAAATCTTGCAAGTGGAATTAGTTTCCGGTATGGATAATAATGTTGAACCGTTCCTCGACCAAGGACAAAAGATATTAATTAAAGGAATCTATTTCAGTGGCTTGAATTAATTGATGGGCTAGATAATTTTAAACACGGAAATAATGACCCAGGAGCCATATTGACCGTAATATGGGTTAAGATGGATAGTCTGATATTAATTATGTAGTGGGATTAATTAATATTTATGGGCTTGAATTATATTGTGGCTCAATATTAGATATTCAAGATCCATTAGAAGGTCCAATCTTAATTCTCCTAAAGGCCCCCTGAGTAGCCCAACATATAGTCCAATAACTGAAAAGGTGATTAAAATAAAATAAATATTGTTGCTTATATTTCCTCTAAATTTTAAAAAATTATGGATAAAAAGAAGAGAAAGATTTTCTTTGAATTTTGTTATGGAATGAAGATATGTATTATTGGAATACAAGATTATCTCATTAAATTCAAGAAATCTCCCACTTGGTTATTCATAGTGATATTTCAAAATTTTTGAAAATAGAGGGCAAGAAAGATTTTCTTGATTTTCTTGAAAAGATATTATGGAAGATATGTATTTCTTGAAATACAAGAATATCTCATAAATTCAAGAAGATCCAAATCTTGGATTCTTGCATACTATATTTTTCGAAAATAATGCCATAAAATAGAGGAGGTGGAATTTTGTGGAATATTTTAATTATGGGAAAAAGAATATATGAGATATATTCAAGATTTCTTGGTGATCAAGAAAAGTCTTTTCCCACATTGAAATATCACTAAAATTTCGACCACCCTCTCTCTTATAAATAGGGGATGATTAGTTCATTCCCAAGTACAATTCCATATGCTGGAAATATTAGCAAATCCACATAAGTGGTGCAACAAAGTTTATTTTTCCATTTTGTTAATTGTTCGCGAGTATCCTTCCACCGGATTGTCGAGCAAGGGCTAAGGGAATACTTGGGAAGTCCTTTTGGTTAGTCCGTCCACCAAAAGCCAATTGCCATCCCGAGAGGTACGTTCACGTAAACCCGTAGATTCCACATGCGTAGGTTTTACGTGGCTTTTTATATGCATGATATGTTGTTGCAATTATTATTTGAATTAATATAGGATTAATTCATGCTAGTAATAATTAATAAATTAAATTTGTATTTAAATATTCACCCAAATAGATCTGTGTAACTCATTCCCCAACAATTATCAGCAAGGGCGACCTACCTCTGGTCAACCTTTTATGCCTCAGGGTCCACCACCTTCACAGAACCAATGGCGAAACAATTCAAACTATCAAGGGGGTTCTACATCTTATCCGAATCAGTGGAGAAAGAACTAGAATTTTTCCTATGAAAATCCAAAGTCTGGAATCACTGTTCCACCAGGTGTTGATCCGGGTTCAAAACCTCCTGGTGGAGAAAGCGGAACATCAGTTGCTGAGATGTTGCAAACTCTTGTGGAACAAGGTGAGGAGGTGAGGAAGAGATTATCTTCTCTTGTATTTGATCAGAGAGAGGCGACTAAGAAGAACGAGAGAAGAGAGCAAGATTTCCAGAGGATGCAGCAAGAAAACAATAGGCGATTTAATGCGCTTGAATATCAGATGGGACAGATAGCGAAGTCACAAGGTAGAGAGACGGGCAAATTCCCATCTATGCCCGAGGTGAATCCGAAGGAAAATTGCAAAGTTATTGAGCTTAGAAGTGGAAAGAAGTATGATGGACCTCCATTACCGGCTGAGGTAGAGGAAAATCATAGGCTAAGTTGAGGAAGATAGTGAGGGTAGAGAGGTGGAAGAAGATGAACCTGTGGAAAAGGTAGAAAGTGGAAAGAAAGAAAAAGTGGAAGAAGGGTTTGTTGATGAAGAACGGGTACCAAAGTGAAAAACTTCGAGGGAAAAGAGGCTCAAGGTGAAAGAAACTGAATGAGATGAATGGGGGGTGCCTAAACCTGTGGTTCCTGTTCCTTATCCTCGAAAGTTTATGAAGAAGAAGTTAGACGAGAAGTTTGCTAAGTTTTTGGAGGTATTCAAGAAAATGCACATAAACATACCTTTTTATGATGCATTGGAGCAGATGTCGAATTATGCAAAGTTCTTGAAAGATCTAATTGCTAAAAGGAGGAGAGTTGATGAACCTGAGCTCGTTCAGTTGAACCACAAAGTGAGTGCAATGGTGCACAAGGCACTTCCTCCAAAGTTGAAAGATCCGGGCAGCTTCACTATTCTTTGTGACATTGGGAATGGAATCAAGAAGGGAGCTTTGTGTGATTTGGGGGCTAGTATCAACCTTATGCCCTTATCATTATTCAAGAAGCTGAACTGTGGAGAACTGGAACCGACTATGATGACTCTTCAACTAGCCGATAGGTCTATCACTCGACCTCAAGGAGTAGTGGAAGATGTTCTCGTAAAAGTGGATGGTCATGTCTTTCCAGCTGACTTTGTAGTCCTTGAAATGGAAGAGGATGAGCATGTGCCCTTAATCTTGGGAAGACCTTTCTTGGCTACTATTGGAATGGTCTTAGATGTGGCAAATGGAAAAATCACGGTGAAGGTGGATTATCAAGAGATAAAAATTGCTCTTTATGAGGCAATGAAATATCCGATGGGGGATGAGAGTTGTCATTTTGTTGATATGATCGATCTTTGCACTGATGACACACTCAATAGTGAAGAATTGAAGCAGAGGGAGGTGATGCAAGTGGGGGAAGAAAAAGAATTGCACTTGGAGGAGAAGCCTTTTGAGGCGATGTTCGACAAAGCCCCACCATTGGAAGCTAAAAAGGAATTGAAGCCATTACCGGACCACTTTATGTACGCATACTTGGAAGATAATGAAAGGTACCCTGTTATTGTTTCTCTTCTTTATCTCATGATCAATTAGATAGACTTCTCAAAGTGCTACGTTAAGCACAAATCGGGTATCGGTTTGTCCTATGAGGACAAAGGAGGTAACATGGTTTTCGCTTCATGAAAGTAAGTAAGTTCGGTCCAGCAATAGGACCTTAAAAATAGCGCTGAATGGGAGGCAACCCATTTATTTTTGGTGTAATTTCAGTTGTTTTGTGTTTTATCGTGGCGTTTTGATATCGGGTATTTGAGGATGTTGAGTGCAGGTACATTTTTAAACCCCAGGTGGTAAGAGGAGAGGATCACCCGATGTATCGCCCTCCACCACCTCCAGAGCAATGACAGTAGATGGGGAACTCCCCAATTTCTAACTCTTGCCTTTTCCTTTTCTCTTTCATTTATTCTATTTGGGCATATACTTAAACTGGCTATCTCTTGGCACTTATGAAAGCGGGATGTGAATTTGCTTGATTTCATTGTTTATTGATGTCCTCCTTGCTTATATGTTGCTTTACTTTGAGTGTGAATGCTGAGTTGAGTAATTGTTGAATGGTTGAGTGCTTGAGAATGTGTGTAGTTGTGAGTAAGGTGGATTTGAAAGAGAAGACGTGCACTTGCGATTTTTATTTTTGAATATTTGTGTGGCATGAGGCATAAGTTGCTAGGTCTAGGAATGGATGTGAATAACCGTGAGATTTGAGCCTTTAAAGAGATTGAAATTCACCATATTCGTCTCATTCATTGTGTGTGAATCATCACCTTTGAGGTGCTAGAACTTGTGGATGTTCTCTCTTCTTGATTGTGTCTTGTATTGCATGCCGGAAGTGATCATAGGCCATGTTTCGATTTGTAAGTTACTTTAACCCAAATTTCCCAACCAATGATATTTTTCTCTTGCTAGCCCATTTGAGCCTGAGGCCTAATCGTTTGTTAGCAGATTTAAGCCATGTCCGTTTTAAAACTCTTTTGTCCAAAATTGAGTGGAGAATAGGAAAAGTTTTAAATAAGGGGGTGAAATTGGTTGATGTAAAGAATTGATGGGTTGAGTGTATTCATGAACAGCTGAATGGGAAGCTTGTGGACGGATGGGAAAGAAATAAGAGTGAGTTGAGCAACAGAAAAGATACATTCTTGCTCGGGAAAAAAATAAGAGTGAGTTGAGCAACAGAAAAGATACATTCTTGCTCGGAAAAAAAAGGGGAAAGAAAAGAAAGGAAAGGTTGAAATGTTTTAGTTTGGGGGAGGGAGAATTGAAAAGAAAAAAAGATGCAAATAACATTGCATTTGATAACACCACTTTCATCCCTTAGATTGAAATAATTTGACTACGATTTTCTTATTCTCTGCTCATCGAGTCAGTTTCCCATATACTTATTCCACCTGTCCAAAGAGCTTTCCGTTACAACCTAGTGAAAGTCCTTGTTGATCCGATATGAATGCATTGAACGTGATCGATGTTGAGAGTATTTACAAGCATATGGTCACTGATTTGTGTGATTGATTGTTTGAGTGTCCCTACTTATTGTGAAAACACTTGTGAGGGAGTGAAACACACCGTCGAGAGCACATCCATGTTTGATTTGGTGAGTTATGTTGATTGTCCATGAGTAGGAGGAAAGAGGATGAGTTTGTGTCGGGTGACCGATCATTGAAAGTTGAAAGCAATTGCATGCATGATTTGGTATCTCGATTTGTTTTGTCAATTTCACTCAATTTATAATTTCATTGCTTGGGGACAAGCAACATTGTAAGTTTGGGGGAGTTGATTAGAGGTGAAATTGAGTGAGTTACGAGCGAGTTTTAGCCATATTTTGAGTGTTTTTAATGATATTCTTGTGGTGATTGAGCATGATCTATATAAAATCACTAATTTGCTTATTTGGTTTGTATAACAGGAAAGATGGCTGAAAATGGAGCTCGTGAGACTTCGAGGTGCATGAATCGGACTCTGGTTGTAAAGATATGAAAGAAATACTGAAAATTATTAGTTGGAGTGAAGAAAGGTGATAGAAGGATGAGGTTGAGCACCTAGAGCTCGACCAATGCAGTCGAGCGGGCACAAGTGCAGGGAGCAATCGGCGCTCGACCAGGTGTGGTCGAGATAAACCGCTCGACCAAGGAAGGTGCTCGGCCTTGAGGAATCCAATGATGTAGAAAGCGCTCAACCAAATTAAGTGGTCGAAGCGATACTGCTCGACCAAGTGCTATGATCGAGCGGTCTGAGAGCGGGATATATTAGGCAGACGGGAAAATAAGGGGGAGACGTTTTTTTCAGGGGAAGAGGATGAAAATTAGATAGAGGAAAGGAGAAAAAAAGTACCTAGGGTTCAGGGAAGAAGGAGAGGAATTCATCCACGAGTAACACACTTCGATTCACAAATTTACTGGTTTAACATTCTAGTTTTCCTGATTTTGTTTTGTTTAATTTCTCAGTTTTTACTTTTGAAGAACAATTTAGGGTTTATTTGAATTTCCTATCCAATACTCTTTGTGCTACTTGAATTCAATTGATTATCCATTGTTGATTTGGATTATGCATTCTTTCTTAATGAGTTCTATGATTTCGTTGGTTATTTGTGATTTGATGATCAAGATGTTAGGCTAAACTTTTGATTGCTTTGGATAGGATGATCGCGTAGAAATAGTGAATTGGTTAGGCGATTAGGATGATTCGAGGTGTAAATTGAATAATCTTCTCAAATTGCTAAGTGGAATAACCAATCCAATAAAAACCATTGAATTGAGTACGAAAGTTGTTAGAGAGGGGACGATCGAATCACTCTTTTCCAACGAATAGGCTTGAGGAGAGGGTTTGTGACGGGGTTGGTAATATACCGGTTCATTTAGGGAGGACGACCGAATCACCCAATTTGAATAAGGGTCCTAGTAATTAAGCACAACCTTAATAACTTGATTATTTGGTAATGAGGTAAAGAGGGTATTAGTTGAGTAGTCGGGGATAAAAAACCGAGCTTTTGCTGTACCTTATTTAGTACGGGATTAGTGAAGTTGATTGCCTAGTTTCAGTACACTTAGGGTTATTCTTTTGTACACCACGATAGTCCTCGTCGCCAAACCAATTCCGATAGTATACTTAGGGATTCCTGTCCAAAGCAATACTCTCCAATATTTTCACTTCATCTGAAGTTAGTATAATCATTGTCATTTACTTATTTCTTGTTGAAGCAATAGTAGTGAAATAGAACTATCAAATTGCATCCATATTAGTTACGAAGCAAAGATTTCCAGGGATTTACACGTATACTAAACTTCCTTTAGGTTCGATACTACTTGGTCTAAATACTTACCCTTGCTACAGTGATCCCATACTCTTGTGGGGTAACTGCTAGTTAAGAATATAACATTTTACGGGCAAAGTCAATGGGGTGGAAGAATTTTGTAATCATGCAATTAGACACTGCACCGACTCTCGGTACATTCTATGTCCGTGTTGGAAATGTATGAATGGAAAAACTGTTAGTGGTCGAGAAAATTTGTTCGTCCACTTGATGATTCACGGTATTGATAAAGCATATACCGTTTGGACATCTCATGGTGAGACAAGAGATAGATGTAGCTCAAGCAACCTAGGAACTGACTTTAGGTTTGAAGATACAGTGGATGCGGATATTTTCGATGATGTACCGACTGTTGATACATCAAGTGGGGATGACGGTGATCTGCGAGATCACCCTTATATGTCAAAGAAGTTAAGGGATTATGTTGGATTACCACTGTGGCCAGGGTGTGAGAAGGCAACAAAACTGTCAGCTGTGTTGATATTGTTCAACCTAAAAGCAGCTCACTAGTTGTTCGATCAGTGCTTCACAAGTATGCTGGAAGTAGTTAGTGGTCTATTGCCTGATGGAAATGTACTGCCTACGAGAGCATATGATGCTAACCAAATGCTCAAGTCCATCGGATTAACACATCAGAAAATTCATGCTTGTCCGGGTGATTGTATCTTATTTCGGAAGGAGTATGCAGAACTCGATGAATGTCCCAAGTGTGGGGAGAAGCGATATAAGAAAAATAAATCTCCCGCGAAGGTGATGTGGTACTTTCCGATAATACCAAGATTCAGGAGAATATATAGTAGCGCTGTGGATGCTAGAAATTTAACTTGGCATCATGATGATAGGATCAAAGATGGAACGTTGCTCAATAACTCCGATGGAGTTATTCATGGTAGTCTCATCACTCCTGATTTCTTGAGGGTCACGCTCGATGTACCCATAATCGGAGAAGAGGATTCACCAGTGCCTAAACCAATTGATGATACTGTCACAGTCGGAACAGCTGTCGGACACTTCATCGAATGGCCGACCAACCTGGTCTCTCTCACCATGAAGGTAAATTTAATATATGTTATTAAAGTTCATTATCTTATTTGTCGTTCTAAATAATGTTGTAAATTGATTGTAGAAACTGCCGACACCACAAAAGCCTAAACAGAAATCAAAGGGTGTCGCAGCCAGTCAGAGGGAGATACCGAGGGACTCCACTATTGGTGGTCGCAGACTAATTGGTTATCCATTGCCTGGAGACTTAGATCATGACTACGCCATACAGCATACGGTGCAAGTGATAGTGGAGTCCTCTGATTTCGATATGGTCACAGTTCCGATGAATGCTTACTTTCATCGGAATTCTATTGAAGAATACATCGCTCGGAAGCATGTGATTGAAGTCGTGAACGACCAGTGGTTGAGTGCAACGAGTATAGCCTTTTATCTCAGGTATGTGTTTACTAATTAATTCTCAGTATTTACTTTCTATATATAGTTTAATTTTCAAATTAAATATTAATTAGCGTATATATGTTGGTTAAAGATATTTGGGTGAGGTATATCTCTCCGGAGATCCTCGAAAGCGGTGGAATGTATTCCTTCGTCTCCCCCCAAGTGTCTTGCTTAATGGCTGATAGGCCACAGACCATGGAGTGGTTAGTTTCTCATATGCTGAGCTATACTGACAGAGATCATCTCATTTTTTGGCCAACAAATGTGGGGTGAGTACAATAAATATTTCGTTAAAATTTATATTCATAATATATATGATATTTGCACATATGCTAAATTTACAGTTAATTTTAATATTTTTAATATAATATAGGAATCATTGGGTGCTGGTCGCCATAAATATGAGCACATTAAGAGTATATTTTATGGATCCAAATTTGAATGGGTTGGCTTCAAATCGGCCTGATCTCACTTTGTACATGGAAGCATAAGTTCATTTTTAATATTATAATATAATGATTTGTTTTACTTATTAAAATTATGCATATTTAATCTAACTTTATTTTTTAATTCTAATAATAATAGTTTGATGACGATGTATCGGAGTCGCCTTCCTAATCAAGGCTCAAGAGCTAACTTCAATAAAGTGAACTGGAATAAATGTTAAGGTAAATTTAATTTATTAAGTTATCAAATTAATATAAAATAATTATAATTGTAATATGTGATTATAATTGCTAATCAACAGTAAAAAACAAAACGAGATAGCGATCACTATGGACATTTTGTGTTTGTTATATTGAAGATATAATATCTTTGCTTCTCAAACGTCGATTCCTATCAACATAAGTCAATGTATCGATTTATTTAAATTATTATTAATTGAATAAAAATTCATACTATATATATCTAATTATATTGATTAATTGATCGTTGTTTTGCGCTTTGTCTATGATTGTCCCAATAAGTCTTACTCCAAACAAAGAATGAACAAATGAAAAATGGATTGACAAAGGTACCTTTTACAATCGATTCTTGTATAATTTTAGATAGAAGGGATAACTTTTGGTAGCATATTACTTATATATTTGTATTGATATACTTCATGTTTTAATTTGTTGACGGATATTTATTTCATATATGATGTGTATGCGCTTATTAATTTATTTGATATGTTTCAGTATAATGGATGTATATATATATTATCGTGGTATAAGATTTGGTTTATGATTTTAGTTTTGGTTTTATATAAACATGATTTTTAAAATATAAATTAAATATATATTAATTGTAAAAATAAAAAATAAAAAATTATTGGACAGCGGTTATAAACCGCTGTCCAAGTGTATTTATTTATAAAAAATGGGTTAGATAAATGGCGATAAAACCGCTGTCCAAGAGGATATACTATTAAACCGCATTTAAGAAAATGATCTCTTAAATGCTTGTTGAAAACCGCTTTGTAAGTGATTTTGCTTGCAATGCGGTTTTTTATCAGCTGTCTAAGCTTGGAGAGTTGTTATAACCGCTCTCCAAGGTCATTTTTAACAGTTCTCCAAGCTCAAATCTGTATTAGTGATTACTATATATATATACTCCCTTCGTCCCAATCATAATGACATTTTTACTGTTTATAAGGATTTAGTGGAATAATGATAAAGTGATAAAGTGGTGGGGTAGGAAGAATTGTTTATTAGTATTTTATATGATAAAGTGATGAGTAATTGAGGGTAGAAAGTATTGTTTATTAATATTTTATGTGATAAAGTGATAAAGTAATAAAGTGTGTAAGAACTTTTTACCATTATGATTGAGACAAAAAATATGGGATCTTTACCATTATGATTGACGGAGGGAGGAGTATGTATCTATTGCAGATGTGTTTGATAGTGTCAAGAACGAGGAGGGCGATTTCAAGGCAAGCCTTGAAAAAGATACAAAAGGGTTGTTACAACTTTACGAAGCCTCTTTCTTGTTGACACAAGGTGAAGAAACACTAGAAGCAGCAAGAGTGTTTTCCACAAATCTTCTGCAGAAAAAGATTGATAACGGATCAATACAAGACGAAAATCTTTAATCAATGGTGCGCCGCGCTTTGGAGCTCCCACTTCACTGGAAGATTCAAAGACTAAATGCAAGATGGTTTATAGAAGACTATGCCAAAAATATTGGAGACGTCATGAACCCTACTATTCTTAATCTTGCAAAATTGGACTTCAACAATATTATTCAACAAACAAAACAAGAAATCCAAGTCTCAAGGTGAAAATTACAAACCAAGGGAAAATACTTTTTTGTCCCGTAATGTTTTGGTTCCTACTAACTTGACCAAATTACTACCAACTCACATCGGCTGATTACCCGCTCTCACATGACTAAAAAGGATTTTTCCAACACACATTTTTTTTTGTCCATCATTTTTGATTTTTAGAAAATTTTTTGATTTTTAGTCCGACACTGCAATAGCCGATGACAGGAGGAAAAATTCAAATTTTGCACGTCAAAAATCGTAAAATTAATTTTGTTCCAATTGTTTTAAAATGATCAAGTTAAAAAAAAAAAATCCTTAACTATTTGAGTTGACCAGAATATCAAAATTTCTATGGAACCAAAATTGGTTTAAAATGATCAATTTAGAAAGAAAAAAAATTAACAGTATGTGTATCTCATACCTGATCCGCTAATTTTGGACGAAAAAATCCTATACATGAGACCGAAAATGGTGATAAAAATGAACAATTTTTGTAACTTATAAGAACTGAAGATGAATTTAACCTAGAGAGTCAACCTTTACTTTTATCATTTTATGATTAATTTAATTTGTATATATATAAAGATAGATGGTGGGAGCAGACGGGTCTAGCTAGAAAGCTGCCATTTGCGAGGGATAGGGTGGTGGAGTGTTTCTTGTGGGCTGTAGGTGAAGTTTTCGAGCCTGAATATGGACATGCAAGAATAATTGACACTAAGATCAATATGTTGATAACAATACTTGATGATATGTTTGACGTCTATGGTACCTTAGAGGAAGTGGAGCTCTTCAATCAAATTATTCAAAGGTTAGTAACAATTTTAGGTATGCATGACTGTGCAATTTAAATGTAATTTTCAACAGTATAAGTGTTTTTCGCTGAAAAATACAAATGAAAATTAACAATTATATTTTTCAATGAAAATAGTAGATATAATTAAAAATTACATTTGAATTGCACGGTGCACTTGGTCACAAAAAACATACGTTTATTAATTAGATATTTATATTAATATTCTTTATAATCTCGATCGTCACGCAAAATTTCTTCTTTTTAGATGGGATATTGAAGCAATGGACCAACTTCCGGACTATATGCAGATATGTTTTCTAGCAATCAACAACTTGATAAATGAGATTGCGTATGATGTTCTCAAAGAAAAAGGATTTCTTAGCATTCCATATCTAAGAAAATCAGTAAGTGTAGATATATATATATATAGTATAACAATTCAAATTGTATACTAGTACTAACAGGTTTTGCCGTTCAAAAAAAATAAATAGTAAAGGTTATAGGTTTAATTCAAACAAAAGAGGTAACTAGCTACCTAGGTTGATTTTGTCTTCTTTTTTATTAATGCTGAATATTTGGGAAGCTTAGGTCTTCTTTATAATGTAACCATATTTAATTTACTGTTGCAGTGGCAAGATATATGCAGAATATATATAACGGAAGCGAGGTGGTACAATGTGGGATATAAACCAAGTGTGGAAGAATTTATAAATAATGCATGGATTTCTGTGGGACCTCCTGTAATGCTGTCTACCGAATATTTTTTACTAACAAATCCCCATACAAAAGGAGGATGTTGAGATCTTGTATAAGTATCACGACTTAGTCAAATTTCCTTCAACCATTACACGCCTTGCAAATGATCTTGCTACCTCCAAGGTAAGTTAAATTAATTCTTTAGTTGGTTGGTACGTATAGTGTGAAACTTGTTCACAGTTCTTTTTTTACAGGCATACATATCCTTTTGTAATATAAGTCACATCCTTCAGTTATCACTATTAATACAATGTTGTAATATAAGTCATACCCTTTAGTGTTATGAGTAATACATTTTATAGTAAAAAGTCACACCCTTCAATTATCACAACTAATATAAGTCATACTATTTAACCAATTTCACAATTTTTTGTGTGAAACTTGTTCACTCTATATTTTGCCTTAATTATGACATGCATATTAATTAATAGAATTAAATTATACTCAGTCTTACATTATGACATGCATATAATTATTAATTTGATGAATTAATGTTATATATATGGGTCCTCACTCTAAGGTACAAAAAATATGACATAATTACTCTAAGGTACAATGTGCAAAAACTACGTTGCACTTTAGTATCTAGTTTGAACTAAAGTGCAAAATTCTTTTGCACATTGTACCTTAGAATAATTTTCCCATAAATTTTATACCTTAGAGTAATTTTCCATATATATATAGGATGAGATGGAAAGAGGTGATATATATCCCAAAATCAGTTCAGTGCTACATGATCGAAACCGGTGCTAATATAGAAGAGGCGAAAGAATATATTAGATCTTTGATACGTGAAAATTGGAAAAAGATAAATGAATTGGAAAGAAACAAAGACACTCAGGATTGATCCTAACAATTATAAAACCTGAGTCGAGTTTAAAATTAGGCCCCTCATACTCGCCTTACAATTTTAGCTAAACAAAGTCAACTTCTTTCTCATGTTTAATAATTTCTTCATTTGAAGTAGTGTATTTCAATCACTTTTACAAAATCAAGATCATGGAGTATCGTATTTCAACTTTTCACCTTTTCTTTTATTCAAAAAATTCTTAACTTTTCTCCAATGACTACTTGTTTATTGATATCAAAATATTTATTGATATTAACTAGTTAACTTTGAGTTAAATCTTCAATCATGCATGGTGTTGGAAATATAATTTAAAATTAAATACTAAACATATTATTAGTATTGATCAACAAACATAAAAAAGCTACACATACAAAAATACGTAGATAAATATATCAAATTTAAATAATAATTTAAAGATTTTTTTATCTCGTTACTAATCTATATATATTGTAAATTTTTTGATAACCTTCACTAGAATAAGTAAAACAGGAAGAAGATAAATCATAAATATAAATCATCTGATGTTAGTGTTTTGAAGTTTGAATATTTATTTGTTCTTCTTTTTTTGTTGTTGTTTGAAAAGAAAATACGAACAGTGTGCAACACAAAATAGAATTATATTATAAAGTATATGACTGACTTTTAAAAGAGGAACAGAAGAAAAAAAAAATTAAACTTGAAAAAGGTTGAACCGGGAACCTCATTGTCCATTGAGGTGGAACAAAGCCTTCTACCACTTAGTCATACACTTATTTTATATTTGTTTGCAGTTATAAATATAATATATATAATAAATATATATACATATATAATTTTGGGCCCTAAAAGTTCACAAAATTTACGGGCCTTAGTCGGCTGACTCATTGGAATCACTGTAAGCACGGCCCTGAAGACACTCCATTCTCTCAAGTTTTTGTGAAAAGTGCAATTGATGTGGCAAGAGTTGCTCATTTATATATCAAAATGGAGATGAAGTGGAGTTCAAGATCTGGAGTTTAAACGTCGTATTACATCTCTGCTTTTTGAGCCTATTGCGTAGGCTATATATATAGCAGTTTGATATACATGTTCATCCTCAATTAGCACGTGATGTGCATTGATCGATGACAATAATAAGATTTTTAATTTGTAATATTACTAGTATTTTCGCCCGCACTGTAAAATAATTTTATTAATATATATAATTTTCTTATTATTAATAGAAATTTTATACTCCCTCTCTCCCAAATTCAATTGGGCATTGCACTTTTCGGCTCGTGTTTTATTGAGCGAGTTGTTTATAGTATATGAAATGATAGAGTTATTTTTAAAGCATGATATGATAGATGAAGGGTAGCACTATCATACCCAACCTTAAAAAAATATTTATCATTTCAATTATTAATAAACAACTCGCTCTCTAAAAAACACGAGTCAAATAGTAAATGCAATGGAGTTTGGGACATAGGGAGTACTATATAATATAGTATTAGTTTAAATACATGTTTCAATTTTAAGATCATACTCCCTTCGTCCCATAAAAGCATGTCCCATAAAAGTGTGCACGTTTACTGTTTTCACGTGTTTTTGCGAGCGAGATTTTTATTAGTATTTGAAATGATAAAGTAATTTTTAAAAATGCATATAAAATATGAGAGGTAGATCTATAATACCCCTCCTTAAAAATCACTTTATCATTTAAAATATTAATAAACAACTCGCTTACTAAAACTCGATAATAAAGGTGGTGTGCACACTTTTATGGGACGGAGATAGTATTTAATATTTATTTTAGTATATATAACATTGATCAATATATATAATTTCATGTAGAGTAACAATCATGTAAACCAGGTTCACACTGTGAACTCTAATTCAATATATTCCATTTTGAAGGATGGGTTGACCAAATTTTCGCCCTCAATTTATTCGTCACTGTTATTCTATAAAACTCTCACTGTTATGCTATAAAACTATCACTGTTATTCTATAAAATTATCACTGTTATGCTATAAAACTCTAACTGTTATTTTATAAAACTCTCATTGTTATACTATAAATCTTGTTGGGGAATTAATTGCACGGATCTATTCGGGATGAATATTTAAATACAAATTTAATTCTAACAATTATTACTAGCATGAATTAATCCTATATTAATTCAAATAATAATTTAACAACAAATCATGCATATAAACAGTTCACATAAATCCTACGCATGCGGAATTGCTACGGGTTTACGTGAACTAACCTCTTAGAGTGACAATAGTCTCGTCGATAAAAACACACCAAAAAGCCTTCACAAGTATTCCCTAGTTCTTGCTCGTCAATCCGGTGGAAGGAAGCTCACGAACAATTAACAAAAGGAAAATAAAAATTTGTTGCACCACCTTTGTGGATTTACTAATTTTTCCAGCACAAGAAATTGTACTTGGGAATGAAACACTCATCCCCTATTTATAGAGGTTGTTGGTCGAAAATTTTGTGCATGAATAAGATGGGAAAATCTTTTTCTTGATCTTCAAGAAATCTTGAATATATCCAATATATTCTTTTCTCCATATTTAAAATATTCCACAAAAATCCCAACTCCCTTTTGTTATGGTATTTTCGAAAATAATAAGGAGTAAGAATCCAAGATTTGGATCTTCTTGAATTTATGAGATATTCTTGTATTCCAAGAATACATATCTTCCATAATATCTTTTTAAGAAAATCAAGAAAATCTTTCTTTCCCTTATTCTTTCAAGATTTTTGAAAATCATCATATAAATAACCAAGTGGAAGATTTCTTGAATTTAATGAGATAATCTTGTATTCCAAGAATACATATCTTCATTCCATAACAAAATTCAAAGAAAATCTTTCTCCCCTTTTATTCATATTTTTCGAAATTTTAGAGGAAAAATAGCAACAAAATTTATTTTATTTTTAAACATCTTTTCCAGTTATTGGACTTTATGTTGGGCTACTTAAGGGGCCTTTAGGAGAATTAAGATTGGATCTTCCAATGGATCTTGAATTATCAATATTGAGCCACAATATTATTCAAACTCATAAATATTAATTAATCCCACTACATAATTAATATTGCACTATCCATCTTAACCCATATTACAGTCAATATGGCTCCCGGTTATTATTTCCCGTGTTTAAGATTATCTAGCTCATTAATTAATTCAAGCCACTGAAATAGCTTTCCATTAATTAATATCGTTTATCTTTGGTAAAGGAACGGTTCAACATTATTATCCATACCGGAAACTAGTTCCACTTGCAAGATTTGGTATGATAAAACTTATGAACCTCCCAAGGGGCAAATCGAACAAGCGTACTTGCACAATTCTTCTCCGTGATTAAATCTTAGCAATCGCGTGTGACCAATAATATTGTCCAAGATATAAAGTATTGAATCTCGTTGATTCTTTACCCGTAATAAGTCAAAGCAATAATTACTAACCACACGCGATCCTATTTAAGGGACGAAGATTAAGAAATAATGAACCACTGAGGTCTAATTCTTCCTAGTTCGGTTCTCAAGAATTTGTCCTCCTCAGAGGTCCTATTCAATTAACTAAACATGCACTAGTGTAATCTCTTGGTCAAGACAAGCCAATCCCAGCCTTTACACTTCAACCTTTCACGATGGATTGTTCATTTCATCTAAGTCGTGAATGGTGTACTTTTTGGTTACAAGGATCATTAATTTAATCTTTTGTGATCCGGTATCACTAAATTAACTACAATGTGACACGTCTTATTTATTGAACAGTATCAAAGAAATATATGTAACATTCGATGATATTTAAAGCATCAGTCATAAACAATTTATTTCAGTAAATAAGACCAAAATTCAGTTTGATTATACAAAGTAAAAGCATAATTTCCAGTATAATCCCAACAAACCTATTACTGTTATTCTATAAAACTCTCACTGTTATGAAACTATCACTGTTATTCTATAAAACTCACATTGTTATGCTATAAAATTATCATTGTTATTCAATAAAACTCTCACTGTTATTTAAAAAAAACTCTCACTATTATTTAATAAAACTCTCACTGTTATTCAAAAACTCTCATTGCGGCGGATGAGAAATCGAAGGTGATGTTACCAGAGCCGGAATTGGCTCACCGCATGTTGACGTTATTATGGAGTTGTATTATGGAGTTGATCACGATGAATACATAAGCACAGGTTGCTAATTATTGTCGAGAACATCTGCATCTAGCTTTAGCCAAGGAGATTGGTATTGCTAAAGATAATTTGGTTGTTGAAATTGGTGAACATAATTTGAAGGAGAAATGGTTGATGACTTTTCGGAATTGTTTTCACAGATTGGACGATGAAGTTAGAGGATTCGATTGTGATGATCCTATTGCCTCTGAATACACGAGGATAGAAGCTGTTGGGGGCAAGGTCATCAACTAGGACGGTGAGATCTGTAAAAGGGTGGAGGAGGTACGGAGGTCGGCAGAGGCAGAGCGGAGGTAGGCATTTGAGATGGCGGGGGGGGGAGGGAGGAGCGGACGGAGAGATCGGCGGCGACGACGGTGGTGGCGAGGAGATTGGTAATGTTGAGGGAGGAAATTGGGAGGGGGAAAGAGAAGATGCACGAAAGAGAGAATGACCAAATAATTTATATCTGACCCACTTTATAGTGTATGGATCAAGTTTGAACTGGGTTCATAGCATGAATCAGGTTTATACAAGTTTTTGTCTTTCATGTATTGTTGTCTGATGATTAGTTTTATTCATTGCCAAATCTTTGTCTTTAGAATAAGACCGACACAAAAAAAAAATTCGATTATTTTTTATTAAATTCCTAAATTGAGTAATATTTTGCTCCTTGAATGAACCAAACTACCAAAGCAATTAAAGTATTTACTTAAAGCTCCAGCAATAAGGATTGGGCCGTTTCGAGTCCAATTGTCACAGGGTTATTGGGCACGGATGCAACCTATTTCATAATGTAATCCAGGTTCGAATTTGGATTTGGATTTGGATCCGAGTCTGAGTTCGGGTTCTGTACGATTTGGGGTCTAGGTCGAATTTGAGTTTGGATCCTAATCAGGTTGGGTCTGGGTCTGTGTTCGGGTCCTGATCCAGTTCTGGATTTGGATTCGGGTCCTATGCGGTCCAGGTCTAGGTTACGGTTCGGGTCACAGTGAATCCGATTCGGGTCTGAGCCCATAAGGGTGGGCTTGGGTCTGGTCAGAGTCCGAGTCTGGGCTCGGAATAATTTCGTCATTTTTTAAATAATAATTTAATTTATTAATTTATTAAGATGAAGATGTAAATGCGATTAAGATATCATCGTAAATAAGCATTAAATCTAAAAATCTGATCATTTAAAATTAAAATTATATATTAGAACATTGATCCAACGATATTTAAATAGTTTTTTTTGGCGTTAGAAAAGACGTGTCGTTAAGCATAATAAAGATTTTATTATCATTATTATTGGAGAAGGAAATTAAGATAAGTTTTTCTATCTTTGTATAATTGAAGAAATAATAGTAACGAAATATCTCATTCAAGTTGCCAAAAGTACAAACCAGCTAATATTGCATGCTTAAATCTTCTCTCTTTTTTTTTATTTTTCCTCTCTTAATAATACTCTTACACGGGTCGGCTAAGTCGAAGCACATAGCTGTCGGCGCGCCGTTTGGTTTTTGCGCCTTATGGACTGGATTATTATGAGCCACGTCGGATCCGGATCGAAAGCAATCAAGATATTTTAGATATTTATTTTTTATTGGAAAAAATGTCAGATATTTTGACAAGTGTGATACATTAGATATTTGTTCTCGAGTTGTGCCCATTCATGTTCCCATGTTATTTAGGGGTGGCGATGGCAGAGTTATAGCGAGTTTGAGTTTGGAGTGAATGAAGAGTATAAATATCGGTTGAAATTTTTGTCAAGTTACTCAAAGATATTATCTTTATAATTAAATTAAGTTTGTTAGTATAACTTTGTGAAAATAGACAAATTTGTATAGACCTGGTTCATGCTATGAACTTGATTATTTAAGTATCAATGTTACATATAAAAATTCTCACTAATGTGTAAAAACTATTACTGTTATGCACAAAATCTTTCACTGTTTAAAAATATAAACAGTAATTATTTTTGTTCATAACAGTGATAATTTTTATACATAACAGTGATAGAGTTTATGTGTGAACCTGGTTCACATGAGTATTACTGTAAAAATAGGTGCAAAAATATTAGTTTAAGTTTTATCTAGTGAAACATATATATGTCACATATTTTAACAATAAATTTTCAATGAGTCGACATCACATAATACATTTAACAAGATTAAATAAAAAAAAGTAAAATTTGAAGTAAAAAACAATATAAAAATATTGAGTTGGTATGTTATGAAACTTGTTTACCCGTGAAATTTGTTTTTCTTACAGACATACTCTTTAATAATATAAGTCACACACACTTTAGTAATATAAGTCACACCTTTCAGTTATCACTACGACACTCTTTGCTATAATATAAGTTACACCCTTCACTTTTATGAGTAATATTTTTTATAATAAAACGTCATAATAAAACGTCATACCCTTTACAGTAAAAAGTCACACTCTTTAGTAATATAAGTCACACTCCTTAACCAGTTTCACCATGAAACTTGTTCACACTATACTTTGCCAAAAATATATGGAGAAGCAACAATTCAGTGAGCAAAATCTATATATGAATTTTATCACAATTATGCTTAAAAGTTGTCATTATTAAAAAAAATTGAGTGGGTCTTTTGTGCACCCAAGTGCACCGTGCACTCATGCACTGATCCATTTAAAAAAATATTTGACCCATTAAATATATTAGACATGTTCTGTGGATATATGGGTAGAGTTGGAGCGAGTGTACGTTAGATTCGTGCATCAGTTGCACATGAGACTTTGTTTAAAAAATATTTTATTTTTCAAATAATAATAATTTTTTTGTATATAACAGTGATAATTTTTTTATGTATAACAGAGATAACTTTTGTATATAGCTGTGATACTAAAAAAATAGAGTTCAACGAAAAATTTTTGTCAAGTTGGAGAATGGGGGAGTCGATACGTATGGGACAATTGAAAGCTCTTTGATATTTGAGTTATATTTTTTAAAATATTAGTTTATTAGAATTTACACTTCTACGTTATATAATACTATAGTTTAATAAATGGAATAACATCTTATATAAATTTTCGTGATAATTTAAATGGTATTTTCTTGAATTCTTCTAAAAAATTAAGAATAAATAAATAATGTATATTATAACATTAATTGATGGGTAAAGACTATCCATGAAAATTTTTATTTTTTCTTATTTTTTATTTTATATGAGTTCGTTTCAAGTCTTAAAAATAATACTACATGATAGTTATAATATGAATTTGGCGGCCTTAAACTGAAGTCTAGATACATCATGTATCTCATATGCAATTAGTCTGTGCACTCTCTTCGATTCTATTAGCAGTTAAATTCGGGTTAAATATATAATGTCATCTTCAGTCTAAAAAATTTCCCTTTGTACTCCTTGCCTTACTCCCTTCTCTCTCTACAGATGATGGCAAGCTTTTCGGCTGCATATTCAACCCCTTCCCTCTTACTCGTCGTCAATTTAGCAAAAACTCTGTTTCTTTTTCCTTGAAATGAAAATTTAGCTCGATTTGTTGCTCGCTGAAGCAGAACAGATGGGTTTTCAGTCCAAATTCAATGGAGTGGTGGTTCAGACGACGGCGATTATAATCGGACAACAGCATTATATCATTAATTAGATATGAGAAACGTGGAGATGAACTAACTAAATAATTTTTTTCGCTACATTGATTTGTGGCTAATGATTTTCACAATCATATTCATGGGGGTTTCATGAACTGAATATGGGGAACAAAATTCGGGTCATAACAACATTCCTCTTCTTCTCTTCTATTGTGTGCGACTTCACAATTATTCACTTATTTCTGTGCTATACCTATATATTTATTGCATATTTATGTGTAATTTAGTTGAACGTTTCAGCATTACCTAGTTGCATGTTTATTTGTTTTCTAATTATACGATTCACTATTAAATTTAGATTTCTTTCTTCTATTTCTTATGCGTGTAGATCACGATTCTTCACCTATTTCTATGTTAAATTTATATATTAGCTATTTACATCTTTCTATTAAAAAAAAAACAAAGCTGAAAATTGAAAACTATACCCAACCCTTGGAAAAAAAAAGTTCAACAACTTGGCTGCAGCCTGTTATTACAAAATTTACAGTATAATAACAATTTAAAGGAAGAAGCACAACTCATTTTTTAAAAATGGCATATGCCAGAATGCACCATGCAAATGGTGCGCGGACCCACTTAATAATATGTAGAAGTATTTATGGTTAATTATTGATTTTATAGTAAACTTATTTTAAGATAACGTCGTGTTCGGCTCTCCACTTGTTACCTCCAGCTCGGCTTCAAACCCACTTTTTTTAGCCTTGGCTCCATAAATAGACTCCTCTCTCTCTCTCTCTTCTTTCAGCTGAACTCTTCGTCTACATTCCACTTCTATATATATAGGCATAGCGTGCCCCAGAGTGAGACCCAATATCACAAATTCGATCCCTATTTTTCAATTTTGATTTCCGCATTTATTTGTCCAGACAACTGGTCTAGCTTCTACCTTCTGGCTGTAATTTTTCGAGGTGAGTTTACTCCATGCCCGAATTTTGAAATTCACTGGTTGCTTAAATTGTTTTTTGTGTTCGCATAATCTGTTGCATAACAATTTTTTCTATAAAACTTTTTTTGTCGTCGTGGATATTATTTGCTATCTCTATTTTTCGGCTTCGTCCATGTGCTTTCTGCTTTGGCTTCTTGGAACAGTTAAATGGAGATCCATTTCGTTTTCTTTTTTTTCTTCATTCTTTGGTCCATGATTGGTGTGATTTTCAATACTTATGGTGAAAGTTTAATCGGATTAGAAAATAATGCTGTTAAGTTTAGCGTGGAAATGAAATTTCTGAAAATTGTGATTAGTTTAATTTGTTGCTGAATATGGTTAAGACCTACAACGCTAGATGTTACTAGGATTTTCAATTCCAATCAGCTGTGTATTGAGTTTTAATTGAATATTTATTTTTTGACAAATTTTCGTGCTAGATGGTGCAAAGTCTGGCCGAATTGTTAGGTCGGGTTGTGAGAGGAATTCAAATTAGATGATTAATTTACTTACCACTACTCATTTTTATATATAACTAAGTGATATAATTCTCAGAGTTTCTTATTATGTTTCGTAGTAAAGCTTGATGTGTTACATTTCCATGGCTTTCTTTGCTGATATAGGCCATTTTACTTTATTTCCTAGGCTCATCTCATTTCAAAGGAAGGTTTTCCATTGAGCATAAGTCATCATGTCCGATCGAGTTGTGAAACCAGTTAATGATGCTAATAAGAAGATCATACAAACTCCATGGTTAGCTCATTGGAGAATAACAAGCTGTGATGCAGCAGGAGAAACTGTTGATCCCAATTCTTCTCGAGATAAGGAACTTGAGAATGTTACTAGGAATGGTGAAGATTTAACAGAGGGATTAGAGGGTTCATGTATGCCTATTGGAGGACTTAATATGATCAAGGCAAGAACTTCTGAAATTGGTTTTGGTATAATCAAAGTAAGTTCGAAAAGCATAGGAAATGGGAGAAAGCTTGGTTCTCTGTTCAAAGATGGCCAAGGCAGAAAATACGAGGTTGACAAAGGAAAAGCAGCACTCTCTGCTGTTTCCAAAAGATCACGAAACGCTAAGAGAGTGCTGGAGTGTGAAGAATGTTATGAGGACGGACATTCTGCTGATTTAGTTCAACCAGACATTTCGGTGAAAGCATGTTTTAAACAGAATATTACCTGTGATCATTACTTGTCAACATATGGTTACAACAGGTTGGCGAAAATGCAGAAGCTGCAGAATATAGTTGATGCTTCTGAAGGAATGCCAGAAGGTTGTTCCAGGTTTTCAAAGATGACTAATGGCCTATTAATCACAACAAAGATTGATGTCGATGCGTTCAAAGAAAATGATATGGTTAGGAAAAAAAGAATTATTGCCAACACTAAAGGAAATATATCCAATGAACCTTTATCTGGTCATGGTAAGCAACAAGTGATACTTCAGCCTCTGAATAGTGATAGTGAAGTGAAGGAAAATGTAGGAGATGCGAAGGCTTTTAAGACAGTTATAAGGAACGAGTCTTCAAATTCTGCCGCATCAAATAAGGTGCTCTTTTTCTCACTTGTTATTATGAATTAAGCATTTTCTGGTGTATTAATTAATTATGCTCCTACGTGGTACGTCCTCTAATCTCCTGTTCATAATACAGTTCTGCAACAGTGCAACATTTGCATCTAATTGCTGGTATTTTGCACAGCAATCAGTCTATGAAATGCACTGCATTCTATGCAGTCTTGTGATTTTGAACACATACACTCTTGTTTTCAAATTATTGCAAAAAATAGTTAAATTTTTAGAGTATGCTTGACTTGGTTGGGATTTGCGTAACATAATGTCCATTTTAAAAAATCCAAACAGGAACAAGGAGAAATGTTCCTCTTGTCAAAATACTTTTCTGTTGCTGGAGATACGTTTGGCTAATCGCATTTCCTCACAAGGTTTTCATATGACATGTTAACCATTGCTCATTAAGGTAAGAAACAATGGTTGACGAAACTAGTGATCCTTGTGTTGAATTTGTTTACTTGCCTCTGTGGTTTCTCCTAGTGACCAGAAGATTCAAGATTTAGCATTGATGAGATTGTTTATTTGTTTTTGTCAGCTTCTTATATCTGTTCTGAAAGCAAAATTTATCTGTGCTTCACTTTCGGGTATTAATTACCAGGAGCATATAGCAGTTTCTAAATTTTCGTTATAAGTTTTGAATGTTTAACCAACTAAAGTTGCTTTGCACATGAGGAGTTGTTTTGCATTACCAAGTCGATGCAGAAGAATAGATAACTAACAAAGCATTTGCATTGTGTGTTAAAATCCAATGTTTCTATTAACTTTTTTTTGCATAAAAGTAATTTAACGAGGTTATCAACTCCAACTGCTACTTTCCGAAAAAAAATTGTTGTGTATAATTTGGTTCTTGTAATTCTGGAATATTCATTTGCATGCACTAATCTCTGTGACGATAATTGAACATGTATAGGCCCTCAATTTGGAGTCACATATGACATCATCGAGTAACGTTGCTTCCTCGAGAAAAGTGCTTCCTGCCTTACCTCATGCAGCAACTTCATCAGAAGCTAAATCAAAGTCCAACTTCAGCTTAGAAGATTTAGCGAATGCAGATCCAGGCGAGAGATGGGTTAAGCGTCTGAAGCTGAGCTCCCCAAACCCGTCTGCTCAAGGGACAAAGAGCTCGAATTTTGCTACATGTCAGGTGAAGATAAGTAAGCTTTTTGGCGGGATTCCTAAAATTAGCACGACCACGCCAACTTTAGAGAAGTCAGCGGTGTTGGGTACGAGCGGGGAGAAGGGGAAGGAGGCATCAGTGTCGTCAGATGCTTGGATAAAAAGATGGCTGTACACAAAATGTGAAGCAGAGCCACAAAGTTCAAAAGTATCACTGGAGGAGCAGTTGCCCAGCATTGCAGCTATGGCTCTGATGGGGAAGGCTTTAGCCTATTTGCAACCGTGCGAGTTCCGCAAGAGGGGATCCTGCACTGTTTGGAACATTAAAGCTTGCTGATAACCTAGTTGCTGCATGGCACCTGTTCCGATCGTGTTTAACCAATTGCCGACTGCCACTTCATCCTTTCACATTATACATGTCTTGAATGGAACTACTCTGATAGTCTTGATCATCTGTAGAATAATCCTAATCTGATGTAGATAAGAAGACAGCCAGTGTTTTAGTATCTCATTTTGATTTCCTGTTTAGTTTCTCCCTATCAATCACTTTAAAGCATATATAGACTGCTTTTTAATTCGCCTTTAGGCATTAATTGTTTTGAAAATCTTGTATGGTGCTCCTCTAATCTACTCTAATTGTCTTTTTAAAGAACAATTTTTCACCCAAAACAATTTTCCTGTAAAGGAATTAAATATCGTATTCCAATTTTGCTCTTCTACTTGTTTTTTTGGTGATATTATGCATTAACCAAATAAATATACTCCATTTAACTTTCTTAATTCATATAGAACATCCTTAAACAACAATTAAAATGAATCAGAGTGAGTAATTCAGAATTATGATATATTAGTTGATAGTAGCTATTACAGGAGAAGATTGACATTATCTTACATTCCTCGATATTTCTTTCTTGTACTAAATGGGAAAGAAGTAAAAAGATAATTGCAGCCTGGGATTTATTTATAGGACAGTATAGGGTTTCTTTACATTACACATTAGGCCAGACTGTCCTTCAAAGGACTTTCAGTGCAATGGCAGCAAGCCATTTATATGACTGTTCCATCATCGATTGTTGCCTTCTCGAGTACGATAGTGATTCCCGAACGTATGTAGAATCCTTTCTCAGGTCTATCGCCTTCTTCGACGCCCTGCCCACCCAAACGAACCCCCATCATTTTACAGTATATATATATTTCAGCTGATCCAACAGTAATGAGCAGTCGAACTTACCTCTTTGTTCTTGATTATCACGTCTTTCCCAATTCTTGCATTCTTGTCGATGATACAGTTACTACAGCATAAAGAAAACAAGTTATGATGAATAACGGTTTTCTGCATGTCAATCAAAATGCAAAAGCCCCGTTGCTAACTCACCTGATTTTCGTATTTCTTCCGATCCCCATTGGGACTTTCCCCTGTGCCAAAAGGGAGGCAATCTCCGACTCTGTTTGGTAGTAGTCAGCCCCCATCATCAAACTGTCCTGTTAAACGAACAAAGCTAATATTTTTATAACGTAGTACAATTTTTAATGCAATAGAGAAGAAGCATATGGGGTTACCTTCAGTTCTACCCCCGAGTCTAAACGAGAGCGTTCGCCTACTATAGAATGTTCCACTATGCATTCTCGTAGGAAGCACCCATGTGAGATTATCGCGTCTTTAATCTGGAGATGCAATCAAAACCATCAGGACATCCATATAAGAGAGACGGGTAATACTTGGGTACACAACTAATACTGTTAATGAAAACAACTAATACTATTCAGTGAAAAATGTTAATACTGACCAACTAATACCATTTAAAAATGTGCTCGAGTTGCATGGTAACTGGTGCATAGAAGTATTTGCCAAGAGAGGCCGCATTGGTTTCTGAAAAGGCAGTTATAGTTACCTTGCTATTGTCAATTTTAGTTGGTGGCAAGAAACGAGGAGACGTGTAGAAAGGCGTCTTTGGGTCATAAAATTCAAATTTAGGAAGCTGCAAACAAAAGAAACAGCAGGCATGAACATGTCAACAACTTTCGTAAGATTAACGGAAATTAGCATCATAGAATGATTTGATTAACCTCGTCTGTAAGAGCTAAATTAGCATCATAGAATGATTTTATCGTTCCAATATCTTCCCAGTAGTCCCGGAATACATACGCCTGCAAGAACAGTAGTGTCTTAAAAACTTTCAAGATTAATGGAAATGAAGAAAAACAAGAATGTCAAATTATAGATCATAAAAGGTGAAGCCAGGAAATGAAGTTTCGTCTCTAACCTGCACGTTATGTTCCTTCACTGCGGAGGGTATGATTTCAGATCCAAAGTCGTTTGACATAGGGTAACTCGACCGAAGAAGCTTCAATAATACATCGGTCTTAAATGCATAAACTCCCATAGAAGCAATGTAAGGAGATTCTAAAGCATCTTGTGGAGATAATCCTATGATAGATGTATCTACTTGCTGCAAATAAAACAAAAATAACATAATTTATAAGGAAACAAGAACATCACTATTAGGCATAATATTTGAACACTTTCGGAGCCACATAAGCATACCATTGCTTGCTTATCAGATCCTCTAGGCTTTTCGGAAAACTGTGTTACACGACCTCTGCTATCGATCTTCACTAGTCCAAATGCGGATGCTCGGCTGAGAAGTTGAATTGCAATCGGCATTTATAGGATAAATAAAATATTATAGGAAACAGTAAAAACTTTCATTTCCTTGACCCTTTTTTAAACATTTAAATAGAAGTGTATCAAGCTACAACTAATAAAACCATAATTGGTCAATTGCACTAACCTGTCACCAACCGGTGCACACGATAGAGTGATGTCAGCATTACGGTCAATGTGGTTCTGTATAAGCAATAAACAGGCATTAGATACCTTGAACGTAGACATATACATGACAAAAACTTGTATACGCCAGATATATCGTGCAACTCAAGTATCTTTTTAAATGGTATCAGTTGTTTTACTAAAAAGTATTAGTTTTTTTACTGAAAAGTATAGTTGTTTTCACTGAAGAAGTATAAGGTGTGTACAGTTGCATGTTAGAAATCGCAAAATTTAGTGTTGAAAGATAGATATACCTGAATGAAGTCCATGTAATCCATCCTATAAAGATGATCACCTGATAGAATCAATATGTTATCAATATCTTTAGCCTTGGCATCCTGCAAGAATAATTCTAAAGTTAGGGAAAACCAGATGGAAATCTATCTATATTGTAATATACGAAAGCTAAAGACGTACCTCAAATACCCATATAAATTTCCGAACAGCATCAGCTGGCCCCTGGAACCATCGGTTTCCCGTTTCTCCTGCTGTTTGGGTTGCTGCCAAAACCTATAACAAGTATAATTCCATGTGTTACTCAATAACAAATGTCATTCATACATTATTTTTAATTTCACAATAAAGTAGGAACGTTATAAAGGTCTTAACCTCGACATAACCATCCCCGAAGCTGACACCATTTCCAGTATACGTGCGAGAGATGTGGCGATTGAGAGAAGCGGAATTGAATTGAGTCAGCACAAATATCTTGTTAATGCCACTGTTGATACAGTTACTCATCGGGATATCGATCAGTCTATAGCATCCTCCCACTGGAACCTGTACATATTACACAAGAATAACCATAAGTATATCAACTTCATTTCACCATACATTCGGATTTAATGTTGTCCCTATAACTGTTCGATTGATCCTCTTTCTGTTCCATAATAAGTGTCAATTATAGAATTTATGTCAAATTAATTAGAAATAAAAATTTACCTCTAAAATAACAATTATTATGAAACCAAGTGAATACGAGCTAATTCAAAGCATTCTATCAACTTCCCAATACCCGACGATGCTGGAAGATTGTATCTAGGATCAACTACTATTCCGGTAACTCATTTTACTAGTTTCATAATTGGTGAAAAACTTATACTCAAAACATGTAATAATAAGACACATATCCTGATTAGAAATAGATTTATGATCAGGATTTCTTACAGCTGGAGTGGCAGTTCTACTAGTAAGCGGGAAAAGCTGCGCGCCAGCGCCTCCTCCCAGAATAATCGCAGCCACATTCTTCGGATTCGCCCTCGTTCGCTCGATTCTTGGTGCTTCTATTGTCTGAAAATAGTCCAACAAACATCACATTCATCCCAAAAATTCGAAATTACAAAATTCCATACCATATAACCATTCTTATCTCCTTCTGTCAAAAAAATAAATAAATAAATTCTTATCTCCTAAACAGCTCATTCAAGATTCCATCACCAAGAACATGAACCAAAATTTACTAAATTTACCATAAAAACTAAAAAAGGGAATGGAATGGAAATGCTAACCAGTGTTTCATTGTTGTTTTCTCTTGTAAGGACAGAATAAGCAACCCCAGTTTTGATCTTTTTGCCCCTTTTCTCAAGAATCAAACTTTTCCCAAACTGATTACAATCACTATTCAAACTCCCTTTAATCTTCTCTCCCCAAAATCCATTTTCCACATTACAGAATCCACCACTGTTCAGATATCCCAAATTTATTGTGGATTTAAGGGTTGCACAGCAAGCATCCATCTCAGTTTAACCACTGATCCAACAATTAACACTAATTATGAGATAATAATCAATCACATTTACAGTTTAAAATAAAACAGTAGATCAGATGTTTAAGCACAAGTACAATAAGAGTTTAATAAAGTATAGTATCTAGAAATGTAATCTAAGTAACCAAGTAAAGTATACATCACACAAAGATGGGAAGTACACATTAAAAAAAAGGCAGTGTGACAGTTGGTATAACCCTTAATTAACGTTAATCAAACTAATTAAAAATACCCCTTTTCATATGAACTAAAACAGAGTAATACTAACAAGATTGCACCTTTTGAAGCTCAATCAAAGAAAATTCCCAGTGCCCAAAATCAAGAATCTTGAAAAGAAGAGGAAACACTGTTGAGAAACAAGAACTTGAAGATCTATTTATAGCTCTAAAGAAGTTATTACTATTATTATTAATTAAATTAAATAATTCTGCAACTATTAAAATCTAGAAAATGCATGAGGGGGCGGTGAAAGGTGGTAGCTTTATTGGCTTGTGAGCTTTTTCACGGGAAATCTTGCAGACTTGCTATTTTATTCATGTTAAATGTCTCTATATATAGGTAAAAAAGAAATTTACCTCTCACACACAAACACCCTGAAGTGCGTGTAAACGCCATTGTAATTTTTTGGGAGTTCGGCTTTGTACTGAGACAAGAGGGGGCCAAAGAAATGTCTCTTTCATATGTACTTACACTGGTATTTGGGGTTATTTGTTCATCTTTATTTGATCAACAAAACATTGTAAAGAAAAGAAAATCTTATTGCTGATTTTATATGGACGGCTGTGATTTATTTGGATATAAGTTTTTGAAAAAGAATTTATAACAATCAAGAGATGTGAGGGGCATATGCAAATGCAAGTGCTACATTTGACAAGTTGGTTATTGGATGATCATTATTTCACTATTCTTGATGTCATTGTTGTTCAAAATTGGTAATTGTATGTATGTATGTATATGTACAAGTTGTCAAAGGAAAATTCAACATTTTTTATGGATTTTGTGGTGAAGAACAAGAGAAATGAAGTATAGAATGCCAAATTTGAATGGATTATGTCCCTTTGGATAATGTAACTATGCAATATTTTGTGTTTGAAATATTTTTGGCAGGGGCGAAAGTAGCTAGGTATAAGGGGTGCTATACCCTGAATTTTAAAATAAAAATTATGTATATTTAAAATAATAGAACAAGTCATTAATTACTAATTAACTCAAAATATTTTATTTATTATTTTTTTATCCCCAAATTCAAAATCCTAAATTTGCCACTAATTTTTGCCTCCATAACTTTAATTTTTTTTACAAAAATCATTTTAGGATAGTTTTATAACTTTATACATTTCTCAATTTATATCGAATTTATGTCAATCTTCATCATTCTTTGCACATGTCCTAAAACAATTTGTGAAAATGTGAAAGTTATGGGAAAAAAAAACCAAAGAACAAAAGACGACGTCTCTACAAATACATGAATAAATTGTGGCTCTCAAATTAGGCGACTAGTCTATTTTTGAAAATCTGCACAGTGATGTATTTATATTTATACTATATATAATAATATATTACACTGCGTGTTCGGGTTTTAAGAAAAAATGATAAAGTGTTGGGGTAGAAATAGTTGTTTATTAGTATTTTATGTGATAAAGTGATGGGTAGTTGGGGTTAAAAAAAGTTGTTTATTAGTAGTATTTTATGTGATAAAGTGAGTATTTCCATTTAAGGAAAATGGTAATCAAGTTTAAATATGGGACCCGAAACGGAAATATATCAATCGAGTTTGGGACCGAGGCAGTATAACTTAATTTAGAAATTGTGATGGTACTCAAATAAATCAAATCACATTTTGAAGTCACCCTTATCGTGAATTGGCAGCTGGCAAGCTCAAGAAAATGACATGAACGTTCATAAATCATGCATTCATCACAAATTGATAGGTACAAGTGGGACTTAGTGACTTGATCACATGATTTCTGGGTTTATTACTGATATTTTTATCTTCATACATCCCTAAACTTAGTAATTGTATGTATACATACATAAATGAAATTTTCAATAATGGGTATTAAACATTTCTAGAGCCTAGTGGAGTTCAATTATACATATTTACTCGAATGATCTTGTGGATTTTGATATGTTGCAGTTTTTCTTATCTTTGCACCATTTTCCTTTGAGCATCCCATATTTAAGTAGATTGAATCAAATTATGCATATTTTTATATTATCAATTATCATCTAGACATAAACGTAAAAAATTATGTGAGAAGTATTGCACTAATATTGGATAGACATACGATGATACATTACTCAAACCACACTAATAGTAGACAAAAACTTATATGAGACCGGATATAAATTAATAAAAATTAATATCCACCTTTGTCAAAGTATTAAAATGTCAATACTTAAATTATATTTCGTTTCATCGTGAGACCGTCTCACACAAGTGTGTCTGCTAACAATATGTACAGACTCGTAAACTTGGTCTCACATTCACACAGACAAAAATAGTACATATATCGCTTATGAATTTATATTCCCCTAAGTTTAGCTACTAGTATAAGTATTTTACTCCCTCCAATCAAACAAATTCACTAGTCTAAAATTTGAGTTATTTAGGAGGAGATCAATTATAAATAAAATAATGCATTTTTCCCAATACTCTATATACTACTACTATTTTATTGATCTAACGAATAAACATTCCCAATGTGATCTTGGAAGTAATAATATAAGAGATAATGAAAGTGATGAATCATTCATTCATGTACTTGGGGAGCAAAATCAAGAAAAGGCCCCAGCAAATTCTTTTTAAATGCTTGAAATTTCTGGATCGCACAAGTGTCCTTATTTCATTTTTCTAAATAATGGGAAATTGGAATTTCACAGATAGTATCACTCTATCCATCTAAATACATTTTCTAACATAATCAATTACAATCAGTGGTGGATCCAGAAAATTCGTCGAGGGGGCCCAATATCTCATGTACAGGTGTACCGTGCACTCATAGTGCATTTTAAAATTGTACAAATTGTTATACAGAAAAATACAACTTATTTACATTGAACCATGTAATTATTTTTTCATATTAATAGTTGCACGATTCAGCGTAAATAAGTTACATTTTTTAGTATAACAAGTTACACATTTCTAAAATGACTACTCTGGACTTGTGATCTATGAAAAAAAAAAGGCACACTTTGAAATTTAAATATAAAAATAGTGTTTGGGATTTGAACACTAACACATTTGTCTTTTAAGGTCACCCTCATACCACTTTGCCACAAAATAAATTAATAATTTATACTCCATCCGTCTCCATTCTTTAAGAGAAACTTGTCATTATTTTTGTCTCAATCTTTAAGAGAAACTTTTTAAAATACTAATAAACAATTCTTTCTACTTTATCACTTTATCACATAAAATACTAATAAACAACTCATTCTACTCCCAACTATCCATCATTTTATCACATAAAATACTAATAAATAATTATTTCTACTTTATCACTTTATTATTATTCTAATAATTTTTTTTATGAACAGTAAAAAACTTTTAAAGAATGAGACGAATGTGGTAATATATATTAATATATATATTAAAGTTTCAAAGGGGTCGGGGGGCCCAGTGACCCCCTTGGCCCCATAGTGGCTCCACCACTGATTATAATAATTCTTTCTACTTTTGGGCACATGACAACATCATTTTATCTCGCTGTAAACCGAAATCGTAATCACCATAAAACCATTTTTTCATGAAAGTCGGGTTTTTATTTTAATTTTAATGCAAAAGCAAAATTTTATAGAAGGAGTAAAGTGCATAATTTTTTAGAAAATTATTTGGTAATTTAAATTGCAGAGGGCCAAGCAGAAACGTGTCAAAAGGTGTATAATTGCTACAATGAATTACAACAGTATTTGGTAACAACTTCACGTGCCCTGTTACAAAACTTTACCACAATGGGTCCCTCAGCTAATTTCATATTTTATATTAATTGTTTATCAGCTCTTAACTAGACTTAAATAAGGCCAGGGTGGCAACATGGATTTGTGATCTGCCCCTATTTAATCTCGCCTCGAATACGGACTTGTTAAGCCCAATAGATATAAATGGGCTGCTTAACAGCAAATTAAATCAAAAGAGGCCCACTGGGCTTCTTCTATAATAGAAGTAAGCCCAACAAATTAAAATGTGTTGCGTTAAGAATTCAGATCTCGAATCCCCTTTTTTTTTTCTAACTCCGCTTCCCGTGCATGAGACTTGATTTGATAGTGCCAAACCCACATTAGCAAATTTTACAAATATTTAGTTTTCATTTCAAGGGAACTCCTCGATTAATTTAAAATGAGAGACTCCTAGACAGGCTCATATATGATATTTTTATGAGTCAACCTTGCATGAGACCATCTCACGATGAGATGGGGTGTAATTTAAATATTGATGCTTTAACATTTTGAAAAATATGAGTATTAATTATGTTAAGTTTTACTTTCTCTCATGCGTGAAACCGTCTCATATAATTTTTTGTCATATTTTATTGGGTCGAGCCTCCAAATGTTGTGGATAAACATTCTTGATAGTTTTTTTCACTGTTTTCAGAATCAGGTTGAATCGGGAATCGCCCATGAAACTAGTCCGATTACCCTTAAAAAATTGTTTCTATGATTGAACCGGAAAAAAACCGACCAGAACCGAAAAATGCAATAAAATTGATTGAACCGAGTTTTTTTTTTATTTTTTAATTAATTTAAAATCTAATCCTTATTTTTAGCATCCTTGTTTTAAATTATATTGTGTTGTCTATAATTCTATCATGTTTATTTCAAAATGAAACTTATGATATAGAGAATATTTTAAAAATATTGGTAATGATAATCTTAACGGTTGGACCGTCGGTCCGATCGGTCCATTCGGTTGAACCATCAATTGGTACTCAATTCGATTTAGTCGTCGATTCGATTATGAAAACACTGATTTTTTTGTTCTTCCATTTGGTCGTCGATTCAATTATGAAAATACTGATTCGATTATGTATACATTAATTTTTAGTTTATGGATAAGTCAAAGTTTAATACCTACCAGTTATAATATAACAACACTACTTCAATAGTAGCGGAAGAGTTTTTTGCGTTAATTATAGTGTCGTACGAGTAACCAGAACAACGAGTAGTTCATCTGCCAGCCTAAGCTCATTAACTCCCCCTCCTAACTTCCTAATCTATTAAAATCCCCCCATTTTCTACACTCTCAAACCCTAAATTCCTCTGAAAACAGAAAAAAAAAAAATTAAAAAGAAAAAAAAGTTTTCAGATCTCTAAATTCATGGCCGGCGCATTCTCCTCAATCCGGCGAATCTACCTCTCAATCTACAACTGGATCGTCTTCTTCGGCTGGCTCCAAGTTTTCTACCTCGCCGTCAAAACTCTCCTCGATTCCGGCCACCAATCCGTCTACGCCGCCATCGAGAAGCCGCTAATCCTCGCCCAATCCGCCGCTCTTCTCGAGATCCTCCACAGCCTCACCGGAATCGTCAGATCTCCGATCGCCGCCACTCTCCCCCAAATCAGCTCCAGAATTTACCTCACATGGGGAATTCTCTACAGCTTCCCCGAAATCCGCACCAATTTCTTCGTCGCATCGCTCGCAATTAGCTGGTCGATCACTGAAATTATCCGGTACTCATTTTTCGGATTCAAGGAGGCGTTCGGATTCACGCCGTCGTGGCTGCTTTGGCTGAGGTACAGCACGTTTATTATATTGTACCCTACGGGGATTGCGAGTGAGGTAGGGCTGATTTACAATGCGCTGCCGTATATGAAGGAATCTGGGAAATTAAGTATCAGAATGCCGAATAAGTTGAATTTCGGGTTTGATTATTACTACAATGCGCTGTTAACGCTTGGAGTTTATGTTCCTGGAATTCCTCATCTTTATGGGTATATGTTGGGGCAGAGGAAAAAAACCCTTTCAAAGGCTAAAACTGCTTAACATTTCTGTGCCTTTATTGTTCAAGTTTCTAGGTCAAAATCAAATTAAAGTGTGGAGTTTTTCATCTATTGTTGCCCCTTTTTAATCTGTTGTAAAGGAAATTATTTCTTCTTTTTTAGTGTTCCACTCTGTTTTTCAATTGAAATTAACTTCTATTCTATTCACTTTCAAGATTGTATTAGGCCATCTCCAATCATCCTTCAAAATGGAGGATTGTATTAATGCTCTAAAATTGAAGCCTGGAGGATTTCACAGGGATTCTCCATTTTTGGAGTATTCTTTCCTCATTTTATTTTTATTTTTTTGAAACCATTTCTATCTCATTTTAAAGAATTATTTAATCACAACAAATATCATTTCCTTTTTCTAATTTATTTCTAGTTGTATAATATAACTTATACTACGATTTAATTTTAAATAAATAGAATTATTTTGAAAAAAAACTATCTCAATACCATTTGATTCAGTTGGGTAAATTAATTTTATAATTTAATAATACATTACATAAATCTTTAATTATTTAAACATATTAATTTAATTAAAAGAAAGAAAAAATAGAAAATCTAATAATATATAAGTATTGTTGGAGAAATTTTTGATAGAATACTTTCATACTCCAAAATCATGAAACAGTCAATCTATATAACTATAAATATATATATATAAAAAACGTAATAAGTAAAATTATTTTGTATTATATGGAGATCAAATCACATAACCCTGTTAGTAATTTTGAACAAATTTCTGGAGTTTTTATACTCCCTTTACCCCAAACTTATTTTTATATTTACCATCATATCATTCCTTTTGTGAGCGATTTTTGTATTAGTAAATAAAATAATTAACTAATATGTTAAGAAAATGTATGATAAATGAGTATTTTATCTATCATACTCTTCCTTTAAAATTAATTTATTATTTTAATTATTAATACAAAAATCGCATGAACAGAAGTTATGTACTCTCACATGACTTGCGGTACAGGGAGGCCAACTGTACCAGAATTAATTGCAAGAACATCCTACAACACATGATATGCCACATAACGTTTTAATATTCATTATATATTTTTAATATAGGATTGTGGGGCGTCAAGTGTGATAACTCAAGTGGTTAGAGCTTCACCACTTGAGATCTTAAAGTTTTGGGTTCGAGACATGAAGATGAAATATTATTCTCTCTTGTAGTGGTCTCCCTCTTATGAGATGGTGGTCCCTTATTGTTGGGTTGTTGTTTCGGTTGCGGTGCGGTTGCGGTTCCAAGTTGCAGTTTTGGGTGGTCCCCCTTTTGTGGTGATTGTGGTTCCGGTCTACAGTGAGAAAAAATGATGTTGTCATGTGTGCGATGATAGAAGAAATTATTATAATTGATTATCTTAGGAAACTATTGTAATTGATTTTCTTTAAAAAAAAAATATATATATATATATATATATATATATATATATATATACATGTACTCCCTCCGTTCTATACTCGATTGTCACATTTTCATTTCGGGCGTCTCATACTTGATTACTACTTTTTTAAATGGAAATACCTATTTTATTACTTTGTCACATAAAATACTAATAGGGAGGTGCTAAATTGACATATTCTGTCCAGGACAGAATCATTAAAAGTCTTTTCCCTCAATCAAGTCCACCTAATAATCTGCTCTCAATCAAGTCCACCAAGTCTAAAATAGTTTTTTCTGTCCAGGCCAGAATCTGTCCACCAAGAATTACCCATACTAATAAACGACTCTTTTTAACCTCAATTATTCATCACTTTATCACATAAAATATTAATAAATAATTCTTTCTACCCAACACTTTATCACTTTTTCTTAATACCCGAGCACACAGTAATGTGATAATCGAGTTTTGAACGGAGGTAGTATATTTTAGCACATCAATTTGGGCGAAAACCAATAATGCTCCTAGAGGTAGTTAATAGGTAGTACTCCCTCCGTCACAATCATAATGGTAAAGTACCTCATATTTTCGTCTCAATTATAATGATAAAGTTACTTACACACTTTATTACTTTATCACATAAAATGTTAATAAACAACACTTTCTACCCTCAATTACTCATCACTTTATCATATAAAATATTAATAAACAATTCTTTTTACCCCACCACTTTATCACTATTCCACTAAATCCTTATGAACAGTAAAAATGTCATTATGATCGGGACGGATGGAGTATGTTTGATCAAATAATTGAGACATATAATTACATACGTCATGCATATATATTTATTATATAATGACTTTTTTAATACGTGTAAATTAATTTTAAACATCAATTAAATTAAACCAAAGGGATAATATATTTTACTTTCAGGAAACCTTTATTATCATGTTTTTTTTTTTTTTGAGGAGCTTTATTATCAATTTTTTAAGTTGGTCTGCGGCTCTACTACACCAAGCCATTCCATTAAATATTGAAAATTAGAAAGAAAAAAAAAACGAGCAATTTAAGTTCAAATGCCGTGCACGGGGCATAATAAGTAACAGTTTGATAAGTTGTACACCTAATTGTCAAATTTCATTGCTCTGATGGCAAAATACCTAATGGTGTTCATTTTTCAATCCTCCGGATTAGAATAACTGGTCAAGAAATTTTAAATTCCAAGTCACTAGAAGGTAGAGTTGTTATTCAAGCCGAACCAAGTCGAGCCAAGTATTTAAAGTTTGAACTTAACTCGAGCTCTTGTTGAGTCGAGCTCGAGCTGACTCAATTGCATTAACAAACAAGCCTAATGAAATTATAAGATTTTTTTAAATTATTAAGCCTAATGAGTAGACTCGTACGTAAATTGGGTATTTTATAAGCTCATGCTCAATTCATTTATATTGTTATTATCAAATTTAATGAGTCAAGCTCAAATAGACTCACAAATAAATCATATATATTACAAGTTCAAGCTCAACTTATTTATCAATATAAATAAGCTCAAATAGACTCACAAATAAATCATATATATTACAAGTTCAAGTTCAACTTATTTATCAATATAAATGAGCCGCATCGATACTTCACGGAGTACCATGTGTATACAATTTTGATGTGATATATATTTACATTAAATTTTTACACTCCAATGTAGGACTCCCCATTAAATTTTGATATATCTCACAATTAGTACATAACACCGTTTTGAAAAAGAAACATATCAACTATAATATTAACTACGATTATTCAGATCCACCCTTAGCAAACAAAGTTCAAGATTCACCCTTTACCTGTGCCACTGAAGAACCAATATTCTATTGCTAGTTATACCAGAAAGACATGATCCGAATATAATCATACCGCTACAAAATGGTTAAGACTCCGAAATCTTAACAAACCTGACAGTTTGAAATCAAAATGTGAAATGAAGAAAAAATGTATTGCTATGGACCATTTGGTGACAGAAACAATAAGACTTAAGAAAATCAAATTTGGAATAAACTCATCGATACCAATGACTGAATAAAAAAAAAAAAAAAACTAACAATATTGTAATAGTTAACAGCACAAGTTCAAAATCTTCATGACACAAAATTAAAGCTAACAGAACCTCAATTCTGAAGGGACAAAACAAATTTCGGAAACAGAAATACAGTAAAAGATCGGACAATTAGGTGTTGGTGGCTCTGGTGTATATCTGCTGGCTTGAATGAGCAGATACCATTCTGATCAACCCTCTCGCCATCAGTTCCCTGATTGCTCTCCTTGCCAAGGATCCATTGACCTGAACGCGAGTAATAATATGTTCAAATATAAACTAAGACAATCACTAATAAAATGTACATTTTCATAAGAACTGAAGAACCCCAGATGACGAAGACCTAGCATGCTAATTGCAGACACCGTAATTTTGCGTCGTGGAAAAGATAAGATGGAGATACTTTTGGAAAAAGAAATGCTACTATACTAGTGGTAAAATATTTATTAAAATACTATAAAACTTGGTTTTCAGTTTTGGTTAAGTGAGGCCAAGAACTACGAGTGAACGGATGAATGATTACTATAATCAAAAGTAAAGTCTGAATTTAGTTTCCGTTTTGGTTCAACTCAAAATTTTAGTTTCTGTTTGGTTTGACTTGTTAACCTAACTCCGTATAAACAGCAAGCTACCAGATTTCATTCTATCTGCAATCGATATTGGTCATCTACTACTTCTACTTCTACAGTACCTTTATTCAGTAAATAACTAAATATCCGACTCTGCATACTTTAGTCTATTTTGATTTTATCAGACATATTTGGTCATTGATCAATCTGAAACATGACAATTTTTCTTATTATAAATTTCTCTTTATTGAACCTAAACGTGTACTTTTTATTGGTTAGGCTAACTTAATGAATAGCCCAGCTTAAACCTTTTTCTCTTTTAAGAAAATAGCACCACAAGAGATGAAGTTATCAAACTAGTCCAAATATAAATCCGAGAACTGGCAAAATTGGGGTTATGAGCTAGATCACAACAGTGTTCACAGATAGAAGTGTATTATATGTTCAATAATTTGGAATCTAGCAGTAAGAATGGTGCAAATAAGAATGATGTAAGGGAAATTAGCGACTAAATTAGGTTTTAGAAAGTCCTATTTCTACATTCACATTTACTTCGGCATGATACTAGAGTAGGAAAAACCGATACTAAAGTCATATATACAAAACAAATCTCAACCTCAAATATCATTAAATATAAACAAAATCAAATAACTCCCCAATTGAAACACTAGCATAACTTTATACCAAAAATGAAATTACCCTGAGACGATCGGAGAGGACGGAAGGAGTAATGAGCTTGTATTTCGGAGCTTCGGATAACAGCTTGTCGTAGGTCGCCTTATCAAACAGCACCGAGTTGTTCACCTTTTCCTTTTGTTTTCCCTTGCTCCACTTCTGCAAACACAACATTGTTTCACGAATTAGATTCCAAATCGGCATAAAGATGAAGCGAAAACAAAAAATTAGAGACAGCGACCTTCTTTTTCTGCTTTCCACCTCCGGATTTCGCCGGTTTGGATGACGGTGGAGGAGCCTTATCCTTCTTCGGCGCCTGCAATACAGAAACGGCAATAAAAAGCTTAAATAACGGAATTCAGATGCAATTAAGTGCTTGAATGAAGATTTGATTAAGAATCAGAGCGACGACGGACCATCGGAACGAAAAGATGTGGCGGAGATGGAGAACGGCGCTGAGTGAGGTGATGCGAGACTCGAATGTCTTAAACCTAGTTAGGGTTTTAATATCATCTGTACGCCTTAACGACGTCGTATGATATTGTAATTGATTCAAGGCTTTGGAATACCCACTCAGTTTTATTGGGCTTTTCCTCATCGGTCGGACCATTTATTGTACTTATTGGGCTTTTCTTCATCCTCGTAGTTTATGACAAGTTTGTTAAATTTAATTTTTTTATTCAATTATTTTTAATTAATTGTTATACTTATAAAATTATTTATGCACATGATATATGCCTAGTGTCGTAAAGGATGGTACAAGTACAACACATCTTTGAGGTTAATTATTTGGGGTGGGGTATAAACGAGCTAAGTAGAGTAGTATTAAAGTCAAATTCGATTTGATTAAAAAAAATTGAAAGAAAATCGAACTAGATCGAGCTCAATTATTTTGAACTCGGACTTGATTTGATTAAAAAATTTAAAAAACTTAGCTTTGTAACTTACATATATCCGTTATTATTTACACATCCAGAGTAAATTTGTAAAAGTAAGTAAGTTCGATTAGACTAGCAAACTTGAAGAATCGAGAATTACTGAACTCGAGTTTGAAAACTACTTGAATAACTTAAACTTATATTTTGATTCGATTAAATATATAGAGTCAAGTTTGATTTTTTCTCCGAATTGGGCGCATATATATAGTAGGGCATAAAAGTGTTATATCCAGAGACTCGATTATTTTATATGAGACAGTTCTTTACATAAATATTCTAGTTATACTAATTTTCAAAATGATTTCATATTTACGTGTTATATAAAAGATTCAACTCAATAATCAGGATAACTTATGCCCATTGAAGTGATACGCCAATGGTCAGTGATTTTTCAGACATGCGTAGAAAAAGATGCTTAATAACAATAATAATTATTATAGTAACACTTATGATTAAGAGCCCGTTTGTTATGTGGGAAAAAATAGAAAAAAAAAAGAAAAACATATCATATCCTATTTTTTCAAGTGTTTGTTATGTTTGATGGCTTTTCACCTGGGCCAGAAGGCCCGCATTTTTTTTCCCATTTTCACATGATTATGCATCCTACCTAAGAGGTGATATTCATAATACCAAACATTATCCATTCTAGGTGGTATTTATAATACATTTCATGAATAAATAAAACATATCACATGATTTCATATATTTTCATATCGCATACCTCATAACAAACATACTCTAAAAATATAGGAGAGAAGAGAATAGGAAGAACACACAGCAAAAAGTGGAATCTGACTCAATAATCTATTAATCCACCGTGTTCAACCGTGTGCATCTTAGCATATTAAATTATCTTAGCTAGGTTGGATTTTAAGAATCTTTTAAAAAAGTATTATAGACGAAGAAGTCTATTAATTAAACCAACTAGGTTTAAGCTTGATGTGTGGATCCTTATCTCTTCATTAATGCTCTTTATAAGCCTTTTAAAAGCTGCTTTAGGATCTAAAAAGCGTGATTAACTTTGCATTGAGTCGGGATTTGGAAGTGCAATAATTTTGATGGGAATAGAATAACTTCCATACAGTCCTGGAATAACTGAAAAATTCTAAAGTAGGACTAACAAAAGAGAATCATATTCACATTGTTTGTGCAAACTAGTTATATGTACTGTAAGAAAAAGTATATTACAAAAATTTCCCACTATTTCTTTGTGAGAAGCTATTGGGTTTTGCTCTTTTTAAGTATTTTTTATGTCTGATGGATTGATTCACATTCCACGATGATGAAAATATTTTGTGCCTTTAAAACAATATTTGAGGTGAATTGATTTTTAGGGTTACAATCAAATTTTGATTGTGAATAACCCATTTGATGAATCAAATGGATTATTTATAATTAAAATTAAGTTGTAAATATTTATAAATCTTTTGGTTTGGTATGCTCTCAATGTAGTCATTATTAATAAATTATGTCAACAAATGTGTGTCATTTGTTTTTCGTTCCTATTAAATTATTTATAATTATAGTTTAATTCCTAACATAACTACATATAATTTCCACTATATGAGTTGTCAAAAAGCTTCATAATTTAGTATGCATGTCATATAAATTAATACAGCATTGTGAGAAATAGGTTTTATGGGATTGTCAACACGAGATCAATCAAAAAAAAAAAGTGGAGAGACTCTAAGGTACAAAGTCACTTTTCAAGTGACTCTAAGGTACAAAATAATTTTATTTTGATTTTAAGATATAAAAATATGGTTAAAAAGTCTAAGTTGCCCTTCTGTCCGTTTTCTTAGGTACAAAGTAACTTTATTTTGATTTTAAGATATAAAAATATGGTTAAAAAGTTTAAGTTGTCCTTTTGTCCGTTTTCTTCACTTTTGACACGTTTTTTGTACTTTTGATGCATTTTGGTTGCAATTTTTTTAATTTTTTGCACTACGATGAGGGTCTTAATTGCTTGTGTGATGGTCATTTTGTGTGCCTTATTTGATGTGATTTGAGCTCATTTGCAATGAAAAGTGCTACTAATCCCGTTTATTTGAGAATGTGATGAAATGTGTAGGAAATGGGTAAAAACGAGCAAGAAGTGGTGCAAAACTGGCCTGATTTAAAAGGATGTTTCAGAAGAGAGTTGAACCATTAGAAGCGCATTGAAAATAGGGTTCCAACGGAAAAAGAATCAACTCAATCGGAGTTCAGGAGCTCAAGTTATGAGCGGAACAAAAGTGTTGCACAAAAATGGAGAAATAGAGGCTGCTCAACTCGAGCAACATTGCTTGAGTCGTGCAGGTCCTAAAAGGGGCTTGTTGCAATGCGATTTTGAAGAAAATGACTTCCGACACTTGCTCGATCTCCCTTAGGTCGAGCAAGGGTGAATTTTCCGAAGTTTTGAGTTGCTCGACCCAATTTTGGTCGAGCAACACTGCTCGTGTCGAGCAGCCTGAAAAAAAAAAGTGCGCGAGATTTCACACTTGCTCGAGTCGAGCAAGCCAAAATATCTGAGGTCCCCAATTCTGACCTAGGGACACGTGCCAGAGGAGCCCAAAAGCATATAAAAGGCCTCATTTCGTTTTTTATCAAGGGGAGCAGCTGGAACTTTTGTAGGGATAAGGTTTTTGAGCATTTTTCTTCAATATATGTCCCCAAGTGATACTTTTCAATTTTTGGAAGTACTTTTGAGTGTAGATCTCTTAGAAATTCATAGTTTAGCCAAATTTAAGAGTTGCATTTACAAACAAAGATTCAAGGAGTTTATGTTTTATATTTCAAGGTTCTTATCTATTTCATCTTTTGAGGTAATATCTTTCTATAATCTCTTGTTTAGTCATCATTTTAATATGGGTTTGTCACATTTCTTCATTTTCGCCATAGGTTTCTCTTCTAGAACCATGGGCTAAGCTTATTTGCTTTGGGTGTTGGATATATGTGGGGAAATTGATGGGTTTGTGAACTAATTTCTTGATTATGTCTATGTGGGTGATTTTCTATTGTTTCTATTGTTGTGGGTTTAATGCTTCAATTATCTTGTTGATTCTATTAGCTAGCATTCTTATTTTTGTGTATTACAACTAGGGTTGGATATGCTTGATTAAGTTGTGAGTGTGAGTCTCAATTTGGGTAATTTGATGTTAATTAGTAGCTAGTTCAATCAAAAGTTGGCTAGTGGCTAGAATGACAACAATAGACATTAATCGAGTAGAGGTCGTCTATGAGGTTGGTGAGGAGATGATGTTTAGGAATTAGTAATCGTGTTGAAACTTCCTATTCATCACAATCTTAGGAGATTATGGGATTAATTAGGTCCTAAAAGCGGGCTTGTTGCTATACGATTTTGAAGAAAACGACTTCCAACACTTGCTCGAGTCGAGCAACCTTGCTCGACCTCCCTTAGGTCGAGCAAGGGCGAATTTTCTGAAGTTTTGAGTTGCTCGACCCAATTTTGGTCGGGCAATGAGTCGAGCAGCCTGAAAAACAGAAAACGTGCGTGCAATTTCACACTTGCTCGAGTCGAGCAAGCCAAAATATCTGAGGTCCCCAATTCCGATCTAGGAACACGTGCCAGAGGAGCCCAAAAGCATATAAAAGGCCTCATTTCGTTTTTTATCAAGGGGAGCAGCTGAAACTTTTGTAGGGATAAGGTTTTTGAGCATTTTTCTTCAATATATGTCCCCAAGTGATACTTTTCAATTTTTGAAAGTACTTTTGGGTGTAGATCTCTTAGAAATTCATAGTTTAGCTAGATTTAAGAGTTAATTGTATTTACAAACAAAGATTGAAGGAGTTTATGTTTCATATAACAAGGTTCTTATCTATTTCATCTTTTGAGGTAATACCTTTCTATAATCTCTTGTTTAATCATCATTTTAATATGGGTTTGTCATATTTCTTCATTTTCGCCATGGGTTTCTCTTCTAGAACCATGGACTAAGCTTATTTGCTTTGGGTGTTGGATATATGTGGGGAAATTGATGGGTTTGTGAACTAATTTCTTGATTATGTCTATGTGGGTGATTTTCTATTGTTTCTATTGTTGTGGGTTTAATGCTTCAATTATCTTGTTGATTCTATTAGCTAGCATTCTTATTTTTGTGTATTACAACTAGGGTTGGATATGCTTGATTAAGTTGTGCGTGTGATAATTTGATGTTACTTAGTAGCTAGTTCAATCAAAAGTTGGCTAGTGGCTAGAATGACAACAATAGATATTAATCGAGCAGAGGCCGTCTATGAGGTTGGTAAGGAGACGATGTTTAGGAATTAGTAACCGTGTTGAAACTTCCTATTCGTCACAATCTTAGGAGATTATGAGATTAATTAGGTGCTAGTTAATTCACGTTGTTCACCTAGGCCTCAAAAGTGATTGGTCTACACATTTTAGTGATTGCTCCTAGCTAAATCACCACTTTTGACATAATTGAGTAGTTGGTTTGTGAAGTTGTTAGTGACCCCACATAAGGAAAACACCCGAAGCAATTCTCTCACCCTTGCACTTTCCCTCGAAAGTTGGTTTTAATTGCTTGATTACTTTTGTTCTTATTACTTGATTAGTAGTTAATTGTTAATTTTAATTCTAGTTGTCTTTAGTTGAAAATTGGTACTTGAGTTAACTTGCTTTTAAAATTAAAAAACTTTAATCGCTTCTATAATACCATGGATACGTATAACTTTGGGGGTCCACTACTCTCCTAGTCTATTGGGTTCGATAAATACTTGGTCAAATTACTTACACTACTACGACGATCCCGTACTCTTGCGGGGGAGTAGGAAAATATTTTTAACCAAAAATTCCGACCAAGTCACACTACTAAGCCAATTTTGGAGTGCAGTTTTTTTAATTTCCTGCACTTTCATCTTTTTTTTTTCCACTTTTTATTAGTTGCAATTTTTTATATAATTTAATTTAAATTTTAGATTTTAAAAAATTTGTATTTTGAATCTGCACTTTCCCAAAATAATATGTACTTTCTTAAGATGTGTACATGGTCAAAACAAAAAAATAAAATTATGAATACATATAAAATGAGATAAGTGGTATTTTTGGTACAAATTGTATCTTAGAGTCACTTTAAAGATACTTTGTAGTTTAAATTCTTTTTGTTAGAAATTTTGTAGTGGAGAGTCATTAATTCTAAAAAAAACTGTTTCAGCACTAAAAAAGATCATGCAAGAAGAAGAGGAAAAAAAATCCCTACAAAACTAGATTAATAAATGTTAAACTCTATTAGATTTAAAACACTAATTGCCAAATTAACTCAAATACAAACTTCAGAATTTGCTTTAATGAAATAGCTACAACACAATGGGCGTGTTTTGAAACACTTAAAATAGCTTTCAAAAACACTTATTTTCAAAGCTCCCTATCACAATTTTTGAAAATAAATGCTTTTGAAAGTTGTTTTAAGTGTTTGAAAACACACCTATGTCCAACTAGCTAGCTTAACTCGATTTATCTACAACCTTATCCATATTTGATAAATTATTTAGCATATGTATAGAACAAGTCGTATACCTACCAACTACCATACCAACTAAACATTTAATTTGGACCTTTTCTTTTAAGAAAAAAAAAACAGAAAAGCATTTATTTACATAAACAAATTTAATTAAAAGGCTCATCCATAAAAATTGTAGGCAACAATAAAAACTATCATAACATGTGCCAAATTATAGGCATTATTATTGGCCCCAAAGTATTGGAATTTCTCTTGAGTGTTTTGTAATTAATATTTTCTAGATAGAAATAAGGCACTAAATTGATAGTGAAGAGAATATTTGTTTCACTACAATCTAAATAAGACACTTGAGTGCAATTTGTATAATTTAAGACTTAGGAGGAGTTGAAATGCCTTTGGAAAGACATGTCTCCCACTTAAGGCTCTATTAGTTGGATAATTTAAATAACGAAGGCATGGAGCCCACGGATCTCTGGCTCATTTGAAGTAAAGCCACCTCCTGAAAGCCCAATTATTGATAATAGACCTCTACAAAGTGGGCCCCGTTCGCCACTCTATTTAAAACAACAATTTTAATAAAGAAATTAGTCCATATCAAGTCCAATGAAATTATTTTTGTTAAAGAAACTTATAAGGAGTTTAGACTTTACCCTATGTTTATTTCGAGATTTAGGCGTGTGGAAGAAAGTTATGACTTTAAAATTTTATGAATTTAAAATTTTTAATAAATATTAAAAAAATGTGTTTATTTTGAAATTTTGGTAGGATGTGATTTTATATTATGTATAATTAATATTTAATAGTGGTTGATGTTGTATTATTATATTGTATTAAAATGAGAAAAATAATGATGTGATAATATTGAATTTTATAAAAAAATAGATGTGTATGTATATTTTATAAGAGTGGAACTTAAAATCTAATTTTAAATCTCAAATTATAATAGAAATTAATTTTCAAAATTCTAAGTCCATATATTCCAAAACAAACATAGTGTTTAGTATAACAAAATATATATCAAATCAAGATTTTTACAACTATAAAAAAGATATAGAACTTGAAAGGCTTTATAACATTTTTTTTTTTTAAAGAAAAGAATATCATTCATTTTGAGTATAAGAAGTACCCATGGATGATTACAAGAAAACAGATATCATAATACATTACACTCATGTAGTCATGTTCCTTAACCCAACAAACTCACTCACAGGCTCCTAGTACAAGCATAATTGGTTAACTAAAGTACAAGCATAATTGGTTAAGACTAGTTACTCCTATATAATTGACTGTTACGTTAATAATAATATTTTATACTCTGTGATGCTCGATCATAGTGGTATATTTAAAATAGAAATAAATATTTTGCGCTGATTTATAAGTACAAAATGACATTTATAAAAAGTTGAAATGAGTAGAATCACTTATTTTTTAAGATGCGCTCTCTTCTCGTAATTTTAATTTTCCATAAATATTTTTAAATTGCGGATAAAATTTGCAGTTAACATGACCTGCATGTAAAGCTGTTATTTGAGTCGCGTATTTTAAGTTCAAATTTGACACGAGTCTATTGAGTCTAATGAATTGATCCGATAAAGATAATTATGTATTATTAAATTTAACAAGTTGAGTTTGGGTAGGTTCGATAATAAATTGAATATTACAAGTACAGTTCGAGTCTTCCAAACAGCTCAATGAATCAAGTTGCAGCAACGACAGATGTCTGTTAAAATTAATCCCACTTGGAAAAAAAGTATTACTACTAATTAGAAAAATATTATTTTAATCCCACTTGTAAAGGGAAAAATTCCCACTCCATAGAAGCATGTTTTCGGACATATGAGCTTATTTGCAGATTAGAATTAAATTGTGAGAAGCACTTATTTTTAAAATTATTAAGACCTAATTTTAAATAAAATAAGTACTTCTATTATTTAAATAGATGTTAAAAACACATAATAGAGTACTCCAGATCACTTCTCCTAAAATTGATAGTCTCATTTTCTGGAGAAAAAAAAAATCTGAAATTACAATTTTTTTTATAATCTCATTTGCAAACACCACCAAAATAGTCTAAAGAGTAAAGTGCTACTTCACTTATAGTGTTGCTACTTTCTTTTATATGTATTAATAAAAGTGCTAAGAGAGGGAAAGTTAGTTAGTTTTAGCTCTTGTATTCCCACTCTATAAATAGCTCCAACATTAGGTTTGTAATTCACTTTTCAAATTCATTCTTCAATTGTAATCAGTTCATACGGTTATTGAGCTCTCAAATAAGATTCATCTTTTTCTTCTCTCAATCTTCTTCAGATTGTTAATATGATATTAATTTTATACTGGTAATGTCATCTCGATCCTTAGATTCCGCATCTGATTAGAGTTGTACTCTTTCTCGGTTTTTTTATCGAAATTCAGAATCGATTGATTCGATTTTCGATTGGGTATTTTTTATTTCAACAGTTTTTGTTGAAAGTTTGAGGATTCTTGAATCGCTTTTGCGATTTTCGTTTGTTTTTCTTTAAACAATTTGTTCTATTTCTTGGTTGTTTTCAATGACGGCGAATGCTCCGACCGTTTCGTTAGATCCTGCGGTCAATCCACTTTCTCCTTACTTTCTTCACCATAATGATAATCCAGCAATGTTTATTGCTCTCGAGCTTCTTGATGGGGCAAATTTCATTTCATGGCGGCAATCGGTGGCTCGCGGTTTGAGCGTGAAGAACAAGCTTTTGCTTGTGGATGGTTCCCTACCAGTTCCAACTCCTGATGGTGATAGGGCGGTTTATGCGGCATACGTGCGTGCAAATGACTTGGTGTTGCAGTGGATTCTCAACTCGGTCTCCCCTGAAATCAAGAAGACTTTGAGGTACTTTCAAACCGCTCGTGAAGTGTGAAGTGAATTAATTGCTCGGTATGAGTGTTCTGATTTGTCAAAGATTTTTCAACTAGAAAAATCTTTAACTAACATTGCTCAAGGTTCCAAGACTTTGGTTAGTTATTATAATGAATTCAAGTATTTGTGGGATGAGCATGTTAGTCATAAGGCTGTTTTTACTTGTAACTGTGGTGTTATGGCCAATTGTTCTTGTGATCTTCCTAAGTAATATGCTGCGTTTCAAGAACAGGATTGTGTGATGAAGTTTTTGATTGGATTAAGTGAGTCTTATTCTGCTATACGTAGGCAGTTTTTACTGCATAAGTCATTTCCTCCTCTAGCAAAGGTGTATGCCTTGTTGCTTCAAGAAGAGTCTCAAAGGTGTCTGGTTTTACCCAATTCCGTGTTACCTGATTCTGTGGCAATGTTAGCCAACAACTCTAGTAACTATAAGGATAAAAATAAGGGGTTGAAGTGCTCTAACTGTAATGGTAATGGCCATTCAGTGGATATATGCTTTGAATTGATAGGTTATCCCTCTGGTTGGAAGGGTCCAAGGGGTGGGAAAGGGAAAGATAGGTCTGCAAATGTCTTAGTCTCCTCTCCTGAGAAAGCTTCCATAGGGTCTAATCCACTGATCACTCAAGAACTTCTTGAGCAGCTGTTGTTCTTAGCTAAACAAGCCTAGAAACCTGTCAATGAGTCCATTCATTCAGCTGCTGGTGTATTTGCACATGCCAATCCTGACACTTCCACTTCTACACAAGGTAAACAAGGAAGTGCTTCTTGCTTTCTTTCTCATGTTTATGATAAATCTTTTACTTGGATCTTGGATACTGGGGCTACTGATCATATGGTGTCTAGCTTGGAGTGTTTTACTACACCCCCAACATTAGCAAATATTAAGATCAGTTTCCCTAATAATACTATATCAACTGCAACACATATGGGGACAGTTGTTCTTAATGAACATTTGACACTGTACAATGTGTTATATGTTCCTGATTTTGCCTTTAACCTATTATCTATAAGTCATTTAACCAGGTATTCAAATTGTACAGTTAGTTTTATGGCATCAAGCTATGTTTTGCAGGACAAGTCTACCCTCAAGGTGATTGGTTCTGCTGAGCAACATGGGGGCCTATACTTGCTTAGGGTTGCACATTCAGCACATTCAGTTGCAGCTTCATCAAGTTCTGGTACTTTTAACATTTGGCATTCTAGATTAGGTCATATGTCTCATTTCAATATGTTGCAAATAAAGGGTTTGGACTTAAAATGTTCTCGATATTCACACTTGTACAATTTGCCCTCTTGCTAAACATAAAAAGAAACCTTTCCCTATTAGTGTTTCTTCAACTCTTGTTTGTTTTGATCTCATACACTGTGACATATGGGGTCCATTTTCTACTACTTCTCATACTGGTTTTAAATATTTTCTTACAGTTGTTGATGATCATTCAAGATGCACATGGATTTACTTATTAAAAGCAAAATCTGATGTCAAAATCTCTTTGGAAAACTTTTACAATATGGTGCTTACTCAGTTCAGTAAGAAAATTAAGGTTTTGAGAAGTGATAATGGGTGTGAGTTCTTGTTAAATGACTTTTATCATTCTTTAGGCATAATTCACCAAACTTCTTGTGTAGAAACACCTCAACAGAATGGGTTAGTTGAGAGAAAACACCAACATCTGTTGCAAGTTGCTAGAGCACTGTTGTTTCAATCTTCATTGCCAATTGTGTATTGGAGTGAGTGTATTCTTACTGCAGCATACTTGATTAATATAATGCCTACTGTTGTTCTTAATAATGTCTCTCCCTTTGAAAAGTTATATGGGAAACAACCTGATTACTCATTTCTTAAGTGTTTTGGTTGCTTATGTTTTGCTAACACATTGTCTGTGAATAGAACTAAGTTTGATCCAAGGGCTGTAAAATGTGTCTTTTTGGGTTATCCTTTTGGAACCAAAGGTTATAAAGTACTTGATCTGGTCACTGGTAAGGTTTTCATTTCCAGAAATGTTGTCTTTTATGAACATGTTTTTCCATATGCTGATAAAGAGGGAGCTCATATTTTTGTTCAAAACTTGATTGCTAAAGATTCTTTTTTGAATCCTGATTCTCTAAATGATAATTCCATCACTCATGTTCCTCATACTGCTGTTCCTGAAATGGTGCATCAGGAAGCTCATGATGAGTGTGTTGATCTTCATAGACAGGCTATTGAACCTGGTCTCATTAATAGACAGGCTATTGAACCTGAAATATGTGATAGACAGGTTATTGAACCTAGTGAGAGTATTGAAAATGTGATATCTCATGATATTTTGAATGATACTTCTCTCAGGAAGTCATCTAGATCTAGGTCACAACCTGCTTATCTGAAAGTTTATGAAACCTCTCTGCCTCAATCCTTAATTCCTGATAATCCTGAGGCTAATATGATTGTTTCATGTGGAAAACAATATGACATTTCTGATTATCTATCAACTGATAAACTTTCATTTCCTCATAAAGTCTTTACTGCATCCATCTCTCAAAACATTGAACCAAAAACTTATAATCAAGCCAAGGACAATCCTAATTGACAGCAAGCTATGAGAAATGAATTAGATGCCTTGGAACGGACTAACACATGGACCTTAGTTCCCTTGCCACCAAATAGAGAATGTATTGGTTGCAAATGGGTTTTTAAAATCAAATACAAACAAGATGGGTCTATAGAAAGATATAAGACAAGATTGGTTGCAAAAGGATATACTCAACAAGAGGGAATTGATTACTTTGACACTTTTAGTCCTGTTGCTAAAGTGACCACAGTAAGAATATTGCTCTCTGTTGCAGTAGCTAGGAATTGGTTCATTCATCAATTAGATGTAAACAATGCCTTTTTACATGGTGATTTGACTGAGGAAATTTACATGATTGCACCACCTGGTTATTGCATTGAATCTGATACAAGGGTTTGCTACCTAAGTAGCCAAAGTCAGTTAAAAGATCTAATGTGTATTTTCTTTGACACAAAGTTAGACCTCTTTCTGATCTTGCTACTTCAATGCCCAACATATATTTTAATACACCTAAGTCTTTAATAGTGAATTTGTTGTGCAAAAAACTCTTAACATGATATATTTCAGCCATAGAATCTCCAGTAACAATCAGATCATCAACATAACAAACAATGACAGTGAAATATTGTTAATAGTCAAGGTCAAAATATTTCTCTTTTAGTAGCTTAAATAAGCTCTCATAAACTATAAGTTATAAGCTTAAAAAAAGATGTTTTTAGTAGCTTATTAGTCTTTTTTTAAAACTTTTAACTTTTTTTACAATACTATCAAATTTTTTTTGAATTTTTTTTACAAACACTATTAACTTCTACTATTAATCATTTTTCCCATAATCACTAATTTTAATCACTTCTTTAAAATCATAAATTTTTTGCAAACACCCCCTTAATCCCGTTGTCAACAATTTGCCCGAATGAAAAGGGTAAAAAGAATTAATTAGGGTGTTAGATTTTTTTGATTGAAAATCGTTCAATTTATTTTCAGGAAAAATTATGTCAATTCTTTTTCGAAACTAGAAAAATTAAATATGTTGGAGAAATTACTGCCACAACAAAATATACACAAACCCATATACAGAAAGAACTACAGTAAAATATAAAAAAATAAAAATAGAGAGGAATGGCATTTTAATAAAACAAATAAAGGCAATATTAAGGATATGATATTGGTAGATGAATTTCACATGTGAATGGATTTCTAATTACATCTAGTTCACCCAATTATACATGGTTGTTCATATTAAATTCACAAATGATTTCGTGTTCAATCTAATATTCAGAAAACATCATTTAAATAAAAAAAATTACATTCAGTTCGAACCCAATTTCTATGCCATTTGACTAAACTTTAAATCATTGGATATTTTCATGTAGAAACCATCGAGAGACTTGTGTATTTCTTATCAAATTTCAGTAATAGGACACCGTGTTATTAATATTTAATTATTGTTAAGACTTTCAAACAAACTTTAGGGGCCTTTCGAATTTTTTTACATAAATCAATTTTATCGTGCAATTGATATTCGTTTTGTGTGTATTTTTATAACAAATTTATTATGAGTGTAAATATAAAAATAATTCCTAAAAAAAGGTAAAGGCTCAGGGAGGTCGTTCTCGTTGCCCCAACCCCAACATCCCCGGTGTAAAGGAACCAATTTCCTCGACTTCAATCAAGAGCTTGCGAATGAATTGGAAAAAGAAAAATTGCAATATAGTAGTAATAATTTATGTATTTGCCATCTTTACCAAAAAGGGGCATCCATCAAGGTCCCCAAGATGAAGAAATTGGTGCTAAAAACCAAAACTAGAAAGCTTTATGGATGGCCCTTGTTGAAATAATTCCACATCTTTAATTGCCACATATAAAATTATTCAATCCATTACCATTGGTGGGGATGATTGAATAGTTGAAAAAGGACATGCCAAGTGGCAGTTTCTTAGTTAGGAAGGAAGAACAAAATTGACCCTACTACCAAACAAAAATTCCGAGTCTACCCCTCAATAGTCATGAGTCAAGTTGAGTTAAGTTGAGTCGAACACACAAATTAAAAGATATCGAGCTTTGATATTGATGTTTGAACCTTTTTGATAACTAATCGAGTCGAGCTTGAACTTGCTTTAATTGAGCTTAACACAAATTGAACTTGAGTAGATTTTATATTAAATTTATCTTCTTCTTTTTTAAAACTTATTGAGCTCGAGCTTCAAACTTTATCGAACATAAAATTATGTTCAAGCTTGTTCAATAACATTATTGAACCATTTTCAAATGAGTTTTTGCCGAACGATCTCGAACTGAGTATCAAATAACTTGGTTTGATTTTCAGCCTTAATCAAAATGTGATAGTTTAAATGGTGACAACACACAGATTATATGAGTTTTTTATAAAAAAAATCACAACACTCTCATGTTTTTTAAATTACAACATATTTTTCCTTTAAATTCGCAATTTAATGCTCACATTGTTTGAAATTTACAATAATAACATATGACTATTTTTAGACATTGTGGCAGTCGAAAAATCTTTGAAAAATTACAAATAATTAATGCACGACCTTTTGTTATAATTTCAAGTTGATCATAGTCTATTAATTAACTTTTTTGCAATATCATACTGTCTGAATAGTCACGTGATATAGCTACAATAATTTGAAATGTCTATAGAATTACGAATTTTACAAACATTTATAGTTGAAAAAAGTGAAAAAATTAAATTTCTAAGTAACGGTTATAGTTTTTATGTGTATTGGTGATATTTTTTTTTTTTTTTCATAACAGTGAGATTGTCGGAAATGAAAACACAAATTCCTCAAACAAAAAATTAAAAAAAACAATGGAAAAGATACGGCGACGATTTTCAGTGGAGGCGTTTCCGATGACGATTCGGAAGACGAAAATGAACTCAAATAGTAATTTTCGATCGCTTGAGAGGTAATTTTCGCAGTGGAGAAGGGAGTCGCTTGAGAGGTAGTTTTCGCAAAGGAGAAGGGAGAGAGACATGAAACAAAAAATAAACTCAAATTACTTTGTGTATATGTAACTCATTTATAGTATATGAGTCAAGTTTGACCCAATTTTTTTTTTTTTTTATCGGACAAAGTTAGTTGTTAGTAGTTAGTACACCAAACATCCAAATACTCCACAAAATCGTCATTCCACCTTATAACTCCCATAACTCCAATTCGTTTTCAGAGGGAATCGAACCTGTGTCTCCCACTCAAATGAGGAGCCCAGTGGCCAAGTGGACTAAGTCACCTGGTTTGACCCAAATGAGTAGCATGAATCAGGTATATATATATATATATATATATATATATATATATATATGTTTTTGTCTAATTTATTTTGCAATTAAACAGTGTTTATATAGTATATATGATTTATTAATTCCTGAAAGCCGTTTATATCTTTTGCTTTGCTCAACCAGTCCAAATATCCAAAATTATTCACTCTAATTAAAAGTTGATTTGATTGATAATTTATTTTGGCTATTAGCTACTTTGCCTTTTACAAGAAATAATTATGCTAGCTCTGTATGTACTTATCCAAATTATATAATTTGACATTAATTATGGTAGCTAATCTACTTTAAAAACTGGATAAATATGTGTGCTCCCTCTCTACCCACCAAAGTGCATGGTAGACCTCCCATCCATCACCCAACTTCAGAAATAAATTTTCTAAAATGTAAATTTTATCCACATACATATATAGCACTAGTACATACAGTGGGGTAAGGAAAAAAGAAAAAAAAAATAAAGGCCTGTAACTAAATAGTGGTAGCATGCAAATGTAAGACTTAATTAAGTTATTTGTCACATTTTGATACTTTAAAATCGAAAATTTTTGTCATTTCTCTCGTTTGGGGTATTAAATTTCGCCGCTCTTATACTTAATAAAAAAATTCGGCCCCCTTGAAATGAAATCCTAGATCCGTCCCTGCTTATCTGTGCGCGCCACCTTAGTTTCGGCCAGTTCACGGCTATTCGTGAGTCAAGCCGCTTACCAATGACCTCTTTATCTCGTCGGACCCGTCAATTCGAACTTGTATATAAAAGTATGAACGTCCCTTATCCATGGGCTAAAATTTTCTCATAATTGAAAGGAGATTCATCAAGTGGATAATTTAATATAAGTAAGATTGTATTCAACAGAAATTAAATCCAAAATGTAAACGTGAGCCTTTTTTATTTTGATATCATGAAAAAATTTCAAATAATTTAAAAATTCGAACTTATAAAAAAGTGTGCAATTAATCCTTTCATATTCTTTAACATCCCAAAAGAGCATGCATATACAGTAAAACCTCGTTAAATTAATACTCGATAAATTAATAACCTCGCTAAAATTAATAATTTGTCCGGTCCCAAGTTGGGACCAGTAAAAATTTGGGACTCAATCAATAAAATTATAAGATAATAATATTTTTGAGATTCCAGTGTATATATATTGGTCCCGACGAAACTATAAATTAATAATTATTAAAAATAATCCATATACATATATATGATGCACTTGAATATTTTTAAGACAACTTAGTAAAATAAGAATCTACTGTAACTTGTTTTTTCTTGAACTTCAAATCTATGTTGATCTCATCTTTAAATCTCCTTACTGCACCCAATAGTTGTGGCGTTGTCTTCTCGTACTGCAACAAAAAGTTATGAAGAGTTGTTGATGCTTGCAATGCTTCTTTTAGAGTGACCGGTTCCAAAACTATTGAATCATCATCTGCTTCATCATCTTCCGGATTATGAATGACATTGGTCACTATCTCTTCTAGACTCTGAACTTCGTGACATTGATTATTTTCACCTGGAAAGTCGAGCAATTGATTCACATCCATTTTGTGGTGATATTGATTACCGGTGATCAAATTCTCAAGCTCACGAATGTCTTCTCCAGGAGTTGCATCATTTGCACTTGAGTCGCTTTGATTTTCTGAGCGAATTTTGCAGTGTCGAAAGCAATTTGCTATTGCTTCTTGATGAACATTTTTGGTCCAAGCTGACACTGCCATATTGATAGCATCTAAAACATTGATCTTTTCTGGAGATGGTATGTCTAACTCACACAAATCATTCTGAGTGCATCCAGATTGATCTCTCTTATACTCACATAACATCTTTCGTTGTTGGTTGGTCATTGTTGATTTTTGAATTCCTTTTAGATTAGTGGCCATTTTTGTGTGTGATTTACCAAGATTTCAATGGATAAATATATAGTGCTGATTTTTATCCATGATTCAATGCACAAATGTTAGTCCAATGAACCATATTTTGTATTTTCCAAAATCAATTAATTTAAACAAGTCATTCCAACTTCCACGTGAGTTTGTATTCATGGAATTCTACTGGTACATTTGTATTTTAACTTAATTTTCATCAATAACTATGCATGTATACTTAAAGTTATTCAAAGAATTTGGAACTTTGAAGGTCAACTGTGTATATACGTTAAAACCTCTTTAAATTAATAAATTATTAATTTATCGATATAATAATATCTCTATAAATTAATAAAATCCTCCGGTCCCAAAGTTATTAATTTATAGAGGTTTTACTGTATTCTAAGTCTCAAATATGCACACCGGGCCCAAAAGCAGGGCTTTGAGAGTCAATACAACTGTGCATAATGGTAATTCGGAATTGGATCCCTTATTTATTACGAGTTATGTCCATATCAAGTATATATGCTAATTCTTTTTTTCTTCATCCAAAATTTTATTAATGTGTGTAAAATTATGTGATTAATCAGTCTACGTGGATAGTGGCAAGCAAAAAACTTTATATTATTTTTTTACATTATTTTATTGAGAAAAGGAAGTGATTTTCAGAAACACAACAACTAAAAAGTAAAAGAGAAAAAGACGTGGAATCTGTATATTTGAGCTACACTCTATAAATACCACTTCTCCTTATGCACAACCAAATAAATACAAAAGTCACTTATCACTACTTATTCCAAAATCCATATATCCCACTTACTATGTTCATCCTCCTAATTAATCACTTCTATTATCTGCTTAGACTGAGGGTTCAATCCAATTTCTCAAATTAACCATTAAAAAAAAAAGAAATCCCCTCAAGTTGTATCCATACAGTTCCGCAAGATGGAGGCATCCAAATTTAACGACATCAGAGTAGAGAAAGCAAACGCGATTTCAAAGTACCGGAGGGTTAATAGAATCACGATTTTGTTTCGAATCGCGGAGGCGTTTGTTTTCCTCATAGTGGTTTCCAGGTTCACCACCACTAACTTTGCCAGCTTTTCTAATTTCTTTTCCGCCGAATATTTTCGGGGATTAATCTCGACCGTAGATCTCATCAGAGCCCGATCCGTATTCGTGATCGGAAACGCGATCGTGGTGGCGCTGCTGTTGATATCGGGTCGGGTTTCCGGCAAAACGGGCGAAAAGAGCACCGATTTTTACGACGAATATGTGGAGAAATGTCGGGATATTAATAATGATCAGATTCAGCACACGTGGAGCGAAGAGAAGGTGTTGAGTAGGACCCACTCCGCGGCGAATCTTGAGAGGGCGATGCACGTGCGCGGCTTGCGGCGGAGCATGAGCGAGCAGTGCCGGACAAGTGGGACCAAGGCGGCACCGGCGCCGGCGGGGGAGGAGATGAGCAGCGAACAGTTTCGGTTGACGGTGGAGGCGTTTATTGCGCGGCAGAAGTGTTTGAGGGAAAAAGAAAACGCTTGATACATGCATATATATATATATGTTCTTGTTTTCCCTTTTGTTGTAGTTAATTATTAATGTTTATACCCTTTTTTAAGGTGTTTTTTTGAGTTCCTGCAATTACATATTGATTATGAATGAGTAGTTCAAGCTGTATCATTCGTGTAAGGTATGTATATGGGAACTTTCAAGCTTTTTATATTATTTTTGTTTTACGCATTTAGCTATTTTATTTTATTTTCTAGATTACTAAACATTAACCTTTGTTAGATTTAATTAATTAGTTTATATAATATTTCATGTCGTATTTCAATCTCAACAATATAATATGAAAATCTGAATTTAAGTGTCAGAATAGAAATTTCGAAATGTTTACCTATATAACTTAACTTCAAGTCTGATATATCAATATGGCATTTATCGGACCACTATTCATTAATTTTATTTTTGGAATTTATTTTTACATATGTTAGTAAAATATGTGATCATTTTCTTTCAAAATAAAATAAATATGTGATCATTTCTACATGTTTTTTGAAAAAATCATTTCAAACATATTTGTGGAGGCACACTTGTATGAGATCGGCTTAAGACGGGACATAAGTTGGGCATTGACGCTTTAACACTTTATGAAGAATGAATGTGCTTTGTGTTATAAGTTGTACCCAATCTCATATGAGTTTTTGTCATATTTGTGTCCTAATTAAACCAAACTGGTGCGCCCAGTATATATAAACTCAGCACGTATGAGTATTGACTACAGTACTGATACTAAGTTACTAACAACTACTGCTAGAATTGTTTTTCACTGTGTTTATAATTGTATGCTTTTGAGGAAAATGCCTTAAATTTATTTTTGTTAGCTAATAAATTAAAAGTAGGTGGTTTTTAAAAACAAATTTTTTTTACCAAAATTTCAAAAGCTGGAAGTACATCTATTAATCGTATCACTTTGAAATATATAGCAAGTCGTGTATACACCATTAAAATTAAGGTCCCCCCCCACACACACACAAATCCCACCCCCCCCCTCCAAAAAAAAAATGTTAGAGTTGTTTATAAAGTTGTAGTACTAAATTATTTTAAAGAATATAGTTTATATATATAAGTAATGTATTTAAAAGAGTTTAAAAGCACCCCATGTTTTTTTCTTTCCAAAGTGACTTTAATTTTTAAACCACCAAAACGAATTTACAAACACTCATATAATTAGTTTAGTCCTGTTGAAAAGGAGGTGGTAATTCAATCCTTGACCATTCCTTTAATTTAAAAAAGGCTACTGATATTCAGTCTGACACAGTAACTACGTACGTACAAGTGAAATCCTAGAAGATTTTGTTTTCTGGATAATTAGAAAACGAAAATAAAAGTAGTAGTATCAATTCTAATTCTTGTGTTATAAGCATATATTCTTAATTTGATCGATGTCACGTTGCAAAGGTATGGTGTATTTAGACGTTAAACAAAAAAAAAAAATCCTGATTTCTAAATATATAGTACACGAATATATGCTTTGAGGTCATATATATCCATCTGATCCACTTACTTTCAAATCTTAAAAAGAATAATAAAATTAATGATCAAATAGAAATGCAATGCAAAATAGAGAATAGGAACTTGAATATAGAGCCGTAAACAAAGTAGTTGTATTTGTTTATGTGCAGTGAGACCGTTTTATAGTTAAACAAAACTATAATTTAAATATGAAGTTTTAATATTTTAAAAAAAATAGGTGTTAATCAGATCAATTCACATAATTTTTTATCTTTACATTCACAATGCATACCTTTAGGAAAAGTCGAACAAGAAAGGGGGCCCACTTGCATTGTAAGTCCTAATCAGAAATCACTTTGTCTAATTGTCTTCCACTAAATTACTAATCTGAATATTCTTATAACTGGAGTTTCCTGAAACGCACAAGCATTTTTCAGTTGACTCTGGATGTGTTTTAAGTGTTTCAAAACACGCCCTCTAAATTGTAACACAATTTCTTTCGAAAAAATAAATAAATTGTAACACAATTTTCTGTTTTCGTTGGAACAGAGTTAAGGTGCAATCTATATGTTTGTGAAGGTCTAAAAATCTAGATTCCAATTTCAAACGGTGCTCAAAAGTTTTATTCATACACAAAATTAATATGGTCATCTAATCTAATTAAGGCTGTAAGGCTAGGAAAGTATTGTGCTACCAGAATTCGAAGTATTCATCCAAATGTTGCTTTTCTTAAGGATCACTTGAATCAAATGATCCTTAAAATGGACCAAATGTTGATAATCATGCAACTCGCCAAAGAGATCTTCGTGATGTTGAATTGAACAATTAAGGAGATATTCCATCTGTCCTAATTTTGATTGTCCACTTTTCGTAAATAGTCGTTCTAATTTTGTTTGACCCTTTCTTAAAAAGGAAATAAAACAACTTTCAATACTATTTAATACTATTATTTCTCTCCATCAAACCCACTTTACCCATTTTACACCATTTAATATTATTATTTTCTACTTTTTCTTAATCTCCGTGTGTACAGTAACCGAATAATTAAAAATAGGACGGAGGAAGTATTAATTATGCAACAATACAATTAGAGTATCTCGCGTTGTGCACCTTTGAATCGTGATGTTAAGGGTCATGATTCGAAGGCTGGTCATTCGCATTATGAGATGAATCAGTTTTATTCATGGTGAAAAAAAAAAAGATAATTCAAGTGATAATCAGTCTCATGGTTGAAGAATTCGAAGAAACAGTGTTTATGAGAAATCTCTAAATTTTAACGTCGATATTCCAGATTTTGATGTAATAAATGATTCTAGTTAATCCATTGATTGACTCAATTCCGTTTAAGAGAGTATTTGAATTCAAATATAAAATATTATAACGTGAAGTATTTCTATCAACTTGAAGTAGGGATGACAATTTGCCCCGTTCCCGCCGTGATCCGCCTGCCCGCCCCGCCCGATTGAATATTTATTTTGAATATTTTCGGGGTTTTCGATTTTTTTTTGAAATCGATAAAATTTAAATCGGGGACGGGGTGGGGACGGTATTTATATACCCCGCGCCCCGCCCCGATACGTATTATATTGATATTTTTTATATTTATACTTGTATATATATCACTATATATATTTAAATATTTGTTTGATTATATATATTTTTTTCTTTTAAGTTAATTTATAAAAAAAATTATAACATAATTGGCTCTTCATTATTTTTAGGAAGATAAAATAATTATGATAATAAAAAATAAAAATTAAATATGTTAGTCAATTTTCGGGTCGAGTTCGGGGATATCCGAAAATATTAGGGGCAGGGATGGAGACAAAAAAAAATTCCCGCAGAGGGCGGGGAGGTATAAATCGCCCCCGAACCGTCCCGTTGCCACTCCTAAGTTGAAGAAATGTGTATGTGCATCTATTTGGTAGGAACGCTTAAAAAATATAGTGCTCGTGATAGCAAAAAAAAGAAAAAAAAAGTGGGACAAGATTCTTGCTAGTAATTATCTGCAAGTTGTTTATGTCAAATGTCATAATTTCAAACAAAATAAAATTTGTTCAATTTAAGAATCACATGATGAGATGTGATATTTGGAGCTGAAACAGCAAACTATGCTTGTTTTCTTAATGAACTTGTATATGAATTTGAAAATGTCATCCAATTGCAATCATATTAGAATTACAATGATGCGTGCAAGTTGGTTTTCAAGGTAGAAAAATAATAAAAAGAGTTAGAGTTGAATTGATTCTCTCGTTTCTTTTCAAGTAGGGATGGGAACAGGTCAGACTATTCAATATGGACCTATGATCTGACTTACTAAAACTCTACTTGACTTGACATTTTTAAAAAACAAGTCAAACTTAGGCTTTTTTTAGAGGCCTATTTGATTATACAGGTCAGACTCGAGCATCTTCAAAAGTCTTTTAAACTTAACAAATGGACTCGTTTAAATTTATATAAATATATTTATAATATAAAATATCTTAAATTCATTACTTATTTTTGTATTGATAAAATAATATAATTAATAATATAATATAATATAATATATATTTAAACGAACTACTCAATTAAACAAATTTAACCATCAATAACCGATGAAATCTTGTTAAAAATAGAACAAAATAAACTGATTTTATAATCAAAATATTAATATAATTATTTTTACATTTTATTTTTATATATAAAGGGAAATATGTTTTAAAATGTTTTAAATAGGCTTTCGGACTCGACTCGTTGACTAAAAAGATATCAGACTTGAACCAATTAAAAATTATATCACATGTTATATGTTAGACTCGAGCCTAACACTTATATACCAATTTAAGACCTTCAAATGTAAAGCCTGTCTCCACCCTTACTTTCACGTGGTGGTGCCGAGAGGGCCCTAGATTATTGGGCTCCTTTATTGGACCTAACCAATCCAAACTTTAGTCCATTTAATTGCAGCTCAATTATTTTAAGTCCATTGTGTTTGGGCTATTCCTCCCACTTTGGGCCCTTCTTTGTACTTTCTTTTGCATCACTTTTTGGAACCGTGTTTTCTGGTCATTTAAATTTAATTATCAGCTTATCACATCACATTAATTTAAAGAAACACAAGAAGACAGAAGAAGTTATGGGAATTTACTCATTTTATTAAGGGTGGTTTTCTCGTGCATCCAAGTGCACCGTGCATTCATGTAATCGAATGACTCATTTAAAAAAATATTTGACCCATTAAATATATTTGACATATTATGTGGATAAATGAGTAGGGTTAGGACGAGCAATGACGGACACACGTTACCCAGCATGGGGGCACGTGCCCCACATAATTTTTTTAAATATTATTTTTATAGTATATATATATTAATACAGTTCTGATATGGAACCTAATAGCTTATGTGACATTCTCAAACTAAGCCCTAAACCATAAACCGTAAACCCTAAACCATCAACTGTTCGGGCCGGGTGAGCCATGAACCACTTGGGCTGATTTTGAATCGGGTTGAGTTGAGTTCGGACCAGGTAAAAAATCTATTAGGCTCCATAAGGAGCCCAATATTAGGCTCCATATCAAAATCATATATTAATATTATTAATTATATTATATATTATAATTTAAATGCAAATCCATCGTTCAAATCCCAATCACAAATTATAATTAGTATTAATAACATTTTTATAGTGTTGACAATGAGTAAATCATGTAAATATTTTTGTAGATTTTAATCATTAATAAACATGAGTTGTTATTTGGGAAGGACTTATTAATATGGAGTATTTTATATGAGTAGGTCTCGGTGTATCAGGTGCATTGTGCAACTCAAGTGCATTTGAAACACATAATTTTTTTACAATGAAATATTCAACTTGTGTTACTGGAAACAAATTGCATGTTTCATTACAAGCAAGTTATATATTTACAAAATTCACTTGAATGCACGATGCACCTAGAGTATACAAGATTTTACTATTTTCTGTGCCCCCGTCGTGAAAAATTCATAGATCCGTCCCTAGAGGCGAGTGCACAGATAATTGGACATGAGATTTTGTCTTTTATTAAAAACTGCCAGGAAAGTACTATGCAACTGGGATACGAAGTTTTCATCCCACTGTTGGTATTCTTGATGATCTCTTTATTCAGACTCCTTATTAAGTGGTATTCAATTAAATTTTAGTATTTTTTTTAAACCAATTAAATTTTAGTATTTAGTCATCTTATTTCTTATTAGATTCATTATATGGTTTCGAAAGCAAGCAGATTTTCTAGATTATAAATCATATTTATGTGCTTAAGCTTGTATAGAAGATTTTATCCTATTATATCTTGTTCCAAATTTTAGTGATTTTTTCTAGAGTGATGAGTGTACGGTTCGATGTATAATTATAATCAAGCGAATGAAATTATTTGTTCTTTATTTTGTATTCTATTTCGCGTTCTATTGTGTAAATGGATGATACGTGAAATTTTTTAAAAAAATTCAACAAATCACCATAATTTTGGATCGACCATATATTAAAGATTCAACTAGTAATTTCACCCTTGCGATGCACGGTTTTTAAATTATACTTTCTCTGTCCTACTATAAATTTCTCTCTTTCCTTTTTTATTAATTCGTCAAACAATAAGTTTCCTGTTTTTATAAATGGCAAAGGTAACTCCATTAACCATAATTTTTATCGTTATTTTTCACACAATATTACAAAAAATGTCACTCACTACTCCACTTATTACTCCACATACATTTTTCCTCTCTTCTAATACCCATAACTACCCTTTATTTTTATTTTTATTTTATTATTTCTTAAACAAAACAACAACAACAAAAAAACAAAAAAATTGTATAATTTTATTAATATAATTATGTTATTTTTAATATCTTTTAAATATGGATTTGAGCATATAAAAAGATGGGTCAACATAATAATAGTGTGGTGTACCAAGCGTCGTATAAAAAAAACATGTTTATATGAATTTATTATTGTACGAAATTCGTCTCATCTAAAAGTTCAAACTTGTAAAAAAATGTGAAATTAATTATTTACTTAATTTCTCCAACACTCCCCCTCATTTATGGGCAATCGAACCCAAGACGTGGACATGAGTTTGGAGGTTGTGATATCATGAAAGAATTTCGTCTCATTCAAAAGTCCGCACTTATATAGAGGTGTGAAATTAATTATTTTATTTTATTTTCCTAACAATTATGTCCTACCAAATGAAGTCTAATATACAGATAAGATCAAGGGAAACTGCCTTCTTTAATATGTAAACATAAACATCATACTGGAGAAAGTTAATAACATTTTCTGGGAGCAAAACTTGACGATCCGACTTTCTTTCACCCGTATCCTTCGTTCAACATATGATTTGGATTAAACTTTGGGAGTCTCAAAATACCTCCCAAAGTAAAGAATTGACACGAAAATTTCCTGCTAGTGCGAATGCAACGTCTAGTAACTGTGACAAGTGGCACCTTCCATCTTTTTTGTGCAGTCAAATTAAATGTGGTGCGGCGCAATTTAATGATACTATTGAGACATGTATCTGTATGGTTCTTCGGGATGATTTGGTATAGTTTGTATAGAACTATGCTTTTTTCGGTATTTTGACAGCTGATGAAGCTGAGATTATCGGGCTCCATGAAGCTCTCTCACGATTAAAAATCTACAATTTCAGAGGGTTGAAGTGGAAATGACGCACATGTGGTTGTCGAGTCTTTCAAAAAAATACAACTATGATTTTACTACTTTTGGCAACTATGTGGATGTTTGCATCGAGAGATTATGGCTACTTTTAATTCTTGTCCTTTACATCTTGTTCCTCGTAGCGCTATTTTTTAGGCACATACATTTGCTAGGACTTCAAGATCTTTTTCGAGCCCCATAATTGGGTCAAACCTTCTTTTTTGTGGATGATCTTCTCAATTTTTTTTGGAAATACTTACGAATAATTGAATATTTTATAATGGTTAAAAAAAAAAGCAAATGCATTAAACATTGACCTTACAATAATGGTATAGTATTTATAAATAGATAAATATAAAGAATTAAAAATAGTACTCAACATTTTTTTTTGAAAGGAAAATAGTACTCAACATTGACATTGCAATAAAAGTTTGTTTATCAATAATGTTTGTATAAGAATAAATAGAGTTCCGCTTAACACACACACATTATCAAACAATTAATTAATCAACATTTGTTGTGATTTTTTTATTTTTTATTTTTTGCTATAATATTTTCTTCTTGATCTTAGCTTGTTTCTCTCGATCGTATCTATAGATAAAATGGATCCATTAGATTGCCTGATAAAATTATAATGTGCCCCACCATTATTTTGCCACACAAATTCTACTTATATACATTATTATATAATTAATTAATGAATAGATAATAAAAATAATAAAATATTCAAATAATAACTTCATACAGTATATTGAATTATTTGTGCAGTATTATTGCTTATAAAAATAACAATTGCGCCTAAAAAGTTGATGTTAAGCTTAATAAATAAAATAAGTGTTTTTAGATTATTCTTTTTGCAAAATGTAACAAAATTATGATCCAACAAAATCTTGCAAATAGAAGTAGTGGGCTGAGACATTAATGTACCAAGAACATTAATTCGAATTGAGATATAGAGAGCTTTAAACTGAATTTTCTCATTGGGCTATTTTGAAATTATAAACAAATTTTATCGTGGCCCATAATACTCGAATAAAATAAAAAATTGTAGTAAATTACATTTTCTTTTTGGTCAGTGCTCACGCATCACTCACACAACACGTATACACTCTCCGATGAATTTTCTTTGGATTCTAATTTCGAGAGGCTGATTTGGTCGATCCTCTAATCGACATTGAATTTCCTTCCAAAAGCATTATCTCGCAGCCAAAACACCCAGATCATAGCTATCAAAATAAACCATCTGCCTCATGGTAATGTCTCAACTCAGACAAGTTACGATTATTTTTTTCAATTTTTTCTTAAACGAAATTAAGTTATGAACTATTAGATCTGTAGATCCGTTGCCAAAACATAGTATGTTTTATCGGTTTGTTCGAATACTTTATAATTCCATAAAGACAAGATAACTCGAATAAAGTTAATAATTATTCAATTAATGTTTTAAGTCTACTTAAAAATTAATTCCATACGTTTGTCTTCTGCAGTTAATAAAGGCAATGACTTGCAGTTATTACAAGACAAAAGTTTAAAGTCATTTAATTTGAATAATCCACACATAATATGGACTAAATTTACTTGTGACTGTAATGATTTTTACATAAGATTCTCCGTCACTAGACTATTTATGCATCAAGACAATTAAAGACGTTCAGACTATTGGAAAGAATAATCAGGCCGTGTTGAATACTTGAATCATCACATGAACAAAATGTCTCATCCGATTATAGTCCTAATAAATTAAATATTTTCTACGACACTTTTTCTTAGAAACTCTTCTACTAAATCCAATAAAGTTGAGCGTCAACTTCAAAAATTTTTGCTATACTGTAGTGGAGAAATATTTTTGTTATATTTTCTCATATTTCTCTTATGTAAACAAATTTACAAGCTAGCCAGTAAACCTTGAAATTTGGCTAGGTTTTGTATGCACCATAGTGCAGCGTGCATTCATAGTATATTTTAAAAGCGTGTAACTTATTATTTTGAAAAGTACGATTTATTTACACAAAAAAGTATCACTATTAATATAAGAATATAATTGTATGTTTCTTTTTTGTATAGTTACACGCTTTAAAAAAACACTACGAGTGCACTTGAGATCCACTCATTATTATAAGAGTTGCTGAAGAAATAGCTAGGAAATAGAAGTATTATATACGTTGGAATCTCTATTCAAGTCTTATATTTTTGTTATATTTTTTAATCTTAAAAATTGAGCGCAAGTGACACGTTCACAAAAACTTTCTTTATAGAAACTGCAGACAATGAAAAGATGAGAACCTAATTATGCCAAGGGATTAAGTTTTTTTTTTAAGTCCAATAATTTTGCTATCATATTAAAATTGATTTCAATTAGTTTGATTCTTTTATTTTGATCATGTAAGTTTTCAAAATATTTAAACTTGATACTTTTCACCTGATGTAGCAGGTCACCAATAAGATAACCATCACTTATGTAATTATTTTATTATTCTCTTTAATTTTGAAACGTCACTTGAATTTTTTTAATCCTAATAATTTTGATCGGGTTTAAAAAAAACTGTATATTAAAAAACAAAGCAAATCACGTTGGTTATTGAGTATAAACTGACAGGAAACAAAAACAAAAGAATCTCAATACAAAAATTATTATGATTAAAAATCTTTCGGTGGCATTTTGAAATTAAATGAAAAATAAAATAATTACATAGGTGGCTTTACTTGTTTAGTGACATCTGCTACAGCAGGTTAAAAGACTAATTTTAAAAAATTTAATAACTTACAGGACCAAAATTAAAATATCAAAAGAATAGGGACCAATTTCAAATTGAAGCAAAGTTACAAGGCTACAAAAAACTTAATCCCAAATCGCTAATCTCTTTTTCAAATACAACAAACATTAATAAGATGTAACGCTTTTTTATTCAAGTTTTAATAGTATTAAGGGATCTTCTACGGTCAGGAACGGTTTCGTTCTTCCTATCGTCAGGAAATCATTTGATCACCGTCGATCCAACGTATAATTTTAATTTTAAATGATTGCACTTTGCACTAGTGCATTTGCAATGTGCATACTGCAATCGCACTACATCGCCCTACTAAAAATTAAATTAATATTTATAAAATGACGAAATTATCCCGGACTCAAATCCCGACCCATTCTGACTCGGACCCAACTAGAACCGAATTCTGACCCAAACCGCGCTGGACCCGGACAGGACCCTGACCTGGATCGAACCCGGACCCTGACCCGGACCAAGAACGGACCCTGACCATGACCCGGACCCAGACCCTGACCGGAACCAAACCCTGACCGGACCCTAACCCAAACCTTGACCGGACCCTGACCCTGACCCGGACCGGACTCAAACCCTGACCAGACCTTGACCCGGACCCGACCGGACCCTCACCCGGACCGAACCCTAATACTGAGCCGGATCGGACCCTGACCCGGACCGAATCCGGACCCTGCCCGAACCGGACCCTGACCGTGACTCTGTTGGGATAACATATGTCAGGATCTATCGGGATGACCTCATAAACACAAATTTAAATTAACAATTATAACTAGCATGAATTTACCTAAGTGAATTCAAATAATAATTAATCCAACAACAACATGCAAATAATATTCACGTAAAAGATCCTAGCATGCGGAATTTCTAGGAGTTTACGTAAACGTACCCGTTGGAGAGAAAATTTGAGACAAACAAGATCAAGTAACTGGCTACCAACCAAAAGTCCTTCTCAAGTATTCCCAAGTCCTCGCTCAACAATTCCGGTGGAAGGTTTTCCAATGAACGATTTATAAAACAAAGAAAAATAAAAATTATTGCACCACCTTTGTAGATTTCTAATATTTCCAACACATTGAATTGCAGTTGGGGATGAATAATTCATCCCCTATTTATAAATAAGGGGGGGAACGAAAATTTGGGACAATTAGGGTTTAGGAAAGATCTTTTCTTGATCTCCAAGAAATCTTGAATATATCCAATATATTCTTCTTTCCATGTATATTTTTTCACAAAAATCTCATACCCTTATTTAGCCTTAAATTTTTGAAAATTCCAAGAAGATTTGCAAGATTGGATCTTTCTTGAATTTATGAGATATTCTTGTATTCCAAGAATACATATCTTTATTCATAAAAAATTTCCAAGAAAATCAAGAAAATCTTTCTTCCCTTTCTTATACATATTTTTAAAAAATTCTCATTAAAGAAACCAAGTGGGAGATTTCTTGAATTTATGGGATAATCTTGTATTCCAAGAATACTTATCTCCTTTCCATAAAATCTTTTCAAGAAAATTCTTCTCCTTCTCTTTCTTTAAAATTTCGAAAAAAACAAGGAAATATAATGCAACAATAATTTATTTTATTTTAAACACCTTTTATTAATATTGCACTATCCATCTTAACCCATATTACTGTTAATATGGCTCCCGGTTATTATTTCCCGTTTTTAAGGTTATCTAGTCCATTAATTAATTCAAGCCACTGAAATAGCTTTCCATTAATTAATATCTTTTGTCCTTGGTTAAGGAACGGTTCAACATTATTATCCATACCGGACACTAGTTTCACTTGCAAGATTTGGTATGATAAATCTTATGAACCTCCCAAGGGGGCAAATCGAACAAGCGTACTTGCACACGATTCTTCGTATTAAATCTTAGCAATCGCATGTGACCAATAATATTGCCCAAGATATAAAGTATTGAATCTCGTTGATTCTCTACCCGTAATAAGTTAAAGCAATAATTACTAACCACACGCGATCCTATTCAAGGGACGAAGATTAAGAAATAACGAACCACTGAGGTCTAATTCTTCCTAGTTCAGTGCTGAAGAATTTGTCCTCCTGTGGGTCCTATTCATTACATCACCATGCACTAGTGTAATCTCTTGGTCAAGACAAGCCAATCTGAGCCTTACACTTCAACCTTTCACGATAGATTGTTCATTTCCATCTAGGTCGTGAATGGTGTACTTTTGGTTACAAGGAACTGTTAATTTAATCTTCTGTGATCTGGTATCACTAAATTAACTACAATGTAACACGTATTATTTATTGAACAGTTATGCAAAGAAATATATGTAACATTCAATGATATTTAAAGCATCGATGATAAATAATTTATTTCAAAAATAAGAGATGAAATTCATTTGGTTATACAAAGTAAAAGCATACTTTCCAAAGATAACCCCAACAATCTCCCACTTATACTCAAAGTCCGCTTTTAAGTATACTACAACATATCTCGTGTAGTTCTAATACGTGACATCTAATGTCACCTACACACTAACCTAATAATATCTCCCACTTATACTCAAAGCAGATTAGCAACGGTCTTGACACCCATTCCTTCCACATGTCTCTCGAATGTATTCTCGAGGCGCACTTTTGTGAATGGATCTCGCTGGGTTGTCTTCGACGCGATCTTTGCAACCTCTATATCTCCTCTCTTAACGATTTCTCGTATAAGATGGTATTTCCTTTCAATGTGTTTGTCGCCTTGTGGGCTCTTGGTTCCCTTGAATTTGCAAATCGCTTCCGGCATTATCACAATAAACAAAGATTGTCTTTGGGCAAATTCGAACTACATCCAAGTCCACTAGGAAGTTCTTGAGCCAAACCGCTTTTTTCACGCCTGCAGTTAGCCTACATATTCGGCTTCCATGGTAGAATCGGCGATGCATTTCTGCTTAACACTTCTCCATGTCATGGCTCCTTCCCCCATGCAAAACACACTACCGAAGGTAGATTTTCTGGAATCTAAGTCTGATTGGAAATGCGAGTCCGTGTAGCCAATGGGGATTAGACTATCGGATCGATAAACCAACATTCTATCTCGAAGTTCTTTTCGGATACTTCGTATGTTTTTAATCGCCATCCAATATTCTTTTTTTCCCGTTACTTTGATATCTTGCCACCATGCCAACGACAAAGCAGATATCCGGTCTCGTGCACAGCATTGCATACATAAGGCTTCCGACAGCCGAAGCATAAGGAATGCCTTTTATATCATCTATCTCCTTTTGTGTCTTAGGGCACATTTCCTTGGATAGATGGATTCCATGTCTGAAAGGTACGAAGCCTTTCTTGAATCTGCATCTTGTCAATCGCTTCAAGACAAAGTCTATGTATGAAGAAGCTGCGATAAGCCTATCATCTTTTTCTTGCGATCTCGAGTAATCTTGATCCCAAGGATGTGCCCGCTTCCCCTAAGTCCTTCATATCAAACTGCTTTTTTGAAAGCCATGCCCTTACATCCGATAACACCTTTACATCATTCCCGGCGAGCGTAATGTCGCCTCACGATAGTACTAAGAATACCAATGCGATTCGACACACTTTTTGTACACACAACTTTTCGAACTCGTTTTGATCAAACCCATAAGACTTTATTACTTGATCAAAACATTGGTTCCAAGCTCGATGCTTGTTTGAGTCCGTAAATGGACTTCTTGAGCTTACAAACTAGGTGTTCTTAGCCTTTTCAATGAAGCCTTGGGGTTGTTGCATATAGATTTCTTCATCAAGACTTCCGTTAAGGAAAAGCCGCCTTGCATCCATTTACCAGATTTCAAAGTCGAGATCTTGAAGAATCGACAAGAGAATTCGGATGGACTTGAGCATTGCTCTGGTGAAAAAAGTTTCCTCATAGTCGATCCCTTCTTTCCGAGTATAACCTTTTGCCACAAGCCTTGCCTTGAAGGTTTCCACCTTCCCGTCCCTCCCCTTTTTTTTCTTGTATACCCACTTGCAACCAATGGGTTTGACCCCATTAAGTGGTTCGACTAGCTCCCACACTCTGTTATGATCCATAGAACCCATTTCGGCTTTCATTGTTGTTTGCCAAGAAACCGCATCCTTGTCTTGGATTACCTCGTCATATGTCCATGGGTCTGATTCGTCTTGTCCGAGAATCAAGTCCGAGGACTCTCCTATCCCCATGAATCTCTCGGGCTGTCTCACAACCCTCCCACTACGACGAGGTTCCGATTGTGTAAGTGTGTCGTTTGGTACGTCATCTTGTACAGTTGGCACTGAGGTTAGCCCCCTTAGCTCATTTAAGGTAATCTCACTTCTGGGTCTCCTTTCGTTCATATAGTCTTCTTCCAAAAATCTAAAGTGGGTGCTTATTACCACCTTTTGATCTTCGGGACCATAGAACATACACCATTTTGTTCCCTCGGGGTATCCTATAAACAACCTTAATTCTGATTGAGGATCTAATTTTCCGGCTTCCTTGTCCAACACGTAGGCCGGACACCCCCAAATTCTCATGTGTCTCAAACTGGGCTTGCGCCCAGTCCACAATTCTTTGGGAGTTTTGGGAACCGATTTGGATGTCACCAAGTTCAGAATGTAAGCTGATGTTTCCAAGGCATGACCCCAGAACGACTTGGGTAGATCCGCATAACTCATCATTGATCTAACTATTTCTAAAATAGTTCGGTTTTTTCGCTCTGCAACCCCGTTTTGTTGAGGGGTTCCGGGTGCAGTTAGCTGGGATACAATCCCTTCATCTGACAAGTAGTTCAAAAACTCATCGTTGAGGTACTCGCCTCCACGATCGGATCGTAGAGACTTGATACGTTTTTCCCTATGATTCTCTGCTTGAGACTTAAATTCTTTGAATTTGTCAAAAGTCTCAGATTTATGCTTCATAAGGAAAATATAGTCGTACCTTGAGTAATCATCAATAAAAGTGACGAAATACTCATAACCTCCTCTTGCTTTGATTGACATTGGACCACATATCCACAGTTAATTGTATAGAGATTATTCGACAACATTCCATGATAGATAAATTTATCATAACAACTTTATCAAAAGTAACCGAATATCCATCAAGGTAAAGTTTAGAAACCGAAATTAAATTCTTTCTAAAATTCGGAACGTAAAGAACATCTCTTAAAATTAAAATTATGTCTTCAAAAGACAGGTGCACTTCTCCCACTGCTTCAGCTGCCACTCTCGTAGCAGCCCAGTGTGATGGGGATCTCACTCCCACTAAGTTGCCGGGTCAGCTTGAACCCGTGAAGCAAACATGATCAGTGGATCCCGTATCAACTACCCACGAATGAGAAGTATACGCCGCTAAACAAGTTTCAACAACTAGTGCGTGAGAATTACCTTTCTTTCCAGCCCTTTTGGGGTTGGAACAGACAAACCTCCATTGTCCTTACCGCTGTTGAAGCACTTCCTCTTTGGATTTTTCTTGACACCACAAGCATTTCTCATCTTACCATTGCCTTGGCAACAGTTGAGTTTTATTGCTTATGGCTTTTGGTTATCTTCTTCTTCTTGCCTACCCTTGGCCTAGAAGATGAAGATGGACCACTTTCCGTTCAAAGCTTGAGTTTGGTGCCCCATCAACATCTCTGCCGAGACCAAAGCTTGCAACAAATCAGCTAGCGAGGCCAAAATGCTCAAAAACTTTTTGGGCAGAGAGTGAAGTACCAAATTCATCTGAGTCTCCAGATTATAATCTGCACTCAGAACCTCAAGTTTGTTCAGATGGGCCATCAATTTTGAGGACGTAATACCTTTGCCCTCTACCATTTCCAGCGACGACATCCCTCGCAAGGTGATCTGACGAGTCCCACATTTTTAACTCGTCAGTTGGCTCATCTGATTTTGGTGTGTCAAGAATCCACTTGTGCTTTTGTGCAGTTAGGACAATTATAATTTTTCGTTTCCAATCAATATAGTTTTCATACTTATTCAATTGACTTTAAGTATAATAGCAGTGGATTAAAAGGTTACGACATGCTGAACTAAAATAAATAACTATATGCATAAGCACAAATATATCACAAGGTTCGATCACATGCATCATATTAAAATCTCAAAAAAAAATATGAACATGCATCAGCCAACATCTCAAAACAGTTTAAATAAGCCACGTGGGGTGGGTCATTATTTAAACACATTCAAGAAGGTTACAAACAAGAACAGTTACAAACCTTTAATATCCAGATTAATAGTTGGCTCTCACTTGACCAATATAAAATTGACAGGGACTTCGGGGAAGTATATGCATATCAATTTTATACCTAAGTAATAATCATGATTAAATACATAATTATTATTTCGCTTTGAACGAGTCTCGTGGGGAGGGTCATCGTCCCCACTTGTAATAATCCACAATCATCCATTTGGAATTTATTAATGTGAAAGCTATCTTTTGACCGTCTCGTGGGGGGAATTTCTCCAAAAGAATTCACAAATAAATAAATCATGGAGGTCAAAATTAATTCAATTTTATTATCCGGAATAAAATTATCAATTAATTGTTTAAGCATACTTAGTAATTTTCAAAAGTGAGATTTTTCAAAAAAAAACATTTTGTCATGCATCGCATATTTAAACACAATTTAAATAAGCACAAAAAAAATGCAAAACATCAAAAAAAAATAAAAATTAAACACATTGGGCACATATATCCAATTGTCACGGTTAATTTTTGTCATGTCTCGATCTCGAGAAATCGTCTTCATAGCCTTCATCGTTCGTCTCGAAAAGCTCCCACTTGACCGTCTTAAAAAATGCCTCGTCAAGCCATGTCATCGACCAGCTCGCGGGTCGGAGTGCACGCCTTGCACTCCCCCGGCCGTGTCGATCAGCGCCCGTGCGTGCGCGCCTAAGCGCCCCGCGCACGTCGCCCAGCAGCGCTCGGCACTTCTCGATAGATCTCGGCAGGCGCGCGTACCGGCGCCCTTGCGGCGCCCGCCCATGCCGAATCCGCTTGCGCCCGCGCCAGCTGCCTGCCTCGCGCACGTCCGCGTGCTCATAAGCCCCCGCCCGCCTGGGCTCCGCCCCGCCAGCGCTTCGGCCCGCCAGCCTTCGCCACAACCACTTGTCTGCGCTGTAGCGTCCCGTCGTCCCGTGCCTCGCCTCCGCGTTCGTTTCAGCCTTACCGCTTGCGCAGGTTAGAATCCCGTCTTTTAATTCTTCGTCTCCACCTCCGTTTCCGATCCGATTATAATTTATTTACAAAAAATAAATAAACCTAGATCTAGACTAGCCTATTACATTGAACGAATCAAACAAATCCTAATCTACTCGTGGATTTTCTCACGAGACAAAACGAATTCGAACGAATCGAATTAAAAAACCATAATTTATATGCATGCATAAATCAACACATTAAATTTCATGACAATTGGATACCTGCAAAAAAGATCTAGCAATTCTACAATCCAATTTCAAATTTAATGAAAACGAATTAAATTAAAATTTAAAACTCAGAGCCCAAAACCGAGGCTCTGATACCAGTTGTTGGGGAATTAATTGCCCGGATCTATTCGGGATTAATATTTAAATACAAATTTAATTCTAACAATTATTACTAGCATGAATTAATCCTATATTAATTCAAATAATAATTCAACAACAAATCATGCATATAAACAGTTCACATAAATCCTACGCATGCGGAATTGCTACGGGTTTATGTGAACTAACCTCTCGGAGTGACAACCGTTGAGAAGATGAATCCCGTTCACACGAACACACCAAAAAGCCTTCTCAAGTATTCCTCGCCTTTGTTCAACAATCCGGAAGAAGAACTCGCGAACAATTTAACAAAAGGAAAAATAAAATTATGTTGCACCACCTTTGTGGATTTCTAAATTTTCCAACACATGGAATTGCACACTCACAATTGAGGTTTTTCGAAAATACACAATCTGTCGACGTTTCAAAATATTTGATATTTTATCGACGCTGATTTTTTCCGAAAAACCAATTTTTGTGTTCTCCTGGGGATGAAACATTCATCCCCTATTTATAATGAGGGGTTGGTCGAAATTTTAGGTGGAAATAAAGATGGGAAAATCTTTTTCTTGATCTCTAAGAAATCTTGAATATATCCCATATATTCTTTTCTCCATAATTAAATATTCCACAAAAATCCCAACTCCTCTTGTTATGGTATTTTTCGAAAAATAAGGAGTAGGAATCCAAGATTTGGATCTTCTTGAATTTATGAGATATTCTTGTATTCCAAGAATACATATCTTCCATAATATATTTTCAAGAAAATCAAGAAAATCTTTCCTCTCCTTATTTATTCATAAATCTCGAAATATGCTTAATAAATAACCAAGTGGGAGATTTCTTGAATTTAACGAGATAATCTTGTATTCCAAGAATACTTATCTACATTCCATAACAAAATTCAAAGAAAATCTTTCTCCCTCTTTTATTTATTATTTTCGAAACTTTTAGGAAAATTAGGCAACAATAATTTATTTTATTTTAAACACCTTTTTCAGTTACTAGACATTATGTTTGGGCTACTTGAGGGGCCTTTAGGAGTGTTGGGAGATGAATTTAATAAAGAAGATTTTGATTATATCCCAAAACCCCTGAGTATGACATGTTCATGATAATCTTGATAGTTGAGTCAGGATTCAGTTTTAGAGTGTTCAGGATGTTATCTGCACAATGTATAGTCAGCAGATATAGATCAGGTTAGATTCTGAAGATTCTGAAGACTCAGTAAGTTTCTGAAGAAACTGAAGTTTCTGAAGACTCAGTGTGAAACTGAGAAACTGAAGACTCAGTGAGAAACTGAGAAACTGAAGACTCAGCATGAAGACTCAGTATATCAGTCAGTATATATGTGAAGACTCAGAAGACACTGAAGACTCAGGAGACACTGAAGACTCAGAAGACTCAGAAGACTCTGAAGACACAGAAGACTGAAGACTGAAGACCAAGGATACTGAAGGCACAGTAATTACTGAAGACTCAGTAATGTACTGAATGCTCAGTATAAACCTGAATGTTCCGAGGCACTGAAAATATCTATCTGAAGGATACAATACTGAGAAAAATGCGATTGCTTAGAAAAATAGATATTGCCCAAGACATTCTCATGCAGACAAAAGGAACTAAGATAAAGTGTTGTTAAGGTTATATCACTCAGAGATATTGACCAAAAAGAGCCGTTGTATTTGTCTACATTTAACTGGAGACAAAAGTCAAAAAGAAGAAGACAGCACTGTACTTTACTGACACTGACAGCGACAGGTCACTGAAATATGTCAGTAGTACTATGTTCCAGACTGCAAAAAGTGATGACCAGCTACATGAAAAGCTATTTGCCTAAAACGTGCTAGGGAGTTTCAAACCTTAAATATAGTCGTTCATCATACACCATAAGAGGAAACTCACAAAGCTATCTCTTCCAAAGGATAGTTTTTCAAAAGTGACCTTGGTGTATGCCTATAAATACTTGTGACCCTCTACATTGATGGTTACGGGAAATTTGTAAGCAACTCAAGAGCTCAAACTTATTATTGCAAGTTGAAGCACTCGAAAACCCAAGAATTTCCCAAGTGCTTTATATCGAAGAGAGCTCATTTTACTAAGCCTAGCTTGATAAGATATATCCAAAGCTTAGTCGAGATATCCTAGCCTTTGCATTGTTCTTAATTGTAAAGGATATCTCATCCTAGTTGGAAATCATCCAAGAAACTCCAAACTCTTTGTAAGGTAGTTTGAGTGTGATTGTTGGTGAGTTGGAGTTGTAAAGAGTTAGTAAACTACATTGAGGTAGTCAGAAAGCTCTAGAGAAGAAGTGAGTAAACTATCTTGGATAGTCAGAAAGCTTGTGTGTGTTTTGAGTTAGTAAACTACAGAGGTAGTCAGAAAGCTCAAAATAGAAAGGTTAGTAAACTACAGAGGTAGTCAGAAAACCTTAGGAAGTGATTAGTGAATTTCTCTGAAGAGTCAGAGAGAGTGGACGTAGGAGCTTGAGTCTCTGAACCACTATAACTTGTTGTGTTATTTGCTTTCTGTTTTACTTTGATTAGCTGCTGCATATCTTTAAACTGAAAGCATATTTTCACTGATACTCAGTTGGAATCAATCTACTGAAGTTGCATCTAACTGAATCACAGCCTAATCACTATTCCATTAAAAGGGAAGTTTTCAGCAAAGCATAAAAACGAGTATAAACTTAGGGCCAACCATTCTGCATATCTGAGTAGCTTTTCAAGCAAGCTCAGTAACTCTGAAAACTCAGGATCAGTTGGGATTATCTGAGGTATCTGAAAGCAGCTCAGGATCACTGTCTCAGGTAGACTTTGACTCAGGGCGATTTGTGCTTCTCAGGACCAAATCATCAGGACAGCCTGACCCAATCTGACCTCAGTGAAGAAAAAGTTTTAAAATCACTGAACACGTGTATTCCCCCCCATACACGTGTAAGACTCGTTTGCACCGGGACCAACAAGTGGTATTAGAGCAGTGGTTCAACTTGACCACCTGCTTTGTTGACCATAGTCTTATTTGCTAAAGATTCTTGTGGTCTATCTGAACTGATCTTATTTGCTGATATCTTAAAAGACTCAGACATAATGTCTTCTAAGAAACTTCTCATGTTCTCAGTAGAGAACTATGATTTGTGGAGACTGAGAATGCAGGCTCACCTGTATTCTAAACATGAATGTATGTGGAGAGTGGTCTCTGAAGGACCATTCCAATTCACTGTGGTGAATCCCAGAGTTACAGAAAATGAGAGAAATGATCCCAGGACAGAATTTCCTAAGTCTGATGACCAACTGACTCCTGAGGAGAGGAAGTTAGTTAATCTAGACTATATTGCCAAAGACACACTATATAGCACAATTGATGATGGTGTGATGGGAATGATTTCTCATTGTAATACTGCCAAAGAAATTTGGGATACACTAGCTGTAATGTGCCAAGGCACAGATCATATCAAGGAGAACAAACTTTCAGTTGCCATTGGAAAGTTTGACAGTTTGAAATGGAAGATGGTGAATCTATTGACAAATTGGAAGTCAGATTCACTAGTATAATGAATGATCTGAATGCACTTGGAAAGAGATATCCACAAAGAGAAGTAGCATTGAAAATTCTTAGAGGTCTTTCTAAGAAATGGGATATTCATGCAGTGGTGATTGAAAACACCAAAAACATTGATTCAATGTCGTACCAACAAGTCTTCTCTGAGCTGAAAGCTTATGAGTTTGTTATTGATAAGAAATCAAAGAAAGCTGACATCAAAGATGATTCATCATCTAGTAAAAATGTGGCTTTCAAAGCCAAGGATAAAACCTGTAAAACTAGAGAGTCTGAGAACTCCCTTGCTAAAAATCAGGATGAGCTTGAGGATAAGCTAAAGATCGATGGCAAGGAGGTTTGAAAGACTTAATAGTAGATATGGAAAATATAAAAACTATTACAGGAATCACAGGTACCAGAAGAAAGCTGAGGACAGATCCACTGAGAAGAGAAAAGACCTGAAAGCTGAAAGATCTTCATCCAAAAAGAAGGACTCCAAGTCTAAAGAAGAAAGTGATCAGGATGATGATGCCAACAGATGTTATAACTGCCAAAAGAAAGGTCACTTCCAGTATGACTGTCCAGACCTAAGTGCTAAGGAGAGAAGAGAAAGGCAAGCAAAGAGAGACAAGAAGTTCTCCAGCAAGAAAGCCATGGTTGCAGAGGAAGAGAAACACTCTGAAGAAGGTTCCAAATTCTTCCGATGAAATGTTCTCGTAAAGTGACAAAGATGACATCCGCCTAATGGCCGGAGGAGGAGGTAAATTCTTCTTTCTCTGTTGTTGCTCCTACACTAGCACAAGGGTTATCAAGTTCAACTGTAAACAGTCAATTTGACCTGATGGATTCTTTTGAGTGTCTGATGAAGGACTATGTTGTTTTACAAGAACTGCTAAATGAAACTCAAGAGCAGAACAAAGAACTGAAGGCTGAAAATCTTAAGTGGAAAGACTCTAGTAATGCTGAGATCACTTCTCAATTAATGGGAACTACTGATGAACTGGATGTTCTGAAAGTACAACTCTCAGAGAAAGAGAAGTTGATAGAGATCCTAAATGGAAAACTAGAGAAATCCACTGAGGAAATTCAGCTGATCAGAACTAAGTTCAATGACCTCTCTGAGAAGCATGAAACTCTACAAAAATGTGAGGATAGTGCGCAGAAGAAGCTAACTCTATTGAATACTGCATCTAAAGTAATAGATGAAATTCAGAGTTATCAGAGACCTGCCACTATAAAATCTGGATTGGGATACATTCCAGGGGGAACCTCACAAGGTCATCTGAATGCTGCATCAAGTAGCAAGAAGACAATCTTTGTTAAATCAGTGGCATCTACACTTCGAACTGAAGAAATGCCCAAGGTTTTAGACAAGGGAAAAGGACCTATGGTTCCAGAAAAACTGAATGTTCAGGTGAGAAAGCCCAAACCTCGGGTGAAGGCTAGAAAACCTGACCACTCAGTAGGAAAATTTCAGGCAAGTACTTCGAAGCCTCAGGCTAAGAATGCAAACCTGAAAGGATCTGCACTAAACCAGCAGAGGAATTTTCAAAAGAGAAACACTCAGCAGAGACATTCTCAACTTAAAAGACCAAGTCCACAGATTACTGAAAGACCCCAATTTCAGTACAGGCAACTTAAACCCCACTTGCCTAAGGGTAAAGGTTACCTGAACCCAAGTCAACAAAGATTCAGACCAGCTGCACAGAAGCCAAAGCAATGGAACAAAAGGCATATACCCAAGAAAAATTCTAAGGCTCATGTTCATGCCAATGCTAGCACTCATACACAAGAAACTGCTAAGGCACCCAGAGTGGTAAAAGTGTATGTAGATGTTTATGGAAGACAGATCAGCCACTCTAAAGTGATTAGAGTTGTCAGGCAGATTTGGATTCCGAAAGGTACAGCTAACATGGTAGGACCCTATACCAAATGGGTACCACAGATCTAATCTGTTTTTTAGGTAAACAGAAAAGGGCACTGAGCTGAATGAAGACATCATAGCCCTGATGAAAGAAGATATGAGATGTCATTGTTGGATGAGATGAATTTCCTTCTTGGACTTCAAATGAAATCAAGCTAAGGAATGAATCTTCATCAAAGATCATATTGAAGAAAGACATAAGTTGAATTAGGGATGTTGGATTCAGGTGTATAGAGTAAATCTGAAAAATTGAAGGTTTTCAGATGCATGAAGTTTTCTCAGGATTCTACTAAGAAACTCAGGATAAAATTGGAAATACTGAACTGAGTCTTGAGAAACTCAGGTATCTTGAAGGTCAAGATTTCGAGATCATCTTCGAACACATTCAAGACTCGAAGATCATCTTGACATTTTTTCAAGGTCAATACTCAGTAAGACTGATAGAGGAAAATTAGTCTGAAGAGGTAATGACTCATGCAACTCATTTATTGCCTAAGTGAAACTCAGTAATCATTTGCAATAAATACAAAACACCTGAAGAATGTTTTTGGGCGGGATCTTTGAAATGCCGAAGAAGTTCAACAATCATTAATTGCTCTGTTCAATTAATCACCAATAAGGTTAAAATGGCGGCGTACTTTTCGTGAGATCGTCCTTTTGTATACCCGATTAATCTGTGATTAATCTCAACCGTTGATTTTCATCAATCGATACGATTTCCCACGAATTGATTCTATATATTCACTTGAGAAGCCATTCAAGCCATTTTATTGAACCTTCGTCTTCCAAAATCACTCTGCAAATAAAAATCCCCTTTGCCCAGAAATCATCATTTTCAAACCCTAACCTTCAAAATCTTCAAAATGACTTACATAATATTTGACAAACTGGTTGAATCCAACAAGCCATGGTATGAGTACGTGGTTTCTCTGGAGAGTACATCCAACGCGGCTCATGAAGAAGAGGCGCTACACTTGATCCGATTAGCAAAACTGACAAATCTCGTCGCAAGCCAACCGGAGGCCGAATACTCTAGAGAGGTAATAGAGTTTATTTCAAATCTGGAAATCGATGAGGAAGATCGTATTGAGTCCAAAATTTATGTTTCCCATCTAGAGCATGCCTCGAAATATGTAGATTTTGTACGGGAGCTGTATATAGTCCCTAGAAATTTAAATGATGTTTTTGAGTTATGTAATAGAGGAGAGGATCCCACAACTTATATGTTAGGACGGGAGCATGAATATCTTGATAGGATAATTGAGCATCCTATTAAGTTTGAGGCTACATTGCATAAATGACATTTGAAGCCGAAGTACAGAGTTTTGATGGATATTGTCAGTAAGTGTATTATGAGCAGATCGGGGAGCTTTGAGCAGATAAGCACTCCCAAACTCCGATTGATGGCGGCAATCGAAGATTCACCCACCAAGGATTTCAATTGGTTGAAATATCTGATCAAAGTGGTGAGTGACCAGGCCAAGCTCATAAAGAAGGAGGATGGATCAATCTCGATCAAAGGCAAGATACTCCATGCAACCAAAATATCCTTTATTTTGGAGATGTGCCGAGAAGAGGAGGACATTTTTGCCGACACCACTCCATTCCCTAAGTCTAAGGTGATGTTCAAGCCTGTTGCCACCAAGAAGACTATAAAAGAGAAGAAAGTGGAATCACCTGTTGCTGCTGCTACTGAAGAAACCCAAAAAGCCAGGGGGAAGGCTTTGTTGGAGATCAAGAGGGAGAAGAGTGAAACGTTGAAGAAGAAGACCCTTGCTCCAAAGCGCAAAAGAATGGTGATTCTCACTGAAGAGGAGGAGAGTGAGACTGAGAAGATACAACCTGAGAGCCAAAAAGCTCAAAAATCGCCTTTGCAAGTATTGGCTCAGGTTATATCCACGGCACAGGAGCAAACTGAGGAGCAAGTCTTCTCTGAGGTTCTTGAGACGTCAGTAAGCTCTGACAAGTTCTCTCAAGAAATCTTCCAAGGACCTCAGACCTCATAGACAGCCCAGATTCCTGCTGAGGAAGCACCTGCTCAGACCTCAGAAACTGCTCAGATTCCTGCTGAGGAAGTGCCTGCTCAGACTTCAGAGCAAACTCAGATTCCTGCTGAGGAAATGCCAGCTCAGACCTCAGAACCAATTCAGATTCATACTGAGGAGCTGCCTGCCCAATCCTCAGATATTGCTGAGCCTCAGGAGATGTTAAAACTCGATGAACTCCTGAGTGATCCATTCCTAGATCCTTCAGCAGATTTTTCTACTGAACCTGAGAGCCCGAAGCTCAAGAAGGGTGAAGCTAAAGAGACTGAGTGGCGAAGCAAGGGGGAACGGTTCATTCTAGACCGCTACCCTAAGCTTAGCTCATTCCCTGACCTCCAAGACATCTTCTTCAGATTGAGGTCAACAGTCTATATCCTCAACCAGACTCTTCCTGAAATGCTCAACATCGCTTCATTCAGAGGTGAAGACTGGTGGAATGGGGAAACAGCCGTGCTTACTGAATTCTCAGGTTTCAGAAAAACCAAGCTCAGGATGAAAACTTCTGACTTTGATGAGTTGGTTAAGAAGAAAATTGCTGAGAGGAAAGATGCTGAAGTTGGTGCCCCGAGCTCCAAAGACAAATCTCAAGATGGGGACCAACAAGGGGATGATGAGAGTCAATCTCATAAGGAGAAAGATAGTACTGATGCTGAAGAGCCTGCTGTCAAACATCCTCAGACTGAAGTTAGCCTTCAGGTAACTTTTGGCACTATTAAAAATTATGCCAAGATTACTGAAAGTTCTATCTTTTAACTCTGAAATGTCTGATATGCAGACTGAGGCTCAGGTGGACACCCAAGCTCAGGGTGATGCTGAAGCTCAGGTTGAGACTGAGACTCTGGCTGAAGTACCAGCTCAGGAGAAACAACAGATCTCATATGCTTCTGAGATTGATCTCACCCCAATTTTGGAGAAACTGGAGAAGGTTGAGCCAATCTTGAACAAAGTTGCTCAGATTGAGGAGGTATTGGCCAACCAAGATCAAAAGATGGAAAGTCTGAGTTCTTCTTCAGACCTGTTGCAACTTCAGAACACTCTAACTGAGAAGCTGACCTCCATGGAAGGAAAGATGGAAGAGAAGATGGATGGGGTCAAAGCTGAGATAAGTGCAGAGCTGAAGCAGAAGCATCAGGAAAGGACTACATATCTTGAAGCCAAATTGGTGGAGAAGAATGAGATGCTAGTCAAGAATGTTGTTGAGGAGATGAGCTCAATGCTCATGGCCAAGATGACAGACATGTTCAAAGAAGCTCTCTCCAGCCAATTTGCTCAAATGTCTGAAGAGTTCTCCATGGCAAAGAACCACCTAATAAGGCTCGAAGAAGAGCAAGATCAGTTGGCAGGGGAAGTGTGTAGTGTCAGCAAGGAGTAGTATCATATGGACACAACACTCTCCAGACTTCTGCCCAAGTATGGTTCGAAGAAGGGGGAAAGACCCGGAGCTGATCTGAGAAAGTTATTGGAACATACTTTGGAAAGAAAGGTTGTCAAAGAAGCAGAGAAGAAAAATATTGTTGAAGCCTTGCAAGAAGTCGAAGCCACTGAGAAGCTGAAGTTCAAGGAGGTGGAGAAGTCAGTCTACACTCAGGTTTCTGAAGAAACAATGCAAGAAGTAGCTGCAGAGAAACTGAGTGATAGAAGAAGAGTTGGGACAAGCCAAGCTGGAGCTGAATTGCCCATCAAAATGAAGGCTGTGGCTTTTGTTGAGCCTGAGGGTAAAAGAGCTAAGGCTTCTAAGGCAACCCAAAGGAAGCTGATATTGGATATTGAAGAGTCTGAGGTAGAGCCACGGAAGAAAGTCTTCAATACAAGAAGTGCTCTAAGATCACTCCAAGTTGAGCAAGCCAAGAAAACTGCTGCTTCTGTTTCTGGAGTTCCCGTGATCAGAAAGAAGATGGAAGAAGAGAATGAGTGGTTTCAAGAAGTTCGCAAGCAAGAGGAGAGGGAATACTAAAGCACAGAAATGGCCGCATGTTGACAAATGGATGCCAATCCAGTTCAACGATGCATGGGAAGAAATCAAGAGAACATTTTGGTTCTACTATGATGTGCTAAGAGAATGGAGAGGGGAGAGCTCAGATTCTAATGAGGCTTTCATAGACTATCTCCTGGCCTTTTATCCAAAGTATCTTCAAGTTTGGATCAATCTTGCGGATGAAGGAAAGGTTCAAATAACAACCCTTGGTCCATACTCGTACCCTCCTCCTAGGCTGGAGAATGGCTTAGTGAATGAATCAGCCATTTCTCAGGAGATTGCTCAGTACGCCATTCAGTTGGGCCTGACAGGGAACAATCCTGATATCATCAAAGAGAGAGATGCACTGAAGAAAAGATATTATGGAATGTTCAACCTTGAAGTGTCTGCTGATGAGATGGAAGAAGAGAATTGAAGAGCCAGAGCAGAAGAGCAAAGAAGACTGAAGATCAAGACTCAGAAGACTCTTGTAATTTTCTTATCTTTTTGTCTTTCAGATAAGTTCATTGTAAGTTGTAAATGTCTACCATTCATCAATGAAACTTTATCATTTATGCTCAAAAGATAATATCTCATTATCTTACTTTACATGTCTTTACATTTGATATGCCTGAATGTTGATTGTTTATGAGGAAAATTGTTGGGAAAGTTATTATGAAATTGTTGGGAGATTGTTTGTTGAGATATACCATTCTTGTAATAGGTAAAACTGAAACCTGAGTATAGGTTAAATGTTTTGTAACAAGATGGTTTTGACATCATCAAAAAGGGGGAAATTGTTGGGAGATGAATTTAATAAAGAAGATTTTGATTAGATCCCAAAACCCTGAGTATGACATGTTCAGGATAATCTTGATAATTGAGTCAGGATTCAGTTTTAGAGTGTTCAGGATGTTATCTGCACAATGTATAGTCAGCAGATATAGCTCAGGTTAGATTCTAAAGACTCAGTAAGTTTCTGAAGAAACTGAAGTTTCTGAAGACTCAGTGTGAAACTGAGAAACTGAAGACTCAGTGAGAAACTGGAGACTCAGCATGAAGACTCAGTATATCAGTCAGTATATCTGTGAAGACTCAGAAGACACTGAAGACTCAGAAGACTCTGAAGACACAGAAGACAGAAGACTGAAGACCAAGGATACTGAAGGCACAGTAATTATTGAAGACTCAGTAATGTACTGAATGCTCAGTATAAACCTGAATGTTCTGAGGCACTGAAAATATCTATCTGAAGGATACAATACTGAGAAAAACGCGATTGCTTAGAAAAATAGATATTGTCCAAGACATTCTCATGCAGACAAAAGGAACTAAGACAAAGTGTTGTTAAGGTTATATCACTCAGAGATATTGACCAAAAAGAGCCGTTGTATTTGTCTGCATTTAACTGGAGACAAAAGTCAAAAAGAAGAAGACAACACTGTACTTTACTGACACTGACAGCGACAGGTCACTGAAATATGTCAGTAGTATTATGTTCCAGACTGCAAAAAGTGATGACCAGCTACATGAAAAGTTGTTTGCCTAAAATGTGTTAGGGAGTTTCAAACCCTAAATATAGCCGTTCATCACACACCATAAGAGGAAACTCACGAAGCTATCTCTTCCAACGGATAGTTTTTCAAGAGTGACCTTGGTGTATGCCTATAAATACTTGTGACCCTCTACATGGAAGGTTACGGGAAATTTGTAAGCAACTCAAGAGCTCAAACTTATTATTGCAAGTTGAAGCACTCGAAAACCCAAGAATTTCCCAAGTACTTTATATCGAAGAGAGCTCATTTTACTAAGCCTAGCTTGATAAGATATATCCAAAGCTTAGTCGAGATATCCTAGTCTTTGCATTGTTCTTAATTGTAAAGGATATCTCATCCTAGTTGGAAACCAACCAAGAAACCCCAAACCCTTTGTAAGGTAGTTTGAGTGTGATTGTTGGTGAGTTGGAGTTGTAAAGAGTTAGTAAACTACATTGAGGTAGTCAGAAAGCTCTAGAGAAGAAGTGAGTAAACTATCTTGGATAGTCAGAAAGCTCAAAATAGAAAGGTTAGTAAACTACAGAGGTAGTCAGAAAACCTTAGGAAGTGATTAGTGAATTTCTCTGAAGAGTCAGAGAGAGTGGACGTAGGAGCTTGAGTCTCTGAACCACTATAACTTGCTGTGTTATTTGCTTTCGCTTTTTACTTTGATTAATCTTCCGCATATCTTTAAACCGAAAAGCATATTTTCACCGATACTCAGTTGAAATCAATCCACTGAAGTTGCATCTAACCAATCACAAATAATCACTATTCCATTAAAAAGGAAGTTTTCAGCAAAGCATAAAAACGAGTATAAACTTAGGGCCAACCATTCCGCACATCTGAGTAGTTTTTCAAGCAAGCTCAGTAACTCTGAAAACGCAGGATCAGTTGGGATTATCTGAGGTATCTGAAAGCAGCTCAGGATCACTGTCTCAGGTAGACTTTGACTCGTATGATTTTGTGCTTCTCGGGACCAAATCATCGACCGGTCGACCCAATCGACCTCGAAGAAGAAAAAGTTTTAAAATCACTGAACACGTGTATCCCCCCCATACACGTGTAACACTCGTTTGCACCGGGACCAACAAGGAGAATTAAGATTGGACCTTCTAATGGACTTTGAATATCTAATATTGAGCCACAATATTATTCAAGCCCATAAATATTAATTAATCCCACTACATAATTAATATTGCACTATCCATCTTAACCCATATTACTGTTAATATGGCTCCCAGTTATTATTTCCCGTGTTTAAGATTATCTAGCCCATTAATTAATTCAAGCCACTGAAATAGCTTTCCATTAATTAATATATTTTGTCCGTGGTTAAGGAAAGGTTCAACATTATTATCCATACCGGAAACTAGTTCCACTTGCAAGATTTGGTATGATAAATCTTATGAACCTCCCAAGGGGGCAAATCGAACAAGCGTACTTGCACACGATTCTTCGTATTAAATCTTACCAATCACATGTAACCAATAATATTGCCCAAGATATAAAGTATTGAATCTCGTTGATTCTCTACCCGCAATAAGTCAAAGCAATAATTACTAACCACACGCGATCCTATTCAAGGGACGAAGATTAAGAAATAACGAACCACTTGTTGGGGAATAAGTTGCACAGATCTATTCGGGGTGAATATTTAAATACAAATTTAATTCTTATAATTATTACTAGCATGAATTAATCCTATATTAATTCAAATAATAATCCAACAACATATCATGCATATAATTAATTCACGAAATCCTACGCATGCGAATTCTAAGAGTTTACGTGAACGTACCTCTTGGGATGGCAGTGATCTGGTTGATTAGACTAACCAAAAGAACTTCTCAAGTATTCCCTTAATCCTTGTTCGACTATCCGGTGGTAGGACACTTGTGAACAATTAACAAAAGGAAAATAAATTATGTTGCACCACCTTTGTTGATTTAATAATTTTTCCAGCACATGGAATTGTACTTGGGAATGAAAGAGTAATCCCTATTTATAGAGCATAGGTGGTCGAAAATTGTGGCAAAAAACAATGTGGGAAAATCTTTTCTTGATCTCCAAGAAATCTTGAATATATCTCCTATATTCTTTTTCCCATAATTATAATATTCCACAAAATCCCACCTACTCTTTGTTATGGGATATTTTCGAAAATAATAGGCAAGAATCCAAGATTTGGATCTTCTTGAATTTATGAGATATTCTTGTATTTCAAAAAATACATATCTTCCATAATATCTTTTCAAGAAAATCAAGAAATTTTTTCTTGCCCTTTATCTTTCAAAAATTTTGAACTCTTCTTTATAAATAACTAAGTGGGAGATTTCTTGAATTTAATGAGATAATCTTGTATTCCAAGAATACATATCTTCATTCCATAACAAAATTCAAAGAAAATCTTTCTCCCCTTTTATCTATAAATTTCGAAAAAAAATTGGGAAAAATAAGCAACAATATTTATTTTATTTTAAACACATTTTTCAGTTATTGGACTATATGTTGGGCTACTTAGGGGGCCTTTAGGAGAATTAAGATTGGACCTTCCAATGGATCTTGAATTATCAATATTGAGCCACAATATTATTCAAGCCCATAAATATTAATTAATCCCACTACATAATTAATATTGCACTATCCATCTTAACCCATATTACAGTCAATATGGCTCCCGGATATTATTTCCCGTGTTTAAGATTATCTAGCCCATTAATTAATTCAAGCCACTGAAATAGCTTTCCATTAATTAATATCTTTTGTCCTTGGTCATATTACAGTCAACATTATTATCCATACCGGAAACTAATTCCACTTGCAAGATTTGGTATGATAAAGCTTATGAACCTCCCAAGGGCAAAATCAAACAAAAGCGTTTTTGCACACGATTCTCCGTATTAAATCTTAGCAATCACATGTGACCAATAATATTGTCCAAGATAAAAAGTATTGAATCTCATTGATTCTCTACCCATTATAAGTCAAAGCAATAGTTACCGATCACACGTGATCCTATTTAAGGAACGAAGATTAAGAAATAACGAACCACTGAGGTCTAATTCTTCCTTGTTCGGGTTCAAGAATTTGTCCTCCTCAGAGGTCCTATTCAAAGGCATCAGTCATGCACTAGTGTAATCTCTTGGTCTAGACAAGCCAATCTGAGCCTTACACTTCAACCTTTCACGATGGATTGTTCATTTCCATCTAGGTCGTGAATGGCATACTTTTTGTTACAAGGGACTGTTAATTTAATCTTCTGTGATTTGGTATCACTAAATTAACTACAATGTAACACGTACGATTTATTGAACAGTTATGCAGTAAATATATGTAGCATTCGATAATACTTAAAGCATCAGTGATAAACAATTTATTTCAGTAAATAAGTCCGAAATTCAGTTTTGATTATACAAAGTAAAAGCATACTTTCCAGTATAATCCCAACAATCTCCCACTTATACTCAAAGTCTGCTTTTAAGTATACTACAAACATGTCTCGTGTAGTTTGTGACATCTAATGTCACCTACACGAACCTAATAATTTCTCCAACTTATACTAAAAGCAGATTGGCAACGGTCTTGACACCCATTCCTTCCACATATCTCTCGAATGTATTCAGAGGCAGACCCTTTGTGAATGGATCTTCTAGGTTGTCCTCAGACGCTATCTTTGCCACATCTATATCTCCTCTCTTAACGATATCTCGTATAAGATGGTATTTCCTTTCAATGTGTTTGTCGGCTTTTAGGCTCGTGGTTCCCTTTGAATTTGCAAATCGCTCCGCATTGTCACAATAAATGCTGATTCTCACTGGGCAAATTCGAACCACATCCAAGTCCACTAGGAAGTTCTTGAGTCAAACCGCTTTTTCACGCCGCAAAGTTAGCCTACATATTCGCTTCCATGGTAGAATCTGCGACACATTTTTTGCTTGACGCTTCTCCATGTCACGACTCCTCCCCATGCAAAACACACTAACGGAGGTAGATTTTCGAGTCTATGTCCGATTGAAATCCGAGTCCGTGGTAAATTACGATGGGGATTGACTATCGATCGATAAATCAACATTCTATCCCGAGTTCTTTTCGATATACTTCGTATCGTTTTTAATCGCCACAAATGTTCTTTCCCCCGCCGTTACTTTTGATATCTTGCCACCATGCCAACGATAAAGCAGATATCCAAATTCTCAGACACAAAGATTGCATACATAAGGCTTCCGGCACAAAAAGCATACGGAATGCCTTTCATGTCATCTATCTCCTTTTTTGCGTCTTAGGGCACATTTTTTGGATAGATGGATTCCATGTCCGAAAGGTACGAAGCCTTTCTTGAATCTTGCATGTTTGAATCATTTCAAGACAAAGTCTATATATGAAGCTTGCGATAAGCCTATCATCATTTTCTTGCGATCTCGAAAGTGATCTTGATCCCAAGGATGTGTCCGCTTCCCCTAAGTCCTTCATATCAAACCGCTTTTTTGAAAGCCATGCCCTTACGCCCGATAACACCTTCACATCGCTCCCGATGATCGTAATGTCGCCTACGATAGTACTAAGAATACCAATGCGCTTCCGACACGCTTTTTGTACACACAACTTTCAAACTCGTTTTGATCGAACCCATAAGACTTTATAACATGATCAAAACATTGGTTCCAAGCTCTGGATGCCTGTTTGAATCCGTAAATGGACTTCATGGACTTACAAACTAGGTGTTCTTGGCCTTTTTCAATGAAGCCTTGGGGTTGTTGCATATAGATCTCTTCATCAAGACTTCTGTTAAGGAAAGTTGTCTTGACATCCATTTGCCAGATTTCAAAGTCGAGATGCGCAGTAATCGATAAGAGAATACGGATGGACTTAAGCATGGCTATGGGCGAAAAAGTTTCCTCATAATCAATCCCTTCTTTCTGAGTATAACCTTTCGCCATGAGTCTTGCTTTGAAGGTTTCCACCTTCCCGTTCGGTCCTCTTTTTCTCTTATACACCCACTTGTAACCAATGGGTTTGACCCCATTAAGTGGTTCGACTAGCTCCCACACTTTGTTATGAAACATAGAACCCATTTCGGCTTTCATTGTTGTTTACCAAGAATCTGCATCCTTGTCTTGGATTGCCTCGTCATATGTCCATGGGTCTGATTCGTCTTGTCAGGGAATCAAGTCCGAGGACTCTCCTATTCCCATGAATCTCTAAGGCTGTTTCACAACCCTCCCACTACGACGAGGCTCCGGTTGTGTAACTGTGTCGTTTGGTATGTCATCTTGTACAGTTGGCATTGAGGTTAACCCTCTTAGCTCATTTAAGGTAATCTCACATCTAGGTCTTCTTTCGTTCATATAGTCTTCTTCCAAAAATCTAAAGTGGGTCCTTATGACCACCTTTTGATCTTCGGGACCATAGAACATACACCCTTTTGTTCCCTCGGGGTATCCTACAAACAACCTTAATTCTGATCGAGGATCCAATTTTCCGGCTTCCTTGTCCAACACGTAGGCCGGACACCCCCAAATTCTCATGTGTCTCATACTAGGCTTGCGCCCGGTCCACAATTCTTTGGGAGTTTTGGGAACCGATTTGGATGGCACCAAGTTCAGAATGTAAGCTGTTGTTTCCAAGGCATGACCCCAGAACGACTTGGGGAGATCCGCATAACTCATCATAGATCTAACCATTTCCAAAAGAGTTATGTTTCTTCGCTCTGCAACCCCGTTTTGTTGAGGGGTTCCGGGTGCGGTGAGCTGGGATGCAATCCCTTCATCAGATAAGTAGTTCAAAAACTCATCGCTGAGGTATTCGCCTCCACGATCGGATCGTAGAGACTTGATACGTTTTTCCCTATGATTCTCTGCTTGAGCCTTAAATTCTTTGAATTTCTCAAAGGTCTCAGATTTATGCTTCATAAGGAAAATATAGCCGTACCTTGAGTAATCATCAATAAAAGAAACAAAATACTCATAACCTCCTCTTGCTTTGGTTGACATTGGACCACATACATCTGTGTGAACGAGCTCTAACACTTCTTTGGCTCTATTCCCTCCAAACATGATTCGCAGGTTGGAATTGGTTCAACTTGGAGAAACTCCAGTGAACCGTCTTTCACCAACCTTTGGATCCTCTTTGGATTTATATGACTCAATCTTAGATGTCAAAGAAGTGTCTCATTCACGTTTGATGAACGTTTTCTTTTCTCGGAAACAGTTGATGTGTTATAGGATGCATTTCGTGAGTGGTGTGCACAGTTAATTGTATAGAGATTATTCGACAACGTTCCATGACAGATAAATTTATCAAAAAGAGAAATGGTAACAACTTTATTAAAAGTAACAGAATATCCATCATGAAAAAGTTTAGAAATTGAAATTAAATTCTTTCTAAAATTTGGAACGTAAAGAACATCTCTTAAAATTAAAACTCGTCTTCAAAAGACAAAAGTGCACTTCTCCCATCGCTTCACCGCCACTCTCGAAGATCGCCCGGTGATGAGGATCTCACTCCCACTAAGTTGTCGTCCGCTTGAACCCCTGTAATGTGAAACAAACATGATCAAGGATCCCAGATCCACCACCCATAAATGGGAGGCATGCGCCGCTAAACAAGTTTCAACAACTAGTGCGTGAGAATTACCTTTCTTTCCATTCCTTTTAGGATTGGAACAGTCGACCTCCAATGTCCTTTCTCACCGCATTTAAAACATATTCCTTTTGGTCCTTTCTTGACACCCAACCAAATAACCTGTCTTTTTTCTCACTTTTCTTAGTGATGAGTTTGCTTTTGGTTCTCGACCACTTTCCTTTTCTTGAGACTTGCCTTCCAATCGCCTAGATCTCGAGAAAAGACTTTTTTGTCACCAATGCTTCGCCTTTTCTTTCCTAAATGCTTCTCTACTTTCTCCAAGGCTTCTTGTAAGATATCCATAGTAAACATGTGATCACTCATCACAAAACTACAAAGAAAATCCATTGAAGCTTCTTGCAGCGAGTTAGCAATGTAAATTGATTTGGGCCTCATCACAATACTTAGTTCCGAGATAAGCCGCTTTTTGAAAATGGTGTTTAATTATGAGAACATGCTCCTTACACGGTGTTCCTCAACCATCTTTAGCCGCCACGCCGTCATTTTTAAACCGATTGATCATGCGGTCTTTTGTTAAAAACATTTCTTCAAGACTTTGCATAATTTCTCGCAGCCAGACTCAACACCTTCATGAATGTGTCTCAAATCATCGCACAAAGAAGTCAATATTACACGCTTCATAGGTTCATTGGCTCGCTCCCAAATATTATACTCATGTCTTTCTCGATTAGGTGATTCAACAAGAGGGCCTACGTGGCTTGGGTACATCAAGAACCCAATAATATTCTTGTGCGCAGTAGGACAAAACTCATATTTCGCTTTCCAAACATTATAGTTTTTGCGCTTAATTGGTGTTCTTTGAGTGTATATAACAAAGGATTAAAAGGTTGCGGCATGATGAACTCAAAATAAACAATAATATTCATAAGCACAAAATATCATCCGGTTCGATCACATGCATCATATTAAAATCTCAAAAAATATGAACATGCATCACCAACATCTCAAAAATAGTTTAAATAAGCCACGCCAAATGGGTCATTATTTAAACACATTCAAGCGAGTTACAAACAAGAACGATTATAAACCTTTAATATCCAGATTAATGGTTGGCTCTCCACTTGACCAATATAAAATTGACAGGACTTCGGGAAGTATATGCATATCAATTTTATACCTAAGTAATAACCATGATTAAATACAGGATTATTATTTCAGATTGAACGAGCCTCGCGGGGAGGGTCATCGTCGCCACTAATAATAACCCACAATCATCCATTTAGAATTCATTCATGTGAAAGCTATCTTTTGACCGTCCCATGGGGGGAATTTCTCCAAAAGAATTCACAAATAAATAAATCATGGAGGTCAAAATTAATTCAATTTTATTATCAGGAATAAAATTGTCAATTAATTATTTAAACATACTTAGTAATTTTTTGAAGGTGAGATTTTTCATTGGGCACAATAATAAATCAAGCAAAGCAGAAAAATAAACATATTGGGCACAAATTATCCAATTGTCATGGTTTGATTTTTCTTGGCTTGATCTTGAAGAAACACCGTCTTGAATTTCTCCCACTCGATCGTCTCGAAAAGAATACTCCGTCTCGAAACGCCACGCCAAGTAGCTCGCAGCCGGGATGCACGCCCGCATCCGGCCGGCCACTTGGCCAAGTCGGCCTGGCGACCCTTCTCGCAGCTTCACCCGCCAAAGGCTTCGGCACGCCTTTGGCATGGTCCGACACTCGGGCGGCGACGAGCGTATTCACAAGATCCATGCGCAAGACGCCACCTCTGCCTCGCCCGCGGTACTCGGCCCTCGACCTCGCCTGCGCCCGTGCATCACTGCGTGCGTCAAGATCACGCTGCGGCCTCCCTTGGCACGTTTTGCGACGACGCCGCCACGCGTCCGGTTCGATTTTATCCTTTAATTCTTCATCTCCGCTCTCCGTTTCCGACATTATTTATTTACAAAAAATAAATAAACCTAGATCTAGACTAGTCTATTACATTGATCAAATCAAACAGATCCTAATCTACTCGTGGATTTTCTCACGAGGTAAAACGAATCCGAACGAATCGAATTAAAAAACCACAATTTATAAGCATGCATAAATAAGAACATTAAATTCCATGACAATTGGATACCTGCAAAACTGATCTAGCAATTCTACTATCCAATTTCAAATTTAATGTCAGCGAATTAAATTACAATTTAAAAAATTCAGAGCCCGAAACTGTGGCTCTGATACCAGTTATTGGGGAATAAGTTGCACAGATCTATTCGGGGTGAATATTTAAATACAAATTTAATTCTTATAATTATTACTAGCATGAATTAATCCTATATTAATTCAAATAATAATCAAACAACATATCATGCATATAATTAATTCACGTAAATCCTACACATGCGGAATTCTACGAGTTTACGTGAATGTACCTCTTGGGATGGCAGTGATCTGGCTGATTAGACTAACCAAAAGAACTTCCCAAGTATTCTCTTAATCCTTGTTTGACTATCCGGTGGTAGGACACTTGTGAACAATTAACAAAAGGAAAATAAATTATGTTGCACCACCTTTGTGGATTTACTAATTTTTCCAGCACATGGAATTGTACTTGGGAATGAAAGAGTCATCCCCTATTTATAGAGCATAGGTGGTCGAAAATTGTGGTAAAAAATAATGTGGGAAAATCTTTTCTTGATCTCCAAGAAATCTTAAATATATCTCCTATATTCTTTTTCCCATAATTATAATATTCCACAAAATTCCACCTACTCTTTGTTATGGGATATTTTCGAAAATAATAGGCAAGAATCCAAGATTTGGATCTTCTTGAATTTATGAGATATTCTTGAATTTCAAGAAATACATATCTTCCATAATATCTTTTCAAGAAAATCTTTCTTGCCCTTTATCTTTCAAAAATTTCGAACTCTTCTTTATAAATAACCAAGTGGGAGATTTCTTGAATTTAATGAGATAATCTTGTATTCCAAGAATACATATCTTCATTCCATAACAAAATTCAAAGAAAATTTTTCTCCCCTTTTATCTATAAATTTCGAAAAAAATTGGGAAAAATATGCAACAATATTTATTTTATTTTAAACACATTTTTCAGTTATTGGACTATATGTTGGGCTACTTAGGGGGCCTTTAGGAGAATTAAGATTGGACCTTCCAATGGATCTTGAATTATCAATATTGAGCCACAATATTATTCAAGCCCATAAATATTAAATAATCCCACTACATAATTAATATTGCACTATCCATCTTAACCCATATTACAGTCAATATGGCTCCCGGTTATTATTTCCCGTGTTTAAGATTATCTAGCCCATTAATTAATTCAAGCCACTGAAATAGCTTTCCATTAATTAATATATTTTGTCCTTGGTCAAGGAACGGTTCAACATTATTATCCATACCGGAAACTAATTCCACTTGCAAGATTTGGTATGATAAAGCTTATGAACCTCCCAAGGGGGCAAATCAAACAAGCGTACTTGCACACGATTCTCCGTATTAAATCTTAGCAATCACATGTGACCAATAATATTGCCCAAGATAAAAAGTATTGAATCTCGTTGATTCTCTACCCATGATAAGTCAAAGCAATAGTTACCGATCACACGTGATCCTATTTAAGGAACGAAGATTAAGAAATAACGAACCACTGAGGTGTAATTCTTCCTTGTTCAGTTCTGAAGAATTTGTCCTCATGTAGGTCATATTCAGTGCATTAGTCATGCACTAGTGTAATCTCTTTTTCAAGACAAGTCAATCTGAGCCTTACACTTCAACCTTTCACGATGGATTGTTCATTTCCATCTAGGTCGTGAATGACGTACTTTTAGTTACAAGGGATTGTTAATTTAATCTTCTGTGATCTGGTATCACTAAATTAACTACAATGTAACACGTACGATTTATTGAACAGTTATGCAGTAAATATATGTAACATTCGATAATATTTAAAGCATCAGTGATAAACAATTTATTTCAGTAAATAAGTCCGAAATTCAGTGTTGATTATACAAAGTAAAAGCATACTTTCCAGTATAATCCCAACACCACTGAGGTCTAATTCTTCCTAGTTCAGTGTTGAAGAATTTGTCCTCCTGTAGGTCCTATTCAGTGCATCAGTCATGCACTAGTGTAATCTCTTGGTCAAGACAAGTCAATCTGAGCCTTACACTTCAACCTTTCACGACGGATTGTTCATTTCCATCTAGATCGTGAATGATGTACTTTTGGTTACAAGGAACTGTTAATTTAATCTTCTGTGATTTGGTATCACTAAATTAACTATAATGTAACACGTACTATTTATTGAACAGTTATGCAGTAAATATATGTAACATTCAATGATATTTAAAGCATCAGTGATAAATAATTTATTTCAGTAAATAAGACAGAAATTCAGTTTGGTTATACAAAGTAAAAGCATACTTTTCAGTATAACCCCAACAGTCATATCCATATTAAAATAAAATACCACATTTGTCCAACCAAATAACATCATGTATTTGATGTAGCACACCACTATGTTTAGTTGTAAGCGTTGAACTGAATGTCTCGTATTGCTCCTTCATCTCTATTCAGTCATATCGTATTTCCTCACACATGAGATTATTACATATATCAGATAGTGATTGTTGTGTTGGTACAGACATAGAGGTGTATCTGCTTAAAGTGCTCCCGTTTAACTTCAATAGATTATCAATCTCAATCAATGCCCAATTTTTCAGCTCATCACTACTTAGATGCAAATCTGTTAAAAAATAATATTAAAAATATATTAAATTTATAAAAAAAAATATGGAAAAAATAAAATTTATTGATGTGGAATTATTTCAAATATAAAAAATCAAATCAAATATAATGTATAAATAGGATGTTAAATATGCGTCTTTGTCTTGAAGTTCACTTATCTGTTTTTACCGCTTCGTTCTTCAAACCACATATTTGTGTTGCAATAAATACACATGTATGTAGCATCACCAAAATCGAGATATCCTGAAACAAAAAAAAATTGAAATTTTAATTTTATTTTACAGACTAAAGAACTCAAATTTATAAATGAAAATATTTTGTATTGATTTCGATAAGTACTTAAATTCCCGAAATTACTTCTATCACGTGGAACCCAATCTCTCTTTCGTAATCCTACAAAAAAGTTTATAATAAAATTAATGTATTTAAAAACTTTAAAATAAATTATTAATTGTGCAAATATATGAGTAATGAACATAATTGATAATAGATAATAAATTTATAAATTGGAATATTACCAAATTCGGAATTACTTGAAGAGTTTCCTTGATTCACTTGAGTATTTAAGCGAGAATGTTCTTCAAAGAATCTTTGAGTTACCGATGATATTTCTCGTGGACTTATATTATTCTCACGTAAGCTGATTTTCTTTTTAACTTCATTTAGTACAGTTTTTTCTTTATCTACATCTACATACAAAATATGACGAAAATATCAATTTAATAAAAGAAGGTTATAATTATTAAATTTTTTAATCAATAATTAAGAAAATAAATCTAATCATTTGAATTCATCGAGATGCTCTGAGATAATGACAAAGTAGATGTAATCTTTAGACGCACATGTCGATACTCATTGAGTATTGCTATTATATATAAGACAAAATTTTAAAAGGTTAATTAGCTTAATTATTGATAATTCGTTGAATTATTTTATAATAGTTAAGTACTTACTTACTATTTGTTAAGTCGGATAACGGTAATATCACACCTATCTGAGAAGAATGAGCTTCTGTAAAAAAATTAAATATTAAAATTATAATTTAAATACAATTATGTATATTAAAGTATTATTAAAAAGTTAAAGATTTAACTTAGAGTTAAGAATAATTTGTAAGCATTGCGGTTTTTGCTTATCTAGCGTGGAACACGTCCTCGCTTTTGTATCCCTATAATAAATATATTTTTAAAAAATTAAATATTTTTAATATTGAAAAACTTAATTCTATTCATTTAAGAAATAAGAAATGATATATATTTCATAAATAAATTGTAAATACAAATCTTACCAATATCAGATGTATTTAAAGGATATCCTTCATTTAGTGGAGAGTGAATATTTGTGTATTCTTCAAATGTCGATCTTTGTGTTGCAGACTTTCGAACTTCAGTAACTACTAACTTTTGTGTATCTGATTCAATATTTTCATACAAAAAATATTTTAACATAATTTATTTTAAATAATCAATTTTAAATGTAACTACTGAATGAAAAAAACAAATAAATAACTGGCCTTTTGCACTTATCTTGTTATGTTTGGACGATGAGACATTCGATATATTGTTTTCACGTAAAGTGAAATGTGGATTTGATATTCCTACTATTCAAAATTACAAAAACTAAACAAATAAGATAATTTTGACATATACTAATACGGCAAAAAAATTATTGTATAAAATTTCAATACTCACTATATGTTAAATCAGAGAATGAATAATACAAATTTATCTGAGACGGTTGAGCATCTGCCAAAAAAATACTGTAAATATAAACTATAAAATGATTATATATAAATACTATATTATTTTTCAACAAATAATTATTTTAGTAATATACAATTTAAATTTTTATAAATACATATAGAGGCCCTTATGCATTTATTATGACGTATTTCGTTCCATGGCGTGTTGTCGATTCAGGAGCATGTTCTTCCAAAATTTAATTTGTATTTAATAAATCAACAAAATAAATATTAAAGAATAAATAATTAAATTAATTAGTTAATCAATCTATTACTTACGGTATAATAAATTGAGATTTGATTGTAAAACTATAAAGTTATTCAATTTAGATTATATAAAATGTTATCATTTATTGCGATTGATAGTGGTGTCGTCAAGTTTTGCTCCAAAAATGAATAATCTGATAAATATCTGAGTTAATTAATAATTAATATAACACAATATTTTTTATTAAAAAAATATAACGCATGATACTTTTTTAAATAGTTGATCATAAGTTAATAGTAATAAATTTTCTCCTAAAAAATATACTACCTTTTTTAATAGATCTTCATTAATTAGCATTAATTAAATACTATAATCAATCTTCATTACTTAGTTAAGTTGAGTGATTTTAGGGAGTCCGATCTCTTAATTCAAGGTTATAATTTTTTTAATTAATAATAAATAACTCTACTAAATATCACAAATTACACATATTTTAATTTATATTACATTTGACTCACTAATAAGTATCACTTTCCAAGGTGTATAAAAGAGAAAAAATCATATACTTCCAAATATATTGATAAGTCTCACTATTAATTTAGAATTATTTAAAAACCTATGATAATAATTAAATTAAATTCATTGAATAAAATAATTATTTAAGTATTTAATTTAAAATTAAGAACATTTTTTTTTATTGATTATGAAATACTTAGGGCCTCATTTAATAATATATAATGCTTCACAAAATTCAATTTGATGTTGAGAGAAATTTTCGAGAGATTGTAAGAGTATGTATAGGAAATTTCAATACATGTTAATTGTATAACTAATGATTTTATAGATTTTTTATTAATTATATCTTGGTTTATTCTTTCAAGTTTACCATCTAAGAAAGTCAACTCAGTCGAATTTTCAAATCTCGAATTTCGCATATTATTTCCTAATTTTCTGGAATCAATTGATATATTGATCATTGACGTTAACTTAATTAATAAAAATGATTCAAACATACCCAATTTTTTTTAAATTAATAATAACTTAATCTACTAAACATTGCAAATTTCACGTATTTTTTTAATTAATAACGACTCACTAATATGTACTATCATTTTCTTAGGTATATAAAAGAGAAAAAAGTCATCTAGCATGATTGAGTTTATAAGTATTACTTTCTGAAGCGTAAAATTATATTTATATATGTAAATTGAAAATAATTGACAAACTTTTAAATATGATTGATTTTTTATTCATAGATTTTTATATATATATAAGTCATGCCTTAATTTAGGTACTCTGCCAAATTTTTACCATTCGTTACATGCAGACATTTCAATTTTGAAATTAAAAAAAATAAGTTAAATATTATTTATTCACAAAAATATTTTATTTGAAATCAAATCAATTTGCTGATTCAACAACTTTATATGAAATTATAAGGAAATTACTTTAGCATTAAAAATAAAAAAAATTCTATATTTTCATCTAATTATATGCGTTGATTATGTATATTAATTAATTAAACTGCAAAATATATTTATAAAATTATGTAACTAATATTGAAGGACACAACATTAATCGACGTTGAAAGAAAAAAGATAGAAGATTGAAGTTGAATTCAAATCAAGATGATTGAGATTGTAAAATTATATTTTTTTTATATTAATAACACCAAACCTTACATAGATCAAGCAAAAAAGTCTCCAAAACTTATAAAAATATAAAGATATTTATGCTCTTTCGAAACTTAAACAATAAAACCGTCTTTGTAGATGAATTCTTCTGCTATTCAAACAATGCACTTGCAATAAAAACCCTCGATCATATTCTGCAAATCTATTGATTAAATTCCACAAATCTGTTGATTAAATAAAAAATAGTATTATAAAGAATGGAGGAAACTGGAAAAAACATTGAAGAAAAATTAAAAAGACTGATATTTTCACATGAAGAACGTATAATTGTTACATTAATCCACCGAAGAGATTTGTAAGTAGGCGACTCTACATAAAAGATGACTAAAATTATAAAAACCTGCAAAACACAATCTCATAATATTATGAGAAAACAAGAAATAGAATGAAAAAAAGACAAAAGATTCTTGAAACATTATAGGATAATAATAACCTGCAAAACAAAATAAAAAAGAAAATGGAACAAAAAAAGAACAGGAAAATAAAAGTGTTTGGATAAGACAATATAAAAAAAAACGAACATCGTTAGAGAAGACAAAATAAAAAACGAACAGGAGAAAATAAAATGGAAGAGAGTGAATGGAGAAAAATGAATGAGAGGTATGACAATTTATAAAAGATAGAAGACAAAATCAACGGTTGAGATCAAAACAACACTCAAAATAAATGAGATTAGAGAGATTTGAAATAGAGGAATATGATTTTGCCACATCATTACCACATTATTTTATTAATTGCCACATCATCTTACATAAATTTTGCATTATAGAGATTATAATTATTAAATTGTATATCTAGTGAGAGTGTAAATAACAATTAAATCCTCACTTCGAGTTTGTGAAATAATTAAGGAAAAAAAACCGCATTTAATAATCATTAAATATCTTCTTTTTTTGAAAAAAATAAACAATTTATTCGATTTAAATTTCATGTGCACCGTGTAATTGAGCACAAAAGTATAAAATGAATAGATTAATACAATTAAAATATGCAAATTTAATGCGATTAAAAACGATAAATGAAACATGCATGCAAATATGACTGAAATGTGACCGAGTACAATTATGTACGATCGGTGCATAAGAAACGTATGTCTTCATATATTTATATTGATTGATTATTTCATAATTTTGCTTTTTGGTCTTTTTTTTTTTTCAATAACTTTTAATCAAATTTAGAGGGTAGGTCTCAATTTATCCCCGAAAAGAAAAACAAAAGGACTTTAGTAATTTCTATGAACCTTAGCTTCATTCCCATTGGCTGCTCTCGGAATTAGACTGAAAAGGACACAAAAATAAATAGAAAGGCTTTTGCATTTCCAAATTCCACAACTTCCCCAAATTTCCTTCCCCACAGTTGTTGATTTTGAAAACTGAAAAACCATGACATCCAATTTTCAATTGCCTTCAACCAAAGCACTCATCTCCACGGCGGCGTCAGCGGCGGCGACCGCCATGCTCCTCCGTTCGGTGACAAGAGATTTTATCCCCGACGAGCTCCGGCATTACGTCTTCGCCAAATTCCGGCAATGTCTGACCACATTCTCCAACGAAATAACCCTAGTAATTGAAGAATTCGACGGACTCAACAAAAATCAGCTGTTTCACGCGGCGGAGCTCTACATCGGCACGATCGCAAACCCTTCCACCAAGAGATTTAGGGCTTTGCTCCCGGAAAAAGAGAAGAAAATCCTCGTTTCGGTGGGAGGGCACGAAGAAATTGTGGATAAGTTCTGTGGCTTTCAATTGAAATGGCGAATGATTACGGAGAAAACTAAACCGCGGTACGTTCCCTATCAAGATGACTACCATTCATCAACTATGGTCACTGAATTGAAATATGTGCAGTTAAAATTTCATAAGAAGCACAAAAACAAGGTGTTTGATGAGTATTTGCCTTATGTTTTGGAAAGATCTAAAGCGGTTATAGAAGAGAAAAAGACTCTGAAATTACACACTCTGAAAAGTGACAGGATTCACGGGCCAAGGATCAAGCCTTGGCAATCTGTGAATCTCGATCATCCTGCCAAATTCGAGACGTTGGCCATGGATGATGAGTTTAAGAAAATGATTGTTGATGATCTTGACAGATTTGTTAAGAGGAAAGACTTTTATAGGAAAGTTGGAAAGGCATGGAAAAGGGGGTATTTGTTGTATGGTCCTCCTGGAACAGGGAAATCGAGCTTGATTGCTGCAATGGCTAATCATCTGAACTTTGATGTTTATGATTTGGAGTTGACTGATATTAGGTGTAATTCTGAATTGAGGAAATTGCTGATTTCGACTGCAAATAGGTCGATTCTTGTTGTGGAAGACATTGATGCTTCCCTTGATTTATCGGAGAGGAAGAAGGAAGCTGTAAAGAAGGCTCAGTCTCCGTATCCTTATGGTTACGGGCAAGATCAAGGATCTAAGGCAAGCTATTAGCCATACACATATATGTCTATTGTCTAATCAAACTAATTTCTAAATTCTGTTTTTGTTTGCATCTCTGTTTCAGGTTACATTATCAGGATTGCTTAATTTCATAGATGGGTTATGGTCGAGCTGTGGAGACGAGAGGATCATCATTTTCACGACTAACCACAAGGAGAAGCTCGATCCAGCCCTTCTTCGTCCTGGACGTATGGATTTGCATATCCACATGTCGTATTGCACCCCGCCTGGCTTGAGAATGCTCGTGAGGAAATATCTCGATATCACAGAGCACCCGCTTGTGTTGGAGGCCGAGGAACTGATAGCCTCGATTAAGGTGACTCCCGCTGAAGTAGGGGAGCAGTTGCTCAAAAGCGACGATCCTCTTCTTGCTCTTGAGGGTTTGGTTAAGTTTCTTGATCACAAAAGGGAGTCTGGTCAGGGAGATGGAAATGGGAGTGTGGAAAATGGTGTGGAGGAAATAGAAGAAGGGGGTGTTGAATTGAAGATTGGCAATGTGACTAATGTAAATGATGGTCTTAAAGAACTGATAAAGATGGCGAAAGAATCTCCGGTAGGGATGGGAGGAAAGGTGGTTAAGAAGGATGAAGCTGCAAATGCATTGAAGATGTTGATTGGATACCTTGAGGGGGAAATTGGAGCTGGAAAGAGTGATGTTGCTTTAGTGTCTTGTTTAGCAACTCTGTTAAAATCTGGGAAAGAAAATGGGATTGGAAGTGAGTGAAATTGTGGGGGTTATGTTTGTAGGGAATATCAACTAGTGAAGCTATATAACTAAATAAAGTGATGTTGTTTTGTTAGCAAATATGGTTTTGGGCTTTCATCGTGTGTATATTAACTTCCGTCGTTTGTTAATAGGGGTGTAAACGAACATAACCGAACTCTGCTCTGCTTGAGTGTCGCTTGTTAAGAAGTTGTTCGAGTTCAAGCTCGTTGAGATGTTTTTTAAAAATTGTTCGAGCTCAGGCTAATGTTTGTTTGTTTGTTAAATCATTGTTACACGCCCTGATAAGTGTAACATCTACCATTCTAATAATTTGAAATTAATCAACTTATCAGATGTAAAACAGTTTTCCCTCATATAAATACGATTTTGTCTGCTACACAGCAGTGAAGTGTCAAGTATCTATGTGTGAATTAGAATAAAAAAATACAAATGTACGAGAATGTGATGTCCGCCCATTTAAAAAAAAATAGTCATATATGCAAATATGAAAGAAATATGGAGAGAAGATTAACTGAATTATGTAGCAGTAGGACCCAAGGAAGCGAGTATTCGGTGAATCATGTGTTCGAGGCAGGGAAACCTTTTCACAAATTCCCTATACATATTTCATAAGTCAGGTGTATCAATTTGACTTTTTGGTAGTTATTTTTTAATTCTTGGTTTAATTCATTTTGGGCAGTGCACCTTTGCTTTTCTTTTTTGGTACATTTCTGGGTTTTCCCCTTACTTGGGATTACTGTTGACCCATATATTAAAAAAACTTCTTTGTTGGGCCGGATGTGCTCCATTCAATTTTCTTCTCTCCTTTTAAATATATGGCACATAGGAGTATATGGCAATTATAAAGTTTAGATTAATAGTAGTATTAAATATTTATTTTAAAAATTATACCGTAATTTAATTTGGGTTAATTACATAATGAAGATATTTTGTATATCAAAGTTAACTTGAAAGTGCTACAAAAATTAGGTGGGGCAAGATGGATTGGACCCAACAGGTCCGCAAAACAAGCCCCTGAGTTGAAATTTTTCTGGACAGGGCTAGTCTTTGAAAATGTTAAGCACATATTGCTCATCGACCCCAACTTCAGGGTTTAGGCTTCTCCAGTTGAAATATGGGGTGAAGAGAAAGAATGTATAAAGGGAAGAAAGAAAGAATGTGAATAAACGTGATTCACATCGTGCATACAGGACTTTGCCAATTTTTAAATAGTTTTGAAACTCCTTATACAACCAAAGAAAAACTATCACTCCAAATCTAGAATTTAAAATCCACTCACATTTGGAAATCTAATTGATAAAATCAACTTTCATTCAATCAAGTGAAGTGGATTTGGACAGGCCAACTTCACCCAAATCCACATCCAAACACGTGTTGTGGATTTGGACATGTGGATTTCCCCGAAACCCATCCATCCAAACACATCCTAATAAAAATCCACATAATCTTGTATCTATAAATTTCCAAAGACCAAATAACTATAGAAGCATAACAATAATTTGCAAGATCCTATCTGCTTTAATCAGACAACACAGTGATTACATTTGTTCATCACATTCCTTAGAAATTAAATTTAGTATATGCTGTCAAAATCTGAAACATTATGGAAGGTATGAAAAGGAAAATCTATCGGATTGAACCTTCTGTAATTGATGAAACCTTGCACACGCCTGCTGAGGTTGTAAACGGCAAATCTTTGTAGCAGGCAACCAAGTCCTTATCAGTATGGAAATCCACTTGAAGTGTCTCCCAAACCTTCTTTTTAGGGTTTAGGACATCATCTGGCAACCCTTCGAACCCAGGGAATGTCACCCTTTCCCCAACTGCAGCTCCTTGGGGAGGTTCCACCAATTCAACCTGCCAAAGTATAATCCATTAATTTTACTCTACAAATGGTTTTGTGTTCTTTAAATAAGTACGCAAGTTATAACAACTACATAAATGGATGATCGATCACCTTAGTGTGGTCGTTGTTAGAAGCTGCAAGGACCATTGCTTGAGACTTTATGCCCCTCATGGCTGCTGGCTTCAGGTTACAAAGGACGCATACCTTTCGATTCTGACAAAGGAGAAATTGTAATTACAGCAGATTATTTGTGGAGGGTGTTCTATTGTTTAAATAGAACAGATAAAGAGTAATACTTTTGTGCGCAGAACTAAAGATGTTCAGGGAAAACAAGTAATACTTATCAACTAATACCTTTTGGTAAAACAATTGATATTTAAAATGCACCTTGAGTTGCGTGGTGCAACAGGTGCATAGAACGATTTGCCAACAGATAAATATGATGACATAAAGCTCCAAAAGTGAAGGGTACCTGCATTTCTTCGAGAGGAATGAACTTGACAAGGCCACTAACAACTGTGCGAGGTTGTGGTTCACCAACATCAATCGATTCCACATATAAAGAATCAGCATCAGGATGTTTCTCGGCCTTTGTAATCAGACCCACTCGTATGTCTAGCCTACTAATAGAAATTTCATTATCAGAAGGAGCTGAAGCCTTGCCCTTTGCTTCTGAAGATTTTTTTGGTCGATCCTTCTTTCCTGTGTTACCATCAGTATATAATCAATTGGACCAGAATCTCCAGGGGAAACGCAAACCAAGATGGTATTACTTGCATACTGGAATGCTCTAACAAGATAATTTCATTTCCACTTTTCACAGAGCATTTAATAAGAAATCTAAAATATGCATATTCTGCATTACTTAGCCATGTCATGAAAAATTGATATGTTGATTTCATAAAAAAAATTGCAAAAATTAGATAAAGAATTAAAAAAATGTTTTTAACTAAATTTTATTTGACTTGAATTTGAGATGAACTTACCTTTTTTCACTATTTGAATTTTAAAAGTTAGGAATGTTGGAACATAGCTATGAGAAATGTTGAGATAATTCTAATGTGAGTTAATGATTTTAGTGGATGATAATTTATATGGATAAAGTACCATGTTCATAAATATGTACATTATTAAGAAATACCAATTTTTACTCAATCATTATTTCATATTTTTCTTGAATTATCTATATTTTTTATTATGTATTTGGACAAATAATGTATGTTACAGGGGAATTAACCTCATTGAGTAAACAAAACTAATGGAAAATGTCCTGACAAAATTCTTGGAATAATAGAGAGCAAAATCTTAGGAGATGTACTCTATTCATAACATCAGAATAAAGATTATCCAAACTGTATTCTTCATTAAACTCATACCTAAACTTACCAAAGTTATGCGATGCAAATTTAATACCTATTAGAAGATGCACTATAAGACAGCAAGGCTGATGATAAAATCTCTAATAATGAAATACAAAATCAATGCACCACAAACTTGCGTGCACACAAGGAGAAAGTTGGGTGGGGGACTGCCAACATGAGCCACAACAAAAAAGCAAATAAATCTTTGATATTTACAAGATGTAGCCCCTATGTGGTTAAATGACTAAACAAGAAGACAGCATCTCTGAATTAAAGAAAAGAAGACCATAACAGTTTATTATTCAAAATGGTGCAAACAGTGGGAAAAATATAAGAAAACAAGAAAAAACCTGATATTTTTGCTTCCTTGAGTTTATCTGTAACTTTCTTTGCTTCAGCTTCAGCCTTCACAATCCTATCAGCTTGACTACCAGCAAATTTTTCTCTATAGAACTCTACTTCTTCATCTTTCTGCATATCATTTGGTTCACAACACCACAAACTATCACTTCCAACGGCCCTTGCAAATAGACAAGAAAACCGATAGAAACAAAACATGAAAAGAATACCAGTTCTCTAAATAATGGTGCTGGAGTTCCAATTTTATGACCTGCGGGTAGGATCTCCCAGGGTCTTTTAGCTCTTTCCACATTACCATTTTCATCAGAAAGTGAATTTTGAGCATCTAGTGGCAAGTTGAGCTGCTTAAGTACCTACACAACATCAGAAACAAATCACAAGGTAAAATGAGAAACCTAGGCTTCTGACCAACATCATGCTACATATTTATAATTTATGAAAGTACCTCCAGAGAGAAAGATGGCATATAAGGTTCCAATAGGCATGCAAGAAGATAAACTATTCCAGTAGAAGTTTTCATGACCACAGAACAAGAAGCTCGATCCTCTTTGTAAAGCTTCCAGAATTGGCTTTCCTACATGGTGAAACATGAATACATTAAAATATATTCTTCACCCAACTTCAGAGATGCAAAAGAAGTAGAATTGGAACATACTTGCAAATAAGCATTTCCTTCACCAGATATACTCATAGCAATCTTCAACCCTTGCTTTAGTTTTACCTATGGAAAGCATATTATGGTAAGACAAGGGTCATTCAAGAATAATTGTATTCCAGGAACACAAACAACAGCAATTATGCACTGGTTACCTTCTCCATTGCTTCTATATATTGTTCCACATAATTACCAACTTTATCTCCCAATGCTTTAGTCAACGGATGAGAATCAGCTCCCGGAGCATCAGGTATGACAGAACCATATCCTGAAGCTGTTGACAAAGACAAATATCAAAAATCTTGTTGAAATAGCAAATTCATAAAGAATGAAAGCCAACCACAGGGTTACCTATGAACTTCTATTTTTCCCAAACATACCTGGATCTTTCGCAATGAAACTCAAGACTCGGTTGATGAAATTTCCTAGATTGCTAAGTAGTTCACCATTCAACTTTGCTTGCAAGTCGGACCATGTGAATAACGTGTCTGATACCTGAAGTTTAAGAATTAATACTAATTTCTAACAGTAAAGTATGGATCCTGTTAGCATTGCAGAAGGAGCCTCAGGGATAATAATATCAACGGATAGCAATGTAAAGAATTTACCTCTGGCCTATTTGTCAGCAAGTAGTATCTCCACACCTCAACAGGAATATTTGTGTCTTTTGCATCATTCCCAAAAACTCCTACACCCTTGCTTTTTGAGAATTTTCCTGAAAGTCAAAACCACGTAATCATTTTTATCAATGGAACTTCAATCAATGAAAAGCATATGAAAGGCGAGGTGTCTCTCACAGTTGCAAGCAATTAATTATATTTGATTCATATCTAACCTGCTTCGTAGTTCAAGTATTCTGTAACACTAATAGTTTTCATCAAAGTCCAGTTTTCACCTGTTCCAAGAAGAGTGGAGGGAAATATCACCTGGAAAGATTACAGACCAGTAGCAAGATTAAAAATTACACTAGGTATAAAATATAAAGATGCAGTGTCAATAAAGAAAATGTCGAGAAAGGATAAGATCTTAACTAGCAACCCACACATAAACGAATATAGAATGAACTAACGCACCCATCCACAACAGGGATTAGTAAAGTATTATACAAGTCTGTGCAATAGATGGTTCAATAATTTTCGATTGGGAATTAGACTTACAGTATGAAAAGGAACGTTATCCTTGCCCATAAACTGGTACAGTTCCACATTTTCAGGATTTTTCCACCACTTTTCCCATTCAGGTGTGTGGCGTGAAGTGATTGATACATATCCAATAGGTGCATCAAACCACACATAGAATACCTAACAAAAAAGTTGCAAGCAGAACATACTGCTTCGTCAGAGACCAAAATTAAAAATTGGAATTAACCAGCATGGACATGTAATTGAACCATAAAAGTAATTAATTCCAAACAAACATCTTATACATTTCAACCAAAACATAATGTATTCACCTTCTCCTTAAATTTCTCAAGTGGGATGGGCACACCCCATTTCAAATCTCTAGTGATACATCGTGATTTCAGCCCTTCTCTAAGCCAAGCATTTGTTGTTTGGATAGCATTCTGACTCCACCCTCCAGCCACTGACATGCGGTTGATATATTCTTCTAGTTTATCCTTCAGCAACGGAAGTTCAAGAAACATGTGGTCTGTGTCTCGGATTCGTGGAGTATTCCGGCAAACCTATAGGTAAACAAAACCAAGAGTTTAAGCTGATAGACTCAATTCATAGTATTAATCTATATGTAGTTCAAGGTGTTCTGATAAGTCTTTCATCAGTCGGTAAAATGCAAATCCCTGTCAATGATATAATTGGTTGGAATAATGTACAATTACACACCTTGCATTTGGGCTCCAAGAGTTCAGTGGGATTCAAAAGCTTCCCACACTTTTCACACTGATCTCCACGAGCAGAGTCATAATTACAACCAGGTGTTGGACAATTACCCTCCACAAGCCGATCAGCCAAGAATCTTTTACATGTATCACAGTACAGCTTCACGAAAACATTAATTGATAAATTCACAATGATGCCAATAGTTGGTCAATCAAATTATCTCTAATCAAAGAAAGGGAGAAGGATAATAATAATGCAGGGTAACAATACACCTTTGAACTGGAAAAAGTATTAGTAATGCAATTGCACCTGCTGCATTGTGTTTTCTGAAAGCCAATTATTATCCAACAGTTTTTTGAATATTGCTTGACAAACTTCAGTCTGTTGTGGAGTTGACGTACGACCAAACTCATCGAAGCTTATATTGAACCAATCGTATACCTCTTTGTGAATTGCATGATATCTGCAAAACAAAGAGTTAGTACGGGTCCAGATACATTTCCTAACACAACCATCAATTGTAGAACAATGATCCCAACTACAGATGAGAGAAATCCAAGCAATAAGGAAGCAAGTTAACGTTGCCACAAATAATCACTTTAAACATTAATGACACCCATATGGTCTCATTTTTTTAACATCTATGAAAAAATTCATATGAACTCAGCCAGCTCAGAAATTCATATTTATTTCATCTTCTTATTTTAAATTATACGAGTACTGTACAATAAATTTATATTTTAATATAAATAATATCACATATATCTCATTCACGAATATATCGATATTATATGCACATGTGTACACATATGAATGAAGTATATTATCTGAATGAGCGTAGGGCTCAGTTGGGATCAGACAAACTAAAGTACTAAACCTAAAGCATAGTTATTCAAAGTGTGAGGCGAGGCACAATGCCTTTTCTCATGCACCTGAGGAGTACTCTGCAGGTCTCTCTGCAAAACTTGATATAGGTAAAATTTAGCCCGTTGGTCTATTCCTCAAATAATAGGGCTGGGCATTAATTTTATTTTTTTTTTAAGAAAAAAATTTCTACACAAGTTCTAGAGGCACGCCTCAGGTTAAGAGTCCCTTCGCGCCTCTTGCCTCGAACAACAACAAAGACCCATTTACAGTCTCAAACCCTCTACCACAAGCTTAAGTCAGAGAAATATCCATTCTAATCCATAAGGGAACAACCATCAATTTTTATTTATTCCGCAAGAGACTTCTTACAGCTCTAAGGAAGTAATAGTATGCAACAAAATCCAATACATGCAATGGCAAGAGCCTCCAAAAATTAATGTTGATATATTAGCTATCTAGTTTAGCTCTAAACTCCTGATTCCCAGTTTTCATTTTCCTTCTCACCATACAAGATTAAATATACTATGAGTATGGGACTCAAGTTTTAAATGGATAAGAACTTTCACGCCAGTGCGAAGAATCAATTTTTTTAAGAGTACATAGCAGATTAAAGATATGCAATATACATAAATGGTAAAAATAGTGTTGATATATTAGCTTTCTAGTTTAAGCTCTAAACTCCCGATTCCCATTTTTCATTTTCCTTCTCACTATACAAGATTAAATATACTATGAGTATGAGGGGACTCAAGTTTAAATGGATAAGAACTTTCATGCCAGTGTGAAGAATCAATTTTTTTTAAGTACATAACAGATTAAAAATTTGCAATATATGTTGTAGTCTAAAGAATCAATTCTTGAAAAGCGCAGAGCATGTGCATGATTCTCAACATAATTCAAGAATAATGCATAGCGAACACCCAACCCGTTATCATCAGTAGCAAATACTTAAAAGCTGTTTTCTAATACCAAAAATGACTTTAAAGCTCAGGTGTTTCAGAACCATAATCTCGTTTGAAACCAGATTTCACATGTATGCACTCATCAAACAACAAAAATACAAATATCAGAACAAAGATTATCCACCAGCAGTGCTAAAAAGTTTAAGCAAAACCAATTTTAAAATAAATAAGTACTTATGCATACACAGAGATGAAAATAACATACTTGTCACAAATTTCTTTCGGAGAACACCCTTCTTCTAATGCCTTTGTCTCAGTCGCGGTCCCATACTCATCAGTACCACAGATATACAGCGCATTATATCCTCTCATCCGGCAGTACCTCGCATATACATCAGCGCTCAGCACGCCTATCCAAAACAAAAACAAAAGTTTCAAAAGGGGAAATTAAACTATACTATATCACAAATCTCGCATAATTCTCAACATGCAATCGGAAAAACGATTTCCTCAGATACAATCTACACACAATTGCTCGCAGTCACAAAAATGCAAATGAAATTAATTGCGCAAACAGAAGGGGGATTACATCCGATGATGTTGCCGAGATGGGGAACGTTGTTGACATAAGGCAAGGCGCTGGTGATAAGGATGTTCCGCTTCCCAGGAATCGGAAGCTTAATAGTAGCTGCGGCGGCGGCACCATGATCTCCCATCCTCAAATCTTCAGATGCTTCGTTGAATTCGATATGATTTCTAGGTTTTAGGGATGGAGGCGGCGGCGTGTGCCGTCTGTGAAAGAGGAAAAATGTTGAGTGGAGGTTTCGGGACTTAGGGTTTGATTAAACAACGGTTTCTAATTAGTACCAACCTTTGTTACTATTTTATTTATGTAAATTTACTTTACTTTTTTATTTTTTATTTTTTATTTTAAATTACACAATAAAGTTCTCGAGTTCACAATGAACTCGATTTTTTTAATATCATTTTTATGTGTAAAAATTATTTATGTAATGCATAAATTTTTTGCTATTATATATAAAAAAAACACTATTTAAAAAGTATTTTATACTTTTAACCAGTAAATTTTTTGTGTATAAAAGTTATAGGTTTTACATAAAATAGTGATAGAGTTTATATATAGATATGACTCCATGGATTTACTTTAAAACAAAAAAAAAACCTTCTTTGTTATATAAGCATTTCTAAACACTTTTTTTTCAAATATAAACCTGGAGTGTTACTTAAAATTAGCTTATATTTAAGACACAATAATCGAGTTAATTATGGTATGCCTACAACAAGATTAAAAAATCACATTCAAAATGTATTTATTAATACGGAGTGCAAATTTGAGCTAGATAGTTACTTAGTACAAATTACACTCATCTCTCTTAAAGTGTTAAAGCGTCAATGTCCAACTCATATCCCGTCTCACCGTGAGACCGTCTCATACAAGTGTACCTCTTTCTCCAATTAATTGGATATCCTTTTATCACGCACCAAATTAAATTATGTTCTCTTATGCTCCATTTACTTTGAAAATAAGAATTATAGTATATAAGATAAAGTGGGATGAAATAAAAAATGTAGATTGAATTTTTCCATCTCATCCATCATCTTTAGAGTAATTAAATGGGCTGACCCTAACTCATTAGGGCCAAATTTACAGAGATTCCGTGAAGCTAAATCTGTTCAGATCTTAACCTCCATTCTTAATCTTACCACTAATTGTTGAAACCTAAACCTAACTCTAGCAGATTACAAGCTAAACGGGCCATTATCGAACTTCCAAAAAATAAAATTAAAAAAAAAAAATTTTAATATTAAATTACATCAATATCACCAAATTACAAGGTTAATACAATCTATTTCATATATATATGAACAAATAACATAAAATTAAATCAATGGCTTAATCCAATAAAAGCAGCAGGGGTGTCTGAAAAAAAGAAAAAAAAAGAAAAAGAATATTAGGTTGGAAAGGTCAATGAAGGACACATTGTTTCAAGAATCTAGATTATGATACTACCAAGTATATTAAGTACTATCCAAACCTCCAATATACGTAGAGCAAATCAATAATTAAAATTTGGAAAAATAATATTTTTACATAATATATATTTTCCTGAACTTTAAATAATGTGTGATAGTGAATGACGACGGAGAAACGGACAACTGGAATTTACGAATTAATGTTAGTAAAATTTGCTCTAATTTGTTTCTATATATTTAAATTAATAATATAATTAATACTCCATATAATATTATATATATATATATATAACTAGGATTGGCTATCCTGTTTATTTAGCAAATTAATCCTATTCGGGCCAAAAAAAGGTCCAAATTTAAACCTGGCTTCACTATCGTTTTCTTCTTTCGTACCCTAAGATATAATAACTCATTTTAACCCGATTCGGATTAACATCTCTAATCATCTACTTGAATGGAGGAGATAAAATTCAATCTACTCATTTACTGAAATACCCTTCTCTTCTCTTGACTCTCATCCCTCTACAAGCATTTCTCATTCAAAAATAAAATAATACTATAGATTCATTCAAAAACAGGAATATATAAATCGGATTTCAAGTAATTGTAGCAATTCATTTAGAAAAATAAAAAAAGATCGAATTCCAAATTTGAATCAAATTAGAATTAGAAGCCTGAAATCAAAAGGGGGCATAAAGAATAGATTGTGCTTGAATGATTCTTCTCATTGATACAATTCCATAATCTTTTGTGATTAAGAGGACAAATATACAAAATACAGTATATTGAAAGCATGAAACAAACAGAATATTTTTAGGCATGAAACAAACACACAGAAACAGCAAAGGATGAAATCCTCCACGATCTACACGACCTATTATCCTATTCCTATTTCGATTTCAAAGCATGAAACAAACAAGAAAAACTGCTGGCATGAGCAGTTTGGGAAAAAGAAGGCGGCAGACGGTTTAGGAAAAGAAGCGGCGAATAAAGCAACTAGGAGGCGGTGCCGGCGAAGAGTTTAATCACCACGCCGGTCGCGCTTCTTGTTCCTCCGATATTGAAGACGGAAACTTCATTAAATTAGAGAGCCTTTAGATTCAGAAAAGTGCGCAGTTAGTAGGGCTAATTTTGACATTACACTCATATCCCCACCATAAATAAATTATCACACCTCTTTTGGTTGGATTTATTATTAACCATAGTCCCAATTTGTAGGTCATATCCCAGGAATGTTATCATTTATTTCATTTTCAGTGTTTCACTTTATGTTCCATATCGTGGATGTATGACAAGTGGAAATTAAAATATTATCCAGTGACCTACCATAATCAGGTTCCATGTGGATACAAGAAGTGAGATATATTTAGAATATGAGAAAATGACACAGAGGAATAGAACTGCATATCCCAGTGCTTCAGGATTTGAGACTTTTTCTCATCAAACAAAGTAAATAATTGATAATATTAGATAACTAATTCTTATCTAACCTTATCACCCAAATTAAATGGATGTACGCCCGATGGCCTCAAGGCCTTCGAACTAGCCAACCCGCTCGGCTTACTAGACATTAAATAGGCCCAATAAGCTTAAGCTTAAGATCAGCCCACTGATTCAAGAAAGCCATGTTAATTAAATAGGCCCACCAAAACGAAAATATTGCAAATTTACATTGCAAAACATCTACAATTAACTAAACGTACTGTGCGTTGCCACTTTATTTTCTTTTGACGGCCTCCATTTTACTATTATTTTTCAATAATATGTTGAAAATAAACTTTATTTTCAAATGTTAAGACAAAAATTCATATTAAAGAGTCTCATACATGAGATGAACGGACTACAAATTAGAATAAATCAACATTCACTCTTTTAAAATGTTAAAATGTCATGCTTAAACTATGCTCCGTTTTATCGTGAGATCGTCTCACATAAGTGTGTCCCTCTTGTTAAAGCTGTCAGTTGGTCCAAATTAGTGGTGCTCCACTAATTACAAGTAATTGTAGCATATTTGAATCCTCAACTGAAAATTTGTATTTTATATTTTTATAACAGTGATGTATGTAATGGCCCAAATATAGATTTTGTGGCACCACTAATTACAAGTAATTGTAGCATATTTGAATCCTCAATTGAAAATTTGTATTTTTTATTTTTATAACAGTGATGTATGTAATGGCTCAGACATAGATTTTGTGGTTATGATTATAATCGAGATGAAATATAGAATTAATTAATGAGTAGGTTTTCAATAAAAAAAAATCATAATATGATTGGATCTTGTAGGGCGGACGGGGTGACTCGTATTGACTGATGGTTTCTTTCTTTTCTCATAAATACAAGTCCATAATTGATTTGCTGGTTGGTATATCTCTATGATTGACTCTTGGCATATTTTTTTTATAGCTTTCATAAAGAAGTATATCTTCATCAGGTGAATAATTTGGATTTCGAGAGCTGACCATTTTGAGGTGTGAAAAAATTGCTTGTTAAAGTGTGTTTTAAGTTCAATGATATAACATGTATATAGAGAGAGAATTGCGTGGGTGAGAAAGGTAAGTGATGCATGCGAAGGTTGACAACCTTGTAGCAATACGTGTGACAATGTAGGAAATCCATGTGAAATTATTGATCTTTCATCCCACAATCAAACTATTAACATTGCAACAAACAACGTGGTGCTGCATGGAATCCCATGTGAACCTTATGGATAATAAGACCAATTTCATTGTAGGAAACCCGTGTGACACTCCAACCTAATAATTCAATTTCATTGTTTTTTCATTGCAGGGAACCATGTGATATCATTGTTTTTACATTGCATAAACCATGTTACTGTTTTTATCGTTATTATTTTTATGAAATTTTTTGTATCGTGATGCTCTTTATTATGAAATTTAATTTAATGATATTTTATAATTTTGTCTTTTTATATAAATATTATATTTAATAAAAATAATTATATTTAACGATCAACATAAAATACAAAAAAAATAAATTTTGTAAATTATTTAAGTTTGTACAAATTTAGTTTAATTAAAAAAAGTTGTGTATGTAATGCATAATGTAGTGTTAACTATTGAAGATGAAGAGTAGCATTAACTTTGCTGTAATGTGGTGTAAATTTTACTTTAGTAGAGAGTTCTTTCTTAGAGATTCTTTTAATTATAAATGGTATTAATATCAATTTTATATTATAAATAAATTTCACGAGAAAGCAATCATAATTAATTAGGAGAAAATATGGTAATAGTGCCATTGACCTGCCAAATCATTATAATACTTTTTTAATTTAATTAATTTTCGCGGGAAATAAACGTAAGGTTGGGAAGCATTCTGAGAAACTCCAACATGGCTCGCACTACGTACAAGACTCTCTCTCTCTCTCACGCACTCACACAGAGTTAAATGGGAAATAAACGTAAAGTTGGGAAGCATTCTGAGAAACTCCAACATGGCTTGCACTACGTACAAGACTCTCTCTCTCTCTCACGCACTCACACAGAGTTAAATGGGAAATGTTCATACAGATATATAGATACAACTATATGTATCTATCTCTAAATTTGTGAGGGTTAAAAGGTGTGTGGGGTTGTGAAGAAAGCACGGGATTGAAGGAACAAGGGGCAGCCATTGATTCTGATCCCACCATGCAAAGCCACAAACATTTAGAGGGCAGATTCAAAGATTCCGCGTCCCATTTTTTCTGCAATTTGGTAAATCATTTCTCTCTCTCTCTCCGAATTTCATGTGTGTCTATTTCTATCTCTAATTTCCCTTTTTCCCTCTTTCTCGTCCTCCCACAAATTCCGAAGCTCACCTATTTTCAATCTGGTAAATTATTCATCTGCATTTCTGCAATTTGGTGATTAGATTATTGTTTGATTGAAATTTCAATAGATTGATTTTGTAAATTTAGGGAATTGTGAATAATTATAATAATAATAATGCTAGGGTTGTTGAAATGTTTTGTATTGACCAGAAGAGTCATGTCTGTTTTCGCAAAAGAATCTGACTCGACTCTGTGATAAAGGCGTAGGCGGAGTTGGTGACTTTTGCGATTGTAAATTCGTGAAATCAAAATGTCGGGACATCTGGATCGCCGCCCTTCCAGACCAAGTAATTTTTTAATTTCATCTTCATTCATCCCTTCATCTTATGAACAAATTTTCATGTTAGGTGAAAGATAATTTCATTTAATACTCTGATATTGAGATTGTATAGAATGACTTTATTTGAAATTGGAACAAGATAGCAGAGAGTTTTGATTATTGAATTTGATTGTTGGTATTATTATTATATGGATGTTTGAAGGTCTGGAGAAAATAGATATGGATAATTTAGACGAGGAGAAGAAAAATAGGATTGGGTCTCTAAAGAAGGTGGCGATTAGTGCGTCAAACAAGTTCAGGGAGTCTTTGAGTAGAAAGGGCAGAAGAAGCAGCAGAGTTATGTCTGTTGTTTTTGAGGACGAGCACAGTGCTGAAGAAATCCAGGCAGTCGATGCATTTCGCCAGGCACTTATACTGGAAGAATTACTACCTGCAAAACACGATGACTTTCATATGCTACTAAGGTAAACTTATGGGGATGTTTGGTTTAAATTCTTCAATTGGAATGATTGTGAGAATAATAATTAAATGATGAAAATAATGGATACATTGTTAGTGTTTTGCTCTAATCTTGGATGATTTAGGATAAAAAATGATTGTTGGTTAAGGATTAGTGGAATGATTGAGGAGAACTGATTTCATGAGAGGTGTAGTTAATCAAAATGGGGTAATGATTAACTTGTTTCTGGTCTCTTTTTCTTCACATTAGTTACTACAGTTACTCGTGTTCTTTTCCATTACCATTCAAATGCCTCCTTATTTTCACTGACCAGGACTATAGTTTAGAATACTGATGATTGTACCAACACCTCAGGTTTCTGAACGCCAGGAAATTAGATATCGAGAAATCAAAGCAAATGTGGGCTGATATGCTTCAATGGAGGAAGGACTTTGGTGCTGGATAATATTACAGAGGTATACTAGACTAGACGATGCAATTAATGTTTTAATTAAGCATATATTATCCATTAGTAATCCCCCTCAATTATATTATTGCTAGAGTTTCGAATTCAACGAGAAAGAAGAGGTGCTTAAATACTATCCACAAGGGCATCATGGGGTTGACAAGGAGGGAAGGCCAATTTACATTGAAAGACTCGGTTTGGTTGATCCAACCAAACTCATGCAAGTTACAACAATGGATCGCTATCTTAAATACCACGTGCAGGAGTTTGAGAGGACCTTCATCGATAAGTTTCCAGCCTGCTCCATTGCAGTCAAAAAGCATGTCGACCAAAGCACAACCATTTTGGATGTGCAAGGAGTGGTATGTGCTGGCTGGTATATTTAAAAATTAATACATTGATTCTCTTGATAAAATCTTCTCTATTATTACATATATATATATATAGCAATTGTACAATACAATGGCTATATAGGGAAATAATACATGGGTTTTGGAAAGTCAACCTTGTGGTAACTATGGATATGGAGTCTGTTTTTGAAAGAATTTTGCCTTTTTTTTTGGGGTTCAGGGGCTGAAAAATTTCACTAAAGCCGCTAGGGAGCTCATTCAGCGTCTTCAAAAGATTGATGGTGATAACTACCCTGAGGTACTTAACTACTTATTCAGTACTCTTTTTCTTGTGCCAACTCTTTAGGGTATGTTTGATTTAGGATTTCAAAATCCTGATATATAGTAATGATGTGTGTTTGTTTTGAGGTTATCTGTGTAAAATTGATGTGTATAATATGTGATGTTGTATTATTATATTATTGTTGATTGTGATTGTAATTACATGAACGATTGTGTAATGATTAGTGTGTTTTATTGGAAGTTGTAGAAGTGAAACAAAAATGTGTGGAAAGTGATAAATAAAAGAAGAGTGACCATAAAAAAATCATATTTATATTAATGGATCATTGGAAGAGCATGATGGAGAATAAATGATATTTGTAGGGTTTATAGGTATTTATAGGGTAAGATGCATAGATTTTTCAAAATCGGATTCTGTAATCCCAAAGTAGAACCGGATTTAGATTTCAAAATCCCAAATCAGACATACCCTTACTCTAGATTCTCTTGGTTGTAGCCGTTTGTCGCTTTGGATCTCATACATCGTTTGAGTCACCCCCTTTTTTTTTTTTTTCTTTTTAGACTCTATTTCAAATGTATATTATCAACGCTGGGTCCGGCTTTAGGCTCTTGTGGAACACCGTCAAGTCATTCCTCGACCCAAAGACCACTGCAAAGATCCACGTAAGCATCATTCAGCATGCGTTAATCCATCACACCTTTGCTCAGTTTCATGAAATTCAATTTAATATTTTTCTTTATCCAGGTTCTTGGAAACAAATACCAGAGCAAATTGCTTGAGGTCATTGATCCAAGGTGAATACATCTCAAATCCATACATAGCTTCAAAGTTTAGTCCTTGCGATTTGTGCTTTAAAAGTATCAGTTGTTTTAATTTGTATCAGCGAGCTACCCGAGTTCTTAGGCGGTACATGCACCTGTGAAGATAAGGGTGGTTGCATGCTTTCTGATAAGGGTCCTTGGAATGATCCCGACATTATGAAGGTTATCTTTCTGAAGCCTACTTTCAATCTTTCACATTAAGATCTATAAGTTATACAAGATTCTGAGAATCTGTGTTCAATTTCGTATGAAGATGGTTCGAAATGGTGAACACAAATGCTCAAACCGAACGGCCCTTCCATCTACCGATGAGAAGACAATATCAGAAGATGAAAGTCCTCGTCCTGTCCCAAAGGTATAATGTTCTCAACACATGCATGCATCAAGAGTTTGCTTGCACTCTGCCTTCATTCTTGAGTTCTTTGATCCTTTACGATATCGATCGTCTATTGACTTCTAACATATGGAAATGCAGAAAAACGTGTCTTTCAAGACGATGAATGATTCGCCAAAATCTACGACAGACCCTTTTCCACCATCCCAGCTCTCTCCTGTTCATGAAGCACCAGTAAGTTACCTTTAGGGGTGTAAATTAGTAGAGTCCAGTAGTGTCAAGCTTGAACTCGACTCGGTTAAAAAACTCAAACTCGACTCTACAACTTCCTTAACATTTATTAAATATTTTTATTTTATTTACAATTAGAGTACATTTTTAAATAATTAACATATTATGGGTAAAATAATAAAATTTGTGAGGTCGATTAGGCTTGCAAACCTGATGAGCCTTGTATTACTACGATCGACTCAATTAAATTCGAGTTTCGAGCTTTTTCGAAGTCTAGCACGAGTAGCTCGTGAATCAGCTCATACACCCCTAGTTACCTTACTTGGATATTAGAGAAGCCTAAGTTACCATACCATTTTTGTAAAACTTTGAATAATTCTCTTCAGGCAAGCGATCTTCAGGTAACTGAATCCCAACCCCAACCCCGTTCCACGCCCACGCCCAGAAAACAAGATCATGATCAACAAGGTCGTCTGGCTGAGAAGACCCTTGCAGCCTGGCAAAAAGGACCGAAGTCTGACAATCTTGCTCTTGCTAAAGGTACAATTACATAACCATCATTTCAATCTTTGCATCTTCCTAAATCAAAACATCAACTTTTTCACATGGTTTGAATTTGATTCATTTTTCTATCAGATTTCTTCGCTGTCAGCAAGGCCAATAATAATCCTGATGGACTTAGCAACCATTTATTCACCGGAGTTCTAACTTTCGTAATGGGGGTTGTTACTATGGTTCGTATGACAAGAAACATGCCAAAGAGACTTACAGATGCTACTCTCTACTCTAGTTCCATGCGTGGTGTGGACGAAATGATTAAGAGTCGACCACCACCTGTCTATGAATCTCCAGAAACTGCCATCTCCAGAGAAGATTACTTGATCATGATGAAACGTATGAACGAACTGGAGGATAAAATGGGTATGATCTGTCAAAAGCCTCCAAGTATGGAACCTGAAAAGGAGGAGATGCTGAATAGTGCCTTGAGTCGTGTAGATGCTTTGGAGCAAGAGCTTCAAGATGCCAAAAAGGTTTGTTCGGTTTCTTAGTGTGTTTGCAAACTCTACTAACATCTTCCAGAATCAGCTTTTGCAAAAAGTGTTTCTGCCCCACTTTGTAGAGTTTGCAAACACCACCTCAGTCTCTTACTACATTCCCAACTATCTTAAGACGGTGTTTTCTTTTGAATACTATGTATATTGTTGGAATGCAGGCTTTGGAGCAAGCTCTATCTCAACAAGAGGAGCTCCTTGCGTACATTGAAAAGAAGAAAAAGAAAAAGAAGTTCTTCGCCTTTTAGGCCCAGAAACCGAACTGATTGTAAAGGTAATCGTGTGTCAGATTCTTGTAAAAAATGGTGTTTCAGTAGTCCCGACAAACACCCCCAGGTGGACTTCAAGCAGATAGTTACACCTTCTTTTATATTGATTTGTTTTTTTTTTTTTTGTAAATTATTAGGGGGTTTTTTATTTTTGGTTTGTGTTAGTGGAAGCGATGTTCTTTATTGTAAAGGGTGAGCCAAGCTTCTTGTAGGCCGGGAAGCAAAATTCTTGGCTGTTTAAACTATAATAACAAGTCCTGCTATTGTTTCATGTGAGATTTCCAGCTTCAATCTCCTAAACTCAAATGTTGATTTTGTTAACATGTTAAAAATTCATACATGCATATATGTCTAATATTCTTTTCTTTTTTATGTAGTTATGGAAATATAACATGCACAAAATTTCCTATGAAAATATTCATAGTATGAAATTGATTCATTCAATAATACCATTACATTCATTAACTAATACTAATATTCTTATAAACTAACACGATAACATGTTTTTACACACGAACACATCAAATTGCATGTGGTATTAATTCACAAGTGTAATGATATTATTGAATGAATGTTATGGTATTATTAAATGGAAGTTTCATACATTGAAACAAGGTTTCACTAGAGATGGACTCTTTGCCAAGAAACTAATAATTACAAATTTAGAAATATTATTTTGAAACAAACCACAAGTATTTAAAGATCACAAGAGTGAAATAAGGTAGAACTTAATAAAACTCATAAAACCACACCATAATGTTCCAATCATAAATTGCATGTGTCTGTATAGTTTCACAAAATAAAGTTTCCAAACATCACTCAAATGGATCTCTTAAACCCAAACCAGCATATAGTTCCCAGATTATGTATACGTATATGCTTGGTATAATATCACGCTATTAAGTATGTGGTATTGATGGAAATTTACATATTTAGTCCGAAGGCTGACGGTTAGGTGGAGGCCTCAAATTCAGCAAGACATCCTGAATTATCAAGTCGTCTCCCAACTGACGCATCTTACCAGCAAAACTTCTTCTTCTGGATGAAGAACAAAGACAAGTTAGCACAAAACATCACACCAGATTCCTGTAACTTTAAGTTGGCAATACTAAAGCACAAGAAAAAAAATCAACTTCACTTACTCGGTACTTGGCATCTTCTTGGCCGTCTATATAAGCAAGCAGTTCTTCTTGTTTCATCAAAGCCTCGTACAGAGCCTGAGAGAGAGAATCTTAGTTCTATCTCGTAATGAATATGCGCTTACGCCATAAATACAAAGTAAATCACAACTAATGCCAACTAGGCAAGTAAAAATTAAATTTCTAAGCGAAACAGGTAGGCGAATACTGTAAGCAACGTGCAACTCAAGTGCATTTGTAGATGGTATTAATTGTTTTACTAAATAGGTATTAGTTGTTTTCACTTAACAATATTAAGTATTTTCATTGAACAATATTAGTTGTGCACTAAAAGCTGCCTAGTGTAACTGGTGCACCCAAGTATTGCTAGAGGACCTAGGATGCTAGTTGAATTATTCATCTTCCTTGAGATGGATTTATTTTATGTCCCGTTCAGGCTCTCCATGTTTTTACTAAAATTTTGAAAACCTAACAAAACGGAGAAAATTTCAACAGAAAAGCTTATATATGGATAATACCTTTTTGGTTGCAATCAACTCTGCTTCTAGGGCATCCACTCTGTATACGGCAGCATTCAACAGTTCTTCTTTCTCATATGGCATTTCCGATGGCTTTTCTTGAAGAGTAACCACCTTCTCTTCGAGCTCACCCAACCTCTTCACAACAGATGACAACAGTTCTGCCTCCGTAAAAGATGGTGTTGGGGATGGTGGTCTGAACTCCTCCTTGGGGGTTGTGTCAAAAGAAAAGTCCTGAATTGGTTTCTCGTGCTGAGACGATGCATCTGGAAGTTTCTTGGAAACATGGGACGTCATTGAGCGGAAATACAAGAAGAGTGTCACGAAGAAGGCCATAACGGCTGCCAAAACACGAGCACTAAGACCTTCGGGTGCCTTCTGATAGTTAGGTAGTGGAAATATCTCTGCAATAAAGGAGAAAGTTATTAAAATTGTACGATTCTACAGTTATATGAGTTCTTTGCGCCACACAATTCAACACGTTTACAGAATGGAGCAGTAAAATCGAGATATATTAATGGTTAAATCATTTAAACTTTATGGAATCGCATTTTATAGTGATTTTACCAATTTTACTGCGGGTATTTACTGCATCATACAACAATAAATGGTCGCAAACAGATTTTGAACATTTAGCAACAAACCTTTAGGAATATAAAGCTTTTGGGGGGACTTCTTCCATCCAGCATCAACAGCCTTGTCAACCATAGGAACATATTCATCATAACCTGAGAATTGACCAGTATAGCCAGCTGTTCCAATTGCCTTAGCCTGAAAAACAAAGAATACATAGAACCACTTACAAAATATTCAAAAATAAAACAATCTAACGCTTTATTAGACTGACAAAACAAGTCAAATATTCTTTGGAACCATTTAGGATAGTAAAAACAGTAACACCCTCTAGCGGAATATACATATAAAAGTATAGCGGCCTTTTTACCATTCCTTGGACATTGTTATTCTCACTATACGTAAGAAAATCCATTTGAGCTCAGCAGAAAATATAACATCAAGTAATAACAGTTCTGCACTTACATTCTTGATAAAGCTCATATCAATTGATCACACATTTATGTGTATGATATATGATAATCATAAAGTTACTACACAGAAATGTAGGATGCACATCAACTGAGATTTGTTTAATTATTTTCTGACAATCTTTTACATATAAAAGAACATTGAATGAGAGAGTTGACAGTGGATGCATTTCATGTTTGGATAAATTTAAATAGCCAAGAAAAGATGATGCCAATATAAATTCAAGGGGGCACAGTAACAAATTTCCAAGGCCTTCCACCAACGAAAGGGATAATATCATTTTTGGTCCCTAAAGTGTACCTTTTTTCCAGTTTGGTCCCCCTCTTTCACTCACTATCAATTTTGGTCGTGAAAGTATACTTTATATTCCCACATTTGGTCCCACAGTTAGTTGACCATCTCTTGACTGATGGAATCAACTACTTGTCAGTGCTAAATGTAATATCTAAATTGTTTTAATTTTTTATAATTACATTTAAGTACAACTTTTTTAATTAATTACATTTAGCACCCCCAAATAGTTGATTCCATCAATCAACAGTCGGTCAACTAACAGTGGGACCAAATGCGAGTGTAAAAGTGACTTTTAGAACCAAATTTGATACTTGATAGTGAGTAAAAGAGATGGACAAAAACTGGAAAATTTAAACTTAGGGACCAAAAATGATATTTAACCCCCAAAATAACATTAGAGAGTTCTCCAATATCATTGTTTAATTTTTTTACGTCACAACGGAATTGTTGAATAAGATATTTCAGGCTTTATCATACCTCCTCACGAACGGGAGTCAATCGAAGGTGCGAGTAACTCCTAGTCGTTTTTGGTGAAGCAATATCTTCAGCTTCAGATCCAGACTCTGCTGTAGAAGTATCACTGCCTTTTAACTGCTGCAGAAAACAAATAAAAGCAAGTTATCTCAACTAATACCAAACAATTTGAGACCAAAATGCCCTTCAATGTGAAAAAGACGGAGCCACCATACCATGGCGTAAGGAGGCTTGGCATATACAACCTTCCCGTCACTGTTGATGATTTTAACAACCTGCCTGGCCCGGCGTGCTTCACCACTAAGCACCAACTGCACCAATACATCAAGGCAACAACTATCTTAAAATAAAAAAAATAGCAAGTTAACTTTTATACTAAAGTTAGTAAAGGTATCAATATAGTGCTTGAAGATTTCTCATATCCATTCAGGACCTGAAATCAGGAAACTGTTAATACAGGGCCTGAAAGATAGAAACTATCAATTTAGGATTCAAAATTATTAGTCCATGTTTGGCATCTTATAGTTTATATCATTATTTATTAATCTATATAATATTCTTTCCTTACTACTTTTTTTTCCCACTCACGCAAAATTAATATAGCATCTTTTATTATTTAGAAATTGGGATTTATAAAATCATTGTTATGTTACAAGAAACTATAAGATGTCCAACGTGGTCTTAATATGTGCAAGTCCTAAATTGATAGTTTCTATCTTCCAGGTCCTAGATTGATAGTTTTTTATCTTTTAGGTCCTAAATCAATAGGAAAAATATTTCAGTTCCATAATCGATAATTTTACTATTTTTCAGGTCCTGAATTGACAAAACTCTCATAAGTTATTACGAACATAATGTTAATAATTAAGGGCATGTTTGGACCTTTAGTATCTCTTGATTCTTCCATGGGCCTTTATCAGAGCGAAGGCAACCCCCTTGATCAGCACAGGTACATGTTCCTCCCAAGAAGTCTGGCAATTGGCTATAAAGGACAAAAATATGAAAAAAATAAGGACCAAAAATGTGAAAAGAATAATAGGGTGGGGTGGGGTGTGGGGGGGGGGGGGTGGGGAAAGATACTTCAGTATCAGTTACAAGCAAAAACCTCTCACCATGCATCTATGATTTCAAGCAGCTTGTTCTGGTATTTATTTCCAAGAACCTGTTTCAGATTCCCAAATAAATCAGCATAAGTTACAAAGTATTATCTCGACCGACTATAATAAAATTACAAATGTCAGAAAGTGAGAACTACATGAATTTTTGTGGCAGTCCTCGGGTCTACAAAATTCTTCACAGTATTCCACAGTAGCCTAAAACCTGGGCCAGCATTGATAATAAACATTTGATGGAGTGTCTGTAATTAAAACACAACACAAATTACTACCCAAAACCATATAAAGCATCATAAACTAAGTTAAGAACAAAGGGTTTACTTCGGGATAATTATCTCCATCAACTTTCTGGAGACGCGTGATGAGTTCCCGTGCACTCTTGGTGAAGTTTTTCAAACCCTGGGAAAACGATAGGCAGGATAATAAATATAATCCCTCAAATAAACAAAGGATAACTGAATCTGAAGCCATGATAGCTAATGAAAAAGGCAAAAGAGCATACCACGCCTTGAACATCCAAAATCGTTGTGCTCGAGTCAATGTGTCGTTTGGTGGCAATCGTGCAAGCTGGAAACTTGATGAGAAAAGTTTTCTCAAATTCTTTCACATGGTATTTTATATAACGGTCCATGGTTGTAACTTGCATAAGTTTGTTTGGGTCAACTTTCCCTAGCCTCTCGATGTATACGGGCCTTCCACCTTTGTCAACTCCATGATATCCATGGGGGTAATACTTCAAAACTTCATTCATCTCTTGGAAATCAAAATCCTGATGAAAAAAAAAGATTAAATGAAACTCAATTAAAGCTAAAGAGTTAAAACCCAAGTAGCAAAAAAAAAGTGAGTTGATTATCATGGTATATAGGCCTATTTACCTCTCCGATAGTGTCAGTACCGAATTCTTTCCTCCACTGCATCATGTCAGACCACATGGCTTTGGATTTTTCAATATCGAATTTCCTTGCTTTCAAAAACCTACACGTACAGGTCTCAAAATATTACAGGAAAAATTACCTGAGTTGTTAAATCATAAAAGAAAAAAAAAAGAAGAAATAAGTAACATCATGACTTCTCAAGAAAAATATCCGTCAGATTGAGAAATTGTTAGTTTAACAGAAATACCAACGACAAGAATATTACCTCAGCATCATATGGTAATCATCAAACTTCTCTGGTAGCAACTCATCCAATATCAATGATTGTCTAAATGACTCAACAGCTTGTAGTTCCTCAGCATCCCGAACATCTTCAATTGAAACAGAACTAACTCTGCCATCACTCTTTCTCCTACTGCTCTTCTTCTTGAGAGAATGCTTGAACTTGGTAGATGCATTGAGTGCTTTCTTTTTCAAAGAACCAATTCTAGTCCTTCTTTCATCCTCAGAATTTTCAAAATCAGACTTTCTTTCTCTTCTCTCATCATTGCCAGATGAGCCCTCAAAGCCTGTTTAAACAAAAGTAAATAGAATAGTTTTTAGCTTTCTTGATGTATTTAGTGTGGTTCTAAGGAAACCATGCCACAATTTTGACACGGATAACATCAACATCAATTATTCTTACAGTTACTGCTTTAATATTCATCCTTTAAACTTTAAAAAAGCCATTGCAACAAATTTGACACTGGAATCCTCAGCAGCCATTACTCTTACATCATATAACTCTAGGTCATCAACAATTCACCACAATGGATACAGCCATACACAATGGTCTTAGACTATCCGCCAAAAAATCTTTCATATTCGCAATTGCAACAATGCCCTTTACAAAATCCAAGTCTATATATTCAGAACGGATAAAAATCAAACCAATACATCATAACCCAACTGAAAATTTACAATCAGAAACACAATCAGCTAAATAAATTATCATCACAACATACTGTCCACGGCTAAACTTCAAAATCACAAATAATAAATCGTAAATGCAGATGAAAAATTACACAGAAATTGAACACAATATCACTTACATGGCCTAGCAAATCGATCCAGGGGTCCCGACATTGCCAATTTCGATCACGTACAAATTATTGACGATTAAATCTCTTGATCAGTCAATCAAGCATCACCAACTCTCCGTGCGCTGAAAAAACCCAAACCTTATCTGAGTAATAGTATATAAAATTCAGCGAAAAACCCCACAGTTTTTCCAGATCAAAATACAAGATTATATAAAGTTAAAAAACCTAACCTCAAAAGGCACAATCCACGATATATGAGACGGTCAAAAATCCGCACAGTTGGAGCAATTAATAAACAAGACTGAAATTCCAATAAGGAAATTCACGGGATTTAAGAATTAAGATAATTAAAATCAATTACATATAAATTACCAAAAAAAAAAGTGTTGAATCGCCGGATAATTGAGCGACTGCGATTATTTTAGAGAGAGAAAGGCGGAGAGAGAGAAAGGAAGAAAAGATGAGCGATGTAAGTGGGTAGAATTAGGGAGCTTGTGGGGCCCGATGACACGTGGCGCGAGGGTGGAATTGGAATGAGGAATTCGCCGGCGGTGGGTGGAATAAAACTCCAAAAGGGTTTTTAAATAGTGATTTTCGGTGCCGTGATTTTCGTACGGTTCTCTGCTGTGAGAATTCTGAGTGAGGATTCTTGGCGCGTGGTTTGGCACGTGTTAATTTTATATTAGGGAGGTGTCGGTAGGATTTTCGATTTTATAATTACTCGTATTTCATCTTATCAAAAGGAAAAAGGAAAGAGAGAGATGTGCATTATTTTTGTCTTTTGATTTAATTGGGTAACCACAATAGAGTTATATCAAATCGAATCAAATAAATATCTCGATAAAATAAAAGATAATCAATCAAATCGAATTGGATTGAATTTATATCTTTATTAAAATAAAATAAAAAAATTAAATCAAGTTAATCAAATCGGTATTGACCAATCAAATTATGTCACATGTCAAAGTGAATAATGAAAGTATCAATTCCATCCCCGAGGACTCTCCTTTCATTCAAAAATACCAAAAAGAAGAGAGAACCCGATGATTCTAAAGATTGTAGGGATATTATTTTTTTGATTAAAAAAAATTAAATTTGTAAACGTTTTTCGTATTTTCATAATTAAACCCCATGAAATATTGGTTACGAATCGAATAATATTTTTCGGTCATCTTTAATACACTTGTTTATGATTTAACCAATAATTAAGTTTTTCTGCTACTATGAGAGAAAATAAAGTAAACTAAAATATATAACTAAATCTTTCAAACTCAATGCCGGTTCAATATGAATTAAAGTATAAAATATTGATATGGCCTTATTATCTTTTAGTTTTCTTTTTAGGAAAATCAAAAGCAAAAAGGAAAAGAATGAGATGTGTCAAAGTGGCTTAGCTCAAGTGGTTAGAGCAACATTACTTAGATCAATAGGTCCTTATTTGAGACATGTTGCGTTTACCTTCCTTGTCCTCACGCTTGGATTGGAGAAGGTACTGTTGTGGTTCCGATCAATAAGATGAAAAAAAGAGATGTCATGCATGTGGTAGAAGAAATACATTGTAATAGATTACATATTTGTTTGTAAAAAAAAAAAAAAGTGAAATGTGCTTCATTTTTGTCTCTCAATTTGATCGAATGATATTTTTGGTTTTCTTTAATACACTCGTTTATGATTTAATAAATAATAAAGTTTTTTCGCTACTATAAAAGTGAATAAAGTAAATTAACATTCACCTTTTTAAGTTACTAGAATAGAAGCCATGTATCACACATAATTTTAACTATAATATTTATAGTTATATATTGATCATAACAATTATCATATTTGAGTTCAATTTAAATTTTTTCATATGAAAATTGCTAATATAGCATATGTAATTCATGATATTTTACATATAGTCGACTCATTAAAATTATTGATTTTTTAGATTTACGTTTATTTAACATTGTTTTATTGGGTAAAATTAATTGGAAATTCCATGTTGGTCTCGGAGAGCTCTTGTATCGAAGGTATTTAAAGTGAAATATTTTCCAAAATTGATTTTTTTTTGGGGCACAACTAGGGGGTAATCTGAATTATGTGTGGAGAAGTGTTTGGTCGGCTGAAGAACTCATTGAAAAGGGAACACGCTGGAAGGTTGGGGTGGTTAGAAGATAAATGTATGGAAAAACCCGTGGATAAGACGAGACAACAACTTCTATGTCACTACACCTATGGCTGATAGTTTTGACGACCGATCTATTAATAGTTGGGATGTCATCTAAATTAAGGAAGTTTTTAACCATGAAGATGCTAGAGCTATTCTCCAAACACCAATAGCCCCGATCGAAAAATTTGGCACCATGCTAAAAATGGAGTTTATTCGCTAATAACAATCTATCGTTTTACTTCTGAATTAGTTTGAGAACAGATGAATGAGGATAGCTGGCAGCATTTGTGGAAATTAAAAATCACCCCAAAACGGGCAGACAAGTTCCGAGTTTACAAATGTTTGGCGGGACGGGTCCTGTGACAGGCCAAATTCATCCCAAATCCGTCTCATCATCATCCTTAACTCTTTTATTTTCACGTTAAAATGTTTAAATTTTTAATTAATGTTCTGACTTTGACTCCATATATAAGGTGGGGTAGGGGTTTATTTGATGGGCCATTAAAATATTGGAGTTTCTAGTGTATCCATGTAATAAATATAATTGTGTCTCATAAACAAAATAGCTAAAAAAATAAAAAGATACATACATTTGTGGTGGATAAAAAAATTAAATTGGAAAGTGGTTAGTTTTGATAGTTATCTCTATTTATTTGGACCTGCGTGTAGTATTTAAAATGGCTTGATTAAACAAGTTGGCACTTAGCAGGTTAATTAAGCTAAAGTAAAAAATGTTGACAACCCACGTTTTTCATTTTGACTTTACACAAAACTGGATAAAAAAATATATTATCATGTTTCTGTATATCTATGACCTGTTATTATACATGAGCTTATTAACTACATAAAATCAAGAAAAATATGAATTTTCTCTGTTCCATTTCATCAGTGTATGTATGGATACTGACATGATGGTGGTATCAGATACTCCCTCCGTCCCAATCTGTATGGTAAAATACCATTTTTTTGTTTCAATCTTTATGGTAAAATTACTTACACACTTTATTACTTTATCGCTTTATTGAATAAAATATTAATAAACAACACTTTCTACCCCCAATTACCCATCATTTTATCATATAAAATACTAATAAACAACTTTTCCTACCCCACCATTTTATCACTATTCCACTAAATCATTATGAACAGTCACAATTCCATAAAGATTGAGACGGAGGGAGTAATAGTTATTGAACATAAATAATGCAACAAAAAATGATTTTAAAAATTTAATAAATAAATAAATAATTAGAAACAATGTTAAAATCCCTCTATGTACCCGCTATGTTAACTATGTGTAGCTCTTTTGTGAACTAGATTTAATGTGTTGTTCAAGTATATTTTTAAAATACAATATATATTTTCATCTCCCTATTTTTTTGGATAGAAAAATATAGGAGGAGCAAATAAAAAAAATGAAAGCTCAAGAAGAGAAAAAGATAGAAAATGAAAAGTAGAATGACAAAATACGAAGGAAAAAATGTAAGAATAATGTAAGTATAGGAGGCAAAACAGGGTATTAATTAAAACAAAGCACAATACATCAAATCTAAAAATTCTTAAACTGAATATTCTTTTTAGATAATTCAGTCACGAGTGAAACTCACGCACTAATGCACTACATGTGATGTGCTAACAAAGAGTTAAAATTACAATAAATAAACAAACAAATACATAAGTTTGGTTGCTTTCATATTGTGTATTTTTTGTTAATCCTTTTTAAACTTTATTATTTATTATTTATTATTTATTACCTAGTTTGGTGAACAAATTATAAATATGTACATAGTTGGTTGAGATAATCATTAATATTGACTTGATTGAGAATATAATATTTTTAAAATTTTCTGCTGGCACTATATGTAGAGAACAAATATCGTGCAATATAAAACAATTGTCCCCTTACACCAAACAAGTTGGCCAATGCAATAATGTTCAATGACTAAATTTGACCCGTTTTTTTTTTTTCAACTCCTTCGACTCCCATTTTGCAAAAAAAAGTTAGGTTTTTCTCGATAGGTATCGATAGGTGTATGCTATGAATTTAAATTATTTAATTTATTTTTAATATATTTTTTTAAATTATTAATTTAATTTGTATTATATCTTGGGTAGAGTCAAATGCTATGAATTAAAAATAAGGTTCATAGCATGAATCAAGTCTATATAAATTTTTATCCTTCCATATTATTTGGTTCATGAAATTCAATGGTTTAAATATCAACAGTCCTGGAGTAATGATCTGACTAATTGAATTATTTTTGTCGATTTGATCGAAATTTAGGATGTGAAAGATGCATAATTTTGGAGGTTCGGGAATAGCCGAATAGGTACCATGAAATCATCATAAAGTGGGAAATGACAGGATTATTATATTCCAATTAAGTTAGTATTTATAATATTTTTTAAAAACTAGGAGGCAGTTTATTAAAATCTTATTTTAATTTTTGCAAATATATTATTCAAAATTAAATCTTAGGCAAGGGTCGATCCAAAAATATAAATTTTGAGGGCATTACTAGATAACAAAAAAAAAATGTATTTTATGTCTAACTAATAAATATTAAATAATCATACAATTTATTTAATGCAGTCACACAATTATTAAATATTATTAACAATAATTATTATTGATTGAGAAAATTATTCATTCAATATATTTGTAAGAAATTTAAAATTTTAAATGATCATTTTAAGAGTGTACATGAGATAATGGGAAGATGAAATTTTAGAACAATATTTATTATATAAATATTTTGAAAGATTAAAACAGACATATAACATGAAATTGTAAGGAGTATTTAATATGCTGATATAAATTCAAGCACAGTATAATCTGATCCATTTCTATATGCCGGAAAATAGATGGACCTTCGTTTAAAGACTGGACCACAGTTATTCACGCCGCCTCTTTTAGTAAGTACACCTTTTGGATTAGTACACCACACTTTAGATCATTACACCGTATAGAATTTTCAATAATACCCCACTCCTAAATCAATAAATTTTTAGAATAAAAAACATGCACCCTCCTCCCCAACAAAAAAGAAGAATCAGTGAAACCCTAGAGGCCGCCCCCTTTCACGCTGCCGCCACCACATCTCGCCGCTACAGCCATAATCATAGGTAAATTTTTTTTCGATTTTACAAAATTTCATCTCATGTTCGAAATTTCACGCCGCCACCACCCCCCTTCACGCCGCTACCGTGCGCTGTCACTGCTCACCAAAATTTTTACCCGGTTTCGAATCTGGTTTCCCGAAAGTGGGTTAAAATTTTGGGAATTTTTTTCAAAACGATGAGCAGTTTTCAAAAATTTATGTCGAAATGGTTACCCAATTTCGAATCTGGTGTTTGAAGTTTCTGTCGAAAAAAATTCAAAATTTCGGAAAAGAAAATCGAAATTTCACAAAATATTCGAAAATATTTTTCGAAAAACCTTAAGAAATTCAATGAACTAAATTCGAATTTTGAAATTCGTGAAACATATAAGTAAATTTTTTATTTTTTTTTACTAAACATATAAGTAAAAACTTGTAAAATGTTTATGTTATCACATTATCATTCAAACTACAACAATACTCTCTTAAATCTATAACAAACAATAAAAGTCATACTAACATGTTTATAATTTAACTTAGGTTTTAGGAAAGTACAGAAATATCACATATGTATATTTTGAACCACGAATCCGCACCATATTTGCAATATACATCAAATATACACTAGATTTTCAAACAAATTTGCACCATACTCTTGAAATCTTTTCTTTACCTTCAATGGACGGCAACATAACCGTGATTTTTGGTGTTTGCTTCAAGAGGTGTACTTATAAATTTAATATAAAATTGTAATAGTGAAAAGGGTATTTCTTTATTTTCATTTGGTTATTTTTTTTTAATATAATGGGAGGTGTACTTACTAAAATGGGAGGTGTGGATAACCGTGGCTAAAGACTGACAATCAAAGCCGAAGTTATTAGTTGGATTGAGAAAACAAAGGCCCAGATAGGTAAAATTGAAAATAAATTCAAATTAAGAGTAATTAGGATGTGGGCCGTGGCCCATTAATATCATTTACGCTTTTTGAATTTTTTTCCTTTCTAAAATCAAGTTATTAATATGAGAACAAAAATCGTGCATGAACTCTAATTGGGCTTAATGGGCTACATTATTATATATATTATTTTTTAGTTTAAGGCTTAAGCCCACTAGGTTTATACCAGTTTTTTTTTAATAAAAAAAGGTATGAACAATGTCATTATATTATGATGAAAACCGAGATTTGAGAACACGATAAATTCGTCGTTCTGGCTCAGTCCAGCAGAAGAACAAATAGAAAACACAATAAAATCGACGCTCTGGCTCTGACTAGCAGGAGAACGATTAGTTTTGACAAAATTGCCAAAAAAAAAAGTTATACTATTGATTGATAAAAAGAAAACAATGTTCGCAAAATATAAATTGAGAAAAATGACTAAGAATCTGCCTAAAAGGACTAAATCAAATCTAATCTAAAAGATATTCCTAAACCAAAGAATATAATCGAAAATAAAGTAAAAAAACAGTAAATCTAGGACAATCTTGCATATCTTGTAAATCTTAAAGATTTTGCCAAATCTTGTGGATCTTGCAAATCTTGGAATATTTTTGGGACAAATCCAATATCAAATCTTGCAAAATCCTACGAAATCTGGAACAATATCTTTGGTAAAAACGGGACAATTTCGCAAGTAACAATTATTGGACAATTTCGTGAATAATCTTGCACGTATTCTTAGACCCAAAACCCTCATATATTACCAACATCGGATTTAATAGTAGCTAAAATAGAGTTCGGAACATAGACTGAAAATAAAATAAAATAAACGAACAATAAAAAAATTCAAAAGTTCAAGCTAGTGAACCACAACATTCTCAACTCTCCTCGTTCATGAAAATGAAATTTAATAAAATTCGAAGCAATTTCCAAAGTCTCAAAGCACCATAAAACTCTCTTGTAAAATTTGTTATGTATAATATAAAATTCATATCACTACACTTATATATTGATATCATTACTCTTATAAATGGATATCTATAGCATTTAATACTATAATTTCAATTTATAAATGTAATGATATCTAATTAATAAATATAATTATATTAGTTTATAAGTATAATGATATAAATTTCATAACAGGTTTTATAGATGATCTACTCCTCATAGCACAATACTCAAATAATATTTATCAACTGATATCAATATATTTATAAATTAGTATTATAAGTATTAGTTTATAAAAATAATAATATCTATTTTATATTATAAATAAATTTCATGAAAGTTTATGAATATTTGTACAATATTTTAACGTTATAATAAATTATCTGATTGCAATGTATCCACCAAAACCACAACCCACTATCTTCCTGGAATCAAAGAACTCAAAATCAAAACATAAATTAACAAATAAAAATTTATTAGTTGAACAATTATTATTTCATAAAGTCACAAGTCATTCTACATGATGAACGCAGTGACTAATATTTTTTGGCAAAAAAATTTATGAATCAAAGTTCATGTAATTTTTTTTCATTATTATTATACATATACATTATTATTTAAAAATTAAATATTTCTAAAATAATAACAATATCCACAATAATAATACTACTTTTATATAAAAACGAAATTTGAAAAAATAGTTTACGCGAAAGGGAGACCTACTCCTAAATTTTTTTTGTCAATTTGATTCATTGATTGAATGAATTCTTGTCATACCTTAATTCGATTGTACCTTATTTTTATCAAAAAACAAATTAAATTAATGACCCACCCAACCCACTTTCACCTAGAGAAAAATGGACAGATGCATTGTATCTATATAATATAACATACATTAAACAAATATAATACTAGTAGATAAAATTTGTTGAGCTGATCTTTTGTCATTAATTAATACTAATGATAAAGTAAAACTAACACGAGATTCTACAAAATTTTATTGTGATTTTATTTTGTTTGTTCTACTCATCATAGTGGCGCAGTATAAAATAAAATAATACTAGTATCAAATTTGAATTTAGAACTGAGTAATTTTATTTCATTTTTACAATTTGATAAAGAGTAACACTTGTGTGCACTAATTGCACAAGATGTAATTGGTGCAATTGGATTCGATTTTAATTTTGATGGACAATCTACACCCTAAACACTAAATCATGATCTATATGGGTCGGTTGAACCATGAACCACTCGAGCCGAGTGAACTATGAACTACTCGGGTCGGGACGGTAAAAAAAACCGAACTTCTAAAATATTAATAAAAAAACTGAATTAAAATCGAATTACACCAAATCAAAATTGGTGTAAATGGTGCACATGAGAATTTGTCTTTCATAAAAAAATCGAGATTACAACAGTTTAATTTAGTTTATTGGAACTTATAAATTGATAAAATTTCGTGCTAAAATAGCTAATGCATGAGGACCTTTATATTTATAATATTATATGATCCATAAATTTAATATTTTAAAAAAAAATGTATGAAATACCAAAATGAATTCTCATATCATATACTAAATATATATATATATATATATATATATATATACTCATCTCAGTGCTCTTTATAAATTTGTTCCTCCTCCTCTATACATATATATAATTATATATATGTTCTTATTTAATTATTACATACTCCCTCCCTCCTAAACTTATTTTCCTATATTCCATTTTGGGCGTCCCATTCTTATTTTCCTATTTCCTTAAATGGAAATTTTTACTTTATCACTTTATTACTTTATCACATAAAATACTAATAAATAACACTTTTTAACCTCAACTACCCATCACTTTATCACTTTATTATATAAAATACTAATAAATTATTTTTTCTCGCTTTAATACTTTTATCATTTTTTTTCTTAAAACCCGAAGACACAAAAAAAAAAAAAAATAAGTTTGGATTTTAGGAAGATTAATTATGTACTTGATGTAAGTTACTAAGTTAAATTTTAATTATCTTTATTTAAGTTTTTTGAATTTATTAAAGAGCTAATTGGTCGTACATCTATCACTTTTGATAAATAATAAAGTATTTTTGAAGAGGAAGTCACGCCTCAATTTTTAAATCACTAGTCATAGTCAAATGACAAATGACATCCATAAAGCAAGAGTAATTAAAATTTTGGAATATGGACGCTAGCTTAAATATTTATTTAATGTTGAAAAGAACTACTCTTTCATCCAGAAAAGGAATATCCATTCTTCTTCTTCCCATCAATTTAAACATGATACATTACCCATATATTTGCTCTAGTAGCGGGTACCCTACAGATTTACTAGAAGAATACTCCTGTATTTTCTCATTATTTATTATTTTCTCTTGTTTGCTTATAGGTCATCTGTGCATAATTGCATAGTGTAATTTAAATGTATTTTAAAAATATATAAATTTTTTTTTAACTTTTAACTCATTTACATTGAAACATTCAAGTTATTCAGTGTAAAATGAGTTAAACATTTTAAGAGAATTAATTGCATGATTCAAAATATGCACTTAAATTGCACAGGTGCATATAAAAGTTTGCCAAACTTTATAAGTATTATTATTTAGTCTAGTCAAAATGAATTTTTAGGTCCCTAAATTATTATTTTTTGTTTCGAAATGTATTTAAATTATTTTTTTATTTTAAGAAGTCCCTGAACTATTAATTTTTATTTCTAAAGGTTCTTAAACTATATTTTTTATTTAATGAAGCACCTAAACTATTGATTTTTCTTAAAATTTCAATATTGACCATTGTTTTACTTAATTAATCTTCCTCCTATTTTTTTAATGGAAAGGTAAAGTATGTCTATGGACACAATTTTTTAATCTTCTTAAGTAAATCACTGATTAGTCATTTATCATTCTCAAAAATTATGTTATTCATAAATATTGAACTATCTTTGTTTTATTTTAACCCTCTGAGCATACTTTTGAGGGACGGAGGGAGTATATGATTCCGTTAGATTAGTTAGAAAATTCCGTCAAAAATGACTGCTTGAAACAAAAAACAATTATTTAGGGACTTCATTAAATAAAAAATAGTTTAGGGTCCTTTCGAAACAAAATTTAATAATTCAGGGACTTGTTAAAATAAAAAAATATATATTTAAGAATCTTTTGAAACAAAAAGTAATAGTTTAGGAATCTGAAAATGCATTTTGCCTCTAGTCTATTGTATTTTATCATATTATGTTCATCCACTACATGCAAATAGGTAAATCAAAGAGCTAAATTAGAGGTGTTTGCCAAAAAAAATCAAAGAGTTAAATTAGAGGTGTTTGCCAAAAATTATAAATGATTATAGTCTCTTAAAATTGTATGCATAAATAATTTGGAATATTTTTTATTTATTAAAAGTTGAAAGATAATGTTTTTAGTAGCTTATGAGTCTTTTTAGAAACTTTTTTTTAAAGACTATCAATTTTTTAAAAAAATTATTTTAGAAACACTATCAATATATCGAATGATATTATCTGTTCCTTCTCAAATTGTTCCACCCACGTGCTTTATTATTATGGATGTATGAATGATGAAATTAAAATATTATCCAAAAGTCCCACCATAATCCCTATTCCATGTATTTAAAGATCATGAAGTGGAAACATATTTGGAACATTGAAAAACGACATTGATGAATGGGCCCGATCAATATATACTATTAATCAGTTTTTTTATAACCACCGATTGTATTATATTCTTGAAAAGCAAAGTTTTTTGCAAACACCGCTAAATTAGGTGAATAAATTACACTAGGCAAATTTAGTGGGACGATTTTTACTGAGAAATGGTGGTAGGGGAGTTTGATCTCTATTGCAAAATGTATTTCTGGAATTAACCAACCAAATAATTTGATCATATCACCTAAAGGCATTGATATGAGACAAAAAATTAATTTCTAGGACATGAATCATGATGGAAATATTTGATTAAATAATTGAGTGACCAATTTGTAATTTGATAGCCGCACACGTGTCACTCTATATTTGGCCCAACATATTAATAATTGCATGTGAGGGGAAATAGAAAAAAAATGGAAAATATTTGTTAGAATAATGGGAAAATGTAAAAGAGCAACGATTCTGTCAAAAAAAATAAATAAAAGAGCAATGATTTGAGTAGAGAGTTGGTAGGAAACGAGGGTAAAGCCTAGTTTGGCGGAATTCTATATTTTTATCACAGTTTTGTACAAAATTTATACGATTATGTATAGAATTTATTATTATTTTTAAATATATTATTATACTTTAAAAAATAAAATATTTTTTAAAGTAATATTTCCTCCGTCTCGCAAATACTGCAACATTAAAATTGGACCGCAAACTAAGAAAAAAAGTTAAAAGTTGATTTGAGTGTAATAAAAAAGTAGTATTGTGAGTAGTCAAAGGTGGAGATATCCTACATCAATCGGACGACCTAAATTGCCCTCTTTGTGCGACTAAAGTTGAGACAACTTCTCACATTTTCCTTGAATGTGGTAAGACATTCGATATTTGGTACACATGTTATAATTGACTTGATATTTCCTTGGCATATCAAAATCAGATCTCTCCACATTTCGAGGCTCACCTGGGTTTTTTCGAAGGAAAGAAAGGTAGTTTACTATCAATTGCACTATGAATATGTGTTGTTTGAACAATTTGGAAGAATATGAATATACAGATTTTCGAAGGCTTAAATTTTGAAATGGAGAGCACCGTTGAAGAAATTAAAGAAAGACTTTGGAGTTGGTTATCGGCGAAATCTTCATCCGTATGTAATGTCAATTATGTTGATTGGTTAGCAAATCCTAAGACAATACTTGAGCAATAGGAATTAGGAATTATATACAACTTACATCTTTGTATAGGTATTTTATACCTTCTTCATTTTATAATGAATTTTCCCTTATAAAAAAAAAGTTAAAGGTGGTTGATGTTGACTTTTAGTGGGTATTTTTGAGTGTTAGCAGTAACGTTGTGACGTCCAAATAAGACAAGTGTTGCAGTAATCATGGGACGAAGGGAGTAATTTTTATGAATAATAGTGATAATTTTTGTGCATAATAATAATAAAATTCATGTATAAACCAGGTTCACATGTGTGTTATTCAATTTAACGAATGTTTGCTATTTTATTTTTTTAATAATTCGACATTCAACCCAATAATTGACTAATGATTGTTTGCTAATTAATTTTAATATAATTCTATATTCTACATAAAATATAACACACAGAAATTTCTACAAAATATCGTTTGAGATTTATTTTCATAAATTCTCTTTAAATTTTTGTATCTACTTTACAAAATCACAATTAATAATATCCTGCGAAAGGGCAATACTCCTCAAAAAAAAAAAAAAAAATATGCACAACGAATTCAGTGGAATTTGTTCAAGTACTAATTAATTAAAGTTTGATTAATACTGCATCTGATTAATTATCATGTCAGCTAAAGTTAAACTTTTCATCCATATTTATTCATCCATATCTCGCATTCTTTTTATATATAAAAAAAAACATTTTCAACTTACTTTTTGTATTAATTTTTTTAATACTAACCTTAATTTTTAATTTTAATCACATACATTAAACCAGTGTATCTGTAAAAAAAAAAGAAAAATAATAATATGGATGGCCATTTTGCTAATCTTAATTTCTTCGGTGAAGTGGTGAAAAGAAAGCATACCTAATGCATTATTGAGCGAGTTCACTTATTAATGTTAAAGTTATTGCTTTTAATTAACGTGCAAATACTTTTGTTTTATTGAAAGAAGTAGTTCCAGAATGCTTTTGAATTTAAGTGTAGATTAACTTTTTTTAACATAGCGTCTTTAGAATTAACTTTGCTATTTTTATAGTGATCTTATTGGTATAATTCATCTATTTGTTTACTTTAAAGAAAAAGAGGTTAATAAAGGAATTTGATGGTCTATTTACCCGTTTATGTGCAAATTCAAATCTCACTATTTATAAGGGGGGTATACATGAAGATTAAAAGTCAATTTGCAAACTCAATCAAATTGAATAATTTTTTTTTTTTTTTCAAAAAACTATTAGATTCAATTTTTTTTTTTTTTTAAAAATGCTTCCATCCATCCACTTAGATTTGAAAACAGACACTAAGTCGACTCGTTATTTAAAAAAATCACTAAAACTTAGGACTAAAAATTAAATTATTCAATATTCGATCTAAGATCATTCTTAAAAGCTTGTTTAATCTTGATTCGATATAGATTTTAAATAAATTTGAACATATTTTTATATTCAGCGTAGTGTAAAGCTCAACTCGAGTACATTGTTTATGCAAATTGGCTTCATGAAAATTATTGAAATTGGAGTATAAAATAAACATTTTTTTAGATAATCCATTTATAATCTAATCTGAATTATTGAAGTTGAGTTGGGCGTAAAATTGATTTGTAATATCTACCTTAGTTTGCACAAGAATATTCATAATAACATATATTTCCCTGAAATAATAAAGAATTTTAGATCCTTAATTCATGAATTAAGAAAATGACGTGTTTAACCCAGCAAAGAGGACATCAATCATTGTTTATGGTACAATAATCAGATTCTGGCCCACTAACCAACACAGATTACATTACTATGCGGCCCACTTCACTACCTCTTTTTTCACCCAAATGTGTTTTTTTGCTGAAATTTTCAAGAGTGTCCAATCGCTTAACTTTGTCTTTTCCTTAACAAAATTTAGGATCAGTCTATGCTACACAACATCTAGTGCCAAGTATTTACGTGTCTTGATATTATTGATTATATTAGAATAAAAAAATACAAGTGTAAGAAAAAATTGTGGCCCCTCACATGTGTATGTGGTGTAAAAAGAGGTACTGAACACTACCCAACACCCTAGCATAGACAAAATCCAAAATTTAAGTGCATTATTGAAAAACATAATTTATCTTTTTCACGCGTTTAATTTATCTACATTGAAATGTTCAACTTATTTTATACGAAACAAGTTAAACATTTTAGTATAAATAAATAAAATATTTAAAAAAAAAATTGTACGTTTTAAAAATACATTTAAATTGCACATATACTTGATGCACATGAGTTCTAGTTCTTTTGAGTTGGTCTCATGTGCATTTAGGTGCACCGTACACTCATAATGTATTTTAGAACCATGCAACTTGTTATACTGAAAGATGCAATTTATTTACACTGAATCGTACAATTATTAATACGAAAAAATAGTTACACGGTTTAGTGTAAATAATTTTTTTTTAATATAATAAATTGTATAATTCTAAAATATACTATAAATACACGATACACCTGAATACATATAAGACTTAGTCCTGCATATAAATTTTTGCAACATTAAATTATACAAAGATTCCAAATAACAAAATGATGTCACTCCTCTTGAGTTCAGTATATATAATCAATGTTATTCTTGTTTTTATTAGTATACATATATTGTCCGTTATTAATTTACACAAACTGAAATGCATCATTGAAATTTGTATTATATGAATAAACAATCGAAGTTGATATCAATATCATCAGCTTAGTTTAATAACCACTCAACATGATATCACGATCTTTGAGAGACTTATATGCAAGCTATAATTCTAAATAATATAATCACAAAACATAAATAGAGTTTGAATCATAAATGATCCTATAATTTTGATCTCAAATGAATTTAGTCCCATAAATATTTTTGTGATCGATTTAGTCCCATTTATCAGTGTCTAATTTTAGTTCAAAATCGATCAGAACAACATTATTTTTCTGTTTCAATTTGTGAATTTCCGGTGGCTGTTGTGACTGGACTGCCATGTGTAATGCGACGGGTATTTTTAAGTGTGTTTGACTAATTTTTATCGTCAATTCTATTTTAATTTTAAATTTTAATTATATGCCTGAAATTCCAACTATTAAATAAATAAAAAAAGCATGTGGCAACCCATTAACAACATCAACCCGAAATCCTCAAATTGAAACGGCAAAACGACATTGTTCAGATTGATTTGAGACTAAAATTAGACACTGTCAAAATTATTAGAACTAAATCGACCATAAAAAAATTTATGGAACAAAATCTATTTGGAGCCAAAATTATGGGACCATTTGTGGTTCAAACTCACACAAATATATGTAAATATTATACGAAAAGTGTACCAACACCAAACATATTTATTACCTTTCTAATTCTAGCTATCATTTAACAATGACAAATTCCATTTAAATCACAAACATGTACACACACATATAAGTCGATGTAAATAAAAACAAAGAATATCATACTATAATATTTAATATTTTCAGTAATAGTAATATTACCAACTAGGTCTATACATGAATTCTATTACTATTATACATAAAAATTATTATTATTATTCATAAATATTACCATTATTTAAAAAATAAAATTATTTTTAAAATAAATAATTTTTATGTTTACATCATAATAATATTAAAAAAATAAGAGTTGACTGTTAACTCACATTTGCACCTGTCTTTCTCTGTTCGTTTTCCCTGACTATTTTCTATATTCCATTGAAATTTTACTCCATTGGATCTTTAACTCAAGGACTCGGAGTATGATGGTTCATTGAATTTTTTTTATCATTCCACGTATCATTTATCTATATCAAAAAATACAAGATGGAGTACCAATTATTGAAATGGTAATTTAATTCCTGTCTTTCTTCAAAATATTTTTGATATCATGGTAGAAATAGTGTCAGTTTTCACAATCAGAGTTTATAACTGAAGATGCTTCCCAGCTGTATGTAATCCCCACCCAAATGTCCCATCACTCCATACCCCACATTACGCCCACTTTTACTTGCAACTAAATTCTAAACTCCATTCTTTTTTATTTAAATATTTCTATATTTTGTTGCCCAATATTTCTGACCACCTTTTTCTGTCTATAAAATCACACCCAAACCAACACTATCTCCTCCCCTTCTCCTCCTTCCCCCCTCTTCTCCTTGCTAAATCTCTTCTATAAGGTTTTAGCATTAGGGTTTTCGATCTCGAATTAATTATTTTCCCTATTTTTCTGCTTCTATATTAATCAATTATTCTTGTATTATTGGGATAGTTTTTATTACAAATTGTTCTTGATGTCCAGGCTGTTGTTTTTAATCTTTGAGATTCATGTCTGCATTAATTCTGACTGAACTCTTCCTCTCCGGGTTTATGATAAATTCCACATATTGGCGTAGTACCCATTTAGTTCAATCTTTCTCCGTTGTTTTTCTCTACTGGTTTTATTACATTTCATGATTTTTTAATTCCCCCCCTATTTTTAATTTTCAAATACATATAATACAATAATAATTGCTATAATTGTCCAATTACATCTATAATAATAATTATAATAATTTAATAATTAAAAGTCTCATGGATTCCCCTAGTGGAATATCATCAAATTCATCAGGCCTTCACAATTCAGGCTGCGAAGAATTAATGGATCAACGAAAAAGAAAAAGAATGATCTCGAACCGCGAGTCGGCTCGGCGGAGCCGGCTCAGGAAGCAGAACCATCTCGACGGCTTGACGGCTCAAGCGGCTCTGCTCAGGAGCCACAACCACCAGCTTCTCACTGGCCTCAAGGCTACTACTCACGATTACGTCAGCGTTGAGTCCGAAAACGTCATCCTCAGGGCTCAAGCCGCCGAGCTGAGCCATCGGCTCCAGTCGCTGCTCGAAATAATCGGCTTCTTGAATGATGGTTATTATGAGCCGGTTAGCGGCTTCGCGCCGGCTGATGGCGGCTTGGCTTGCGTGATGAATAACTCGTGGAATTGTTTGAGCCAGCCGATTGTTATGATGGCGGCGCCAGCCGATACTGGGATGCTCTATTGATGTTAATTATGGGGAAATTTTAATTAATTATTATTAATTAATTAATGTGTTAGGTGGATTATGAGTTTCGATGATTAGTAATAATTAATGAGTAAAATGTGGTATTAATGACTTAGGCTTCGTATTTCAGTGGTGGTTATGTAACATAATTTTTAAATCAAGGTATTTCAAGGACTACTATTATTAATGCAGTATGTTTTTTTCCTTAATTCCATTTATGTAGTATGATTAGTTTCCAGTATCGATTCATGCATTTTACAAATTGATAATATGCCAAAATTGCCGAATATTTGATACAAAATAAGTTAAAAGCCCAATAATTTATACTTGTATCGAGAAAATTTTAAGATGTATAATTTGTAATGGTGATCATAATATCAATCATCCAATTGCTATCGTATTATATCAAATGTAAATTATTTTGAGATCTTGACTAATAAACACACATTTTTTTTAATCTTTACAGGAAACTATAAATAAATCTTATACAGTTTCAGACATTTTATATTTCAACCAGACGGATCCTTAAACTAGAGTATTCGACTTTGTCTTTGACACGAAGAGGTGCTTGTCAACATCGACAATGGTAAATATTTAATTGAAGAAAAATCATAAAGGAAGAAAAGACCAAGGGAATCACGTAAGCTAATTATTAATTAATTTATAACAAAAACTTATGAAACGAGTATATTTTAGCATAAATCAACACTCATCCCTCTTAAAATGTTAAAACGTCAATGTTCAAATTAGACACTATCTTATTGTGAGACCATTTGATACAAGTGTGACGTATGCCATGCCTGTTGTAATATTATTATTTTTTTAAAGAGGAGAGGTTAATGTTATGAATCAACAAATATAAACATTAATAAAATCAAATAAGGCTAAGTTATATGTATAAAAAATAAAATCTCAATTTTAATTCAACCAAATTAAACAAAAGGAAAATACAAAAGAAACATGCACACTCTGAAAATGCAATTCTTATATATAAGTTTTATTAATTCAGGATTAAAAACAATTAAACTAGAATCAAGCTAGGGTTTGAGAATTTCCTCCTACTGATTAATTAATTCGGTGCTTGAAAAATAATAAATTATCATTGCAGAGTTACAATTATAGAAATATCAATTTATGATTCATAAATTTCGTTTGACATCTTATTTTCTCTAATTATTCAACAACATTTTTATAATCATGATAAAAAATTTATATCAACTTTACAGAAATAAAATAAAATAAAAAAGTAGTCATATTATAGTCCATAAAATGTTAAATTTGACCTTAAAGTTTGTGTGTTCTACAATGATAACATTTCAAATGTCAGATTGATAATTTTCTATCTTCTTCGGATCAATTAGGAATAAAGTTTCAAACCTCCAATTAATAAATTAAAAGCTCTTAAAATATTGACAAAAAAGTGAATTATAATAAACTTAAGTATTAAGTTGGAGTATAGGAAATGTATTAATAGTACAAGTCGCACGTGCAGGGGACAATGTGTTTAGTACAAGGACAAAAGGGATCTTGAGACTGAAATTAATTACCGACACTCATTAACCTCAATTAGTTAATCTACAAAAAGAAATCGCACTATTTTTTTAATAACGTGTTCAGATGTTACTCGTGCCATCACAGTTTGAGTGTCTACTGAATCTAACATACTAGTATAACTGCAGTATTAACTTAGCATTCATTTCTAATTATAAATTTAATATCAGCGCACAATATGTAGGGTGTGTTTTGAAACACTTAAAACAAAACTTTCAAAGACTTATTTTCAAAAAATCAAAAAAGGAGCTTTGAAAATGAGAAAAAACTTCAAAATAAGTCTTTTGAAAAAAACGTTTTAAAGTGTTTTTAAAAACTTTATAAGTGATTATAGTCACCTATAATTGTGTGCAAAAAAATAATTTGGAGTGTTTTATTTCTCTTTAATAGGCTTAAATAAAATTTCTCTAATGTTTATAAGTTATAAACTTCAAAAAGAGGTCTTTTAACGAACTTATAGTCTTTTTTTTTTAAACTTTTTTTGCAAACACTATCAATTTTTTTTTGAATTTTCTTAAAAACACTATCAACTTCTACTATTAATCACTTTTTCCATAATCACTAATTTTAATCACTTCTTTAAAACCATAAGTTTTTGCAAACACCTCCTAAGAGTTTCAAAACACCCCGTAATATGTTGTTGCAACTTGCAGTGACGGACCCAGGATTTCAGATAAGGGGTACGGAAGATAAATATATACTTAAGAATATTTCAATTTGGGGGTACAACTATACCCCCATGTACCCAGAAGCAGGTCCGCCACTGGCAACTTGCAAGTTGCAAGTCCAAATAAGAGGAAAATAGTAGAAAACTTAGCGTAGTACATGCAAATCGAATTACAGAAAAAACTCCATGCAGATATATTATCGAGATTGAAAAAAATATAACTATAAAAAATTTAATCTTAAGTAGAATTTTACATTGGAAAAATACATACACTTTTATAATATATAAAAACAAATACAAGCACTTTGATAGTATATAAATACCAGCAATAAAATTAAGATATTGTCACAATTAACCGAAGATAAATATTATAAGCAATATTAAATTTATTGTAATGATTTTTTTATAAGTAATGTCATTTATTTTTATATGGAGACATAAATTCTTAAGACAAGACCATAGAAAATATATGATTTATTACAATGTAGAGTTTATTCTTAAATATAACTAGTTTCAACTTTTAAGTTGGAACGTAATTTTTTTATTACTATATAGAATTTATTCCCATATATAGAGTATTTTTATAGGAAATTTTAACTGTACATGCATGCTATAATAATTTTATACAAATTCATACATAAAATACGCATAATAATAATTAACAATTTACACTTTTCAAAATTGAGGCATGAGCTTATTTTTTTCGAAGAAAATCATAAAAAAGAAGTATTTATATGTAGATTGGATGTCGAGTTCGAGAAATTATTGAGTGAAATTGATGGATATGGTAGAGAGGATTTTATTTTCACTGTTTCAAAACTATTGTAATTTTTATTTGTAAAGGTTGGGGTATCCTCGTACACCAACTGGTGCTATAAAATTTTCTTAACAAAAAAAAAAAAAACTAGGTTATATGAAAAAGATATGATAGTTGAAGTCTGTGGCGGATTCAGGACCAATAAATAGGACGGGTTAGAATAAATACAATACAAAAAATAAAAACCAAATTTTTTTATTGGTAGTGAAGTAAGGCGAGTTCTTTTTATTTCTGATAATCTGATGTGTTTTTGTTTAACGAAGTTTAGACTTTTTAATTTAAATTAGTAATAAATATGAAGGTTTGAATATTTTTGTTTTACAAAATATTGTATAAAAATGGATATGGTTTACCGGAAAAGCTTAATTTTTAACTTAAATAGATCATATGTTCGATTTTATGAACGGGCTATTCAATAATTTTTGTAATTTTTTAATGTATAAAAAATGAATTTCTTAATGGCTGGGCGGGCTGTAGCCCGGCCCAGCCATACAATAGATCCGCCTGAAGAAGATGCATCTCTTTTCATGAAAGGAAGCATAACTTCCCCATGCAATAAAAACTAAGGCAAAAAAATCTGTAGTGGGATTGAAAAAGCAAAAGATGTTACATAGTGATATCTGTTGATGCAACAACATAGTATCAGTCAGATGTCAAAATAATTTGACAAGCACTAAGCAGTTAGAGATAGAAGAAAGGCAATATATATAAAAAAAAAATGATCACACTTTTGTTTTAATGCTTTTTTCATGTGGAAAAAGAGCCAAGAAGCATGGATCAAAATGGGGGTCCAACTTGGTGTCTTAACAGAACAACAGGATTACATATTCTCTTTAGATTCCAATATCTTGTGCAATCCTGTTTCAAGAAAAATAGAAAACAAATTAAATCAAAATTCTACATATGTAAATATGTAAATCTACTCTCTCAGTAATTTTTTTTTTGGTAAAGCAAAAAAACATTTGTAACAAGACAAAGGCTGTCATGTTATAGACACAGAATCAAAGTTGTATGGACCCCATAAATATGTAATGTAGCTCACTTTTTCAGCTAACATTAGCACTGAGTACTATGTAAGTCAATTTCACTATATATGACATCCCAATCAAATTAAGCAGCCACTTATCAAACATTACCAAAATGTCCTTGCTTGAATACCCAAAAATTATTTTCTGCCACTTTTGGTATTCTATGATATGTTTTATTTTATGAACCATTTACATGTGTTATAATGATTTTAAAATTCATCGATATTTTTTTATATTTCACATGTCATAATCTTAATTGTGGAATATAATGTGGAAGAACATCAAAATTATTATAGATGATATTATCATAATTACATTAATCCAGTTAAAATTGATCAGATAAAAAATATACCTCTCATACTGAGCTCATCATGTGGACAATTAAGTATGAGTGGAGTTGCTTTCAATAAAATTTAGACCCTACTACACATGAAAACTCTGATATCATGAAATAATTTCATGTTATCTAAAAGTTCAAACTAATAAATAATGTGTAATCAATTCATTTGCATTAATTTCTTGGCGCTCTTTCTCACCCGTAGTCCGAGTTCTCGACTCTATCTCTAGATAGGATACCTATCGAGTGAACAATTTTAATAGGGGTGAAATTTTTTTTTCGGAATTTGAACCCAGAATGTGAGTGTGAGACAAAGATTTCACGATGCCATGAAAGAATTATGTCTCATTTAAAAGTTCGATCTTATAAATAATATGTAATTAATTAACTTATATTAATTTCCTAATAAATGATAATACGGTCGCGTGCACCATTCACTATTAAGGAACAAGAATGGTAAAATAAACTAGAATAGTGGATTGCATGTATAATGCCACTTACAAAATTATTGTTACAATAGAATTAGAATAAGTTGCACGAATCTATTCGGGATGAATATTTAAATACAAATTTAATTCTTATAATTATTACTAGCATGAATTAATCCTATATTAATTCAAATAATAATCCAACAACAAATCATGCATATAATCAATTCACGTAAATTCTCGCGACGTGAAAATTCTCTGACGTTTACGTGAACATACCTCTTGGGACGACAATAGTCTTGTTGATTAGACACACCAAAAGAACTTCCAAGTATTCCCTTAATCCTTGCTCGACTATCCGGTGGTAGGACGCTTGCGAACAATTAACAAAAGGAAAATAAACTTTGTTGCACCACCTTTGTGGATTCTAATTTTTCCAACACATGGAATTGTACTTGGGAATGAAAGAATCATCCCCTATTTATAGAGTAGTGGTTGTCGAAATTTTGGGGCAAAAACAATGTGGGAAAATATTTTCTTGATCTCCAAGAAATCTTGAATATATCTCCTATATTTTTTTTCCATAATTATAATATTCCACAAAATCCCACCTACTCTTTGTTATGGAATATTTTCGAAAATTATAGGGCAAGAATCCAAGATTTGGATCTTCTTGATTTTATGAGATATTCTTGTGTTTCAAGAAATACATATCTTCCATAATATCTTTTCAAGAAAATCAAGAAAATCTTTCTTTCCCTTAATTATCAAAAAATTTGAAAATTGCTCTATGGATAACCAAGTGGGAGATTTCTTGAATTTAATGAGATAATCTTGTATTCCAAGAATACATATCTCCATTCCATAACAAAATTCAAAGAAAATCTTTATCCACTTTTATCCATAAATTTCGAAAATTATGAGGAAAAATAAGCAACAATATTTATTTTATTTTAAACACCTTTTTCAGTTATTGGACTATATGTTGGGCTACTTAGGGGGCCTTTAGAAGAATTAAGATTGGACCTTCCAATTTCAAGCCCATAAATATTAATTAATTCCACTACATAATTAATATTGCACTATCCATCTTAACCCATATTACGGTCAATATGGCTCCCTTGTTATTATTTCCCGTGTTTTAAGATTATCTAACCTATTAATTAATTCAAGCCACCTGAAATAGCTTTCCGTTAATTAATATCTTTTGTCCTTAGTTAAGGAAATCGGTTCAACATTATTATCCATACCGAAACTAGTTCCACTTGCAAGATTTGGTATGATAAAGCTTATGAACCTCCCAAGGGGGCAAATCAAACAAGCGTGCTTGCACACGAGCGATTCTCCGTATTAAATCTTAGCAATCACACGTGACCAATAATATTGCCCAAGATAAAAAGTATTGAATCTCGTTGATTCTCTACCCATGATAAGTCAAAGTAATAGTTACCAACCACACGTGATCCTATTTAAGGAACGAAGATTAAGAAATAACGAACCAATCGAGGTCTAATTCTTCCTTGTTCGGTTCAAGAATTTGTCCTCCTCAGAGGTCCTATTCAATTGCATCGGTCATGCACTAGTGTAATCTCTTGGTCAAGACAAGCCAATCCGAAGTCTTACACTTCAACCTTTCACGATGGATTGTTCATTTCCATCTAGGTCATGAATGGTGTACTTTTTTAGTTACAAGGACCATTAATTTAATCTTCGTGATCCGGTATCACTAAATTAACTACAATGTAACACGTACTATTTATTGAACAATTATGCAGTAAATATATGTAACATTCGATGATATTTAAAGCATCAGTGATAAACAATTTATTTAAGTGAATAAGTCCGAAATTCAGTTTTGATTATACAAAGTAAAAGCATATTTTCCAGTATAATCCCAACAATCTCCCACTTATACTCAAAGTCCGCTTTTAAGTATACTACAATATGTCTCGTGTAGTTCTAATCGTGACATCTAATGTCACCTACACCTAACCTAATAATTTCTCCCACTTATACTCAAAGCAGTTAGCGGCGGTCTTGACACCCATTCCTTCCACATGTATCTCGAATGTATTCAGAGGCGCACCGCTTTGTGAATGGATCTCGCTAGGTTGTCTTCGACGCTATCTTTTGCCACATCTATATCTCCTCTCTTAACGATATCTCGTATAAGATGGTATTTCCTTTCAATGTGTTTCTTGACTTTTGTGGGCTCTTGGTTCCCTTGAATTTGCAAATCGCTTTCCGGCATTGTCACAATAAACAAAGATTCTATTTGGGCAAATTCGAACTACATTTAAGTCCACTAGGAAGTTCTTGAGCCAAACCGCTTTTTCACGCCCTCGCAGCAACTACCTATTATATCGGCTTCCATGGTAGAATCTGCGACGATTTCGCTGACTTCTCCATGTCACGGCTCCCCCCATGCAAAACACACTACCGGAGGTAGATTTTCCGAGTCTATGTCCGATTGTAAATCCGAGTCCGTAGATGATGGGGATTAGACTATCGATCGATAAATTAACATTCTATCCCGAGTTCTTTTTAGATACTTCAGAATGTTTTTAACTGCCGTCCAATGTTCTTTCACCGTGTTACTTTGATATCTTGCCACCATGCCAACGGCAAAACAGATATCCGGTCTCGTACACACGATTGCATACATAAGGATTCCGACAACCGAAGCATATGGAATGCCTCTCATGTCATCTATCTCCTTTTTTTTGCGTCTTAGGGCACATTTTCTTGGATAGATGGATTCCATGTCTGAAAGGTACGAAGCCTTTCTTGGAATCCTGCATGCGGAATCTTTTCAAGACAGTGTCTATGTATGAAGCTTGCGATAAGCCTATCATCCTTTTCTTGCGATCTCGAAAGATCTTGATCCCAAGGATATGTCTCGGCTTCCCTAAGTCCTTCATATCAAACCTGTTTTGAAAGCCATGCCCTTACGCCGATATAACACCTTTACATCGTTCCCGATGATCGAAATGTCGCCTCTATGTATAGTACTAAGAATACCAATCACGATTCAAACACGCTTTTTTGTACACACAACTTTTCGAACTCGTTTTGATCAAACCCATAAGACTTTATAACATGATCAAAACATTGGTTCCAAGCTCGGATGCTGTTTGAGTCCATAAATGGACTTCATGAGCTTACAAACTAGGTGTTCTTGGCCTTTTCAATGAAGCCTTGGGGTTGTTGCATATAGATCTCGTCATCAAGACTTCCGTTAAGGAAAGCCGTCTTGACATCCATTTGCCGATTTTCAAAGTCGAGATCTTGCGAACAATCGATAAGAGAATTGGATGGACTTAAGCATGGCTACGGGCAAAAAAGTTTCCTCATAATCGATCCCTTCTTTCTCGAGTATAACCTTTTCGCCACTGAGTCTTGCCTTGAAGGTTTCCACCTTCCCCGCCCCGATCCTCTTTTTCTCTTATACACCCACTTTACAACCAATGGGTTTGACCCCATTAAGTGGTTTCGACTAGCTCCCACACTCTGTTATGATACATAGAACCCATTTAAACTTTCATTGTTGTTTGCGAGAACTGCATCCTTATCTTGGATTGCCTCGTCATATGTCCATGGTCTCGATTCATCTTGTCCGAATCGAGTTCTTGGACTCTCCTATTCCCATGAATCTCTCAAGCTTTCATTTCACAACCCTCCCACTCTGACGAGGTTCCGTTGTGTAAGTGTGTCATTTTGTATGTCATCTTGTCTGATTGGCATTGAGGTTAGCCCCTTAGCTCATTTATGGTAATCTCACTTCGGTCTTCTTTTCGTTCATATAGTCTTCTTCCAAAAATCTAAAGTGGGTGCTTATTACCACCTTTTAATCTTCGGGACCATAGAACATACACCATTTTGTTCCCTCGGGGTATCCCACAAACAACCTTAATTACGATCGAGGATCCATTCTGGCTTCCTTGTCCAACACGTGGGCGGACACCCCCAAATCTTCATGTGTCTCAAAATCGGGCTTGAGCCCCGGTCCACAATTCTTTGGGAGTTTTGGGAACCTATTTGGATGGCACCAAGTTCGTAATGTAGGTCGCTATTTCCAAGGCATGACCCCGAATCGACTTGGGAAGATCCACATAACTCATCATAGATCTAACCATTTCCAAAAGAGTTATGTTTTTTCGCTTACGCAACCCCGTTTTGTTGAGGGGTTCCGGTGCGATTAATTAGTGGGATCGCAATCCCTTCATCGCATAAGTAGTTCAAAAACTCATCGCGAGGTATTCGCCTCCACGATCGGATCGTAGAGACTTGATACATTTTTCCCTATGATTCTCTTGAGCCTTAAATTCTTTGAATTTCTCAAAGGTCTCGATTTATGCTTCATAAGGAAAATATAACCGCACCTTGAGTAATCATCAATAAAAGTGACAAAATACTCATAACCTCCTCTTGCTTTGGATGACATTGGACCACATACATCTGTGTGAACGATCTCTAACACTTCTTTGGCTCTATTCCCCTTGGCTCCAAATGCCCTCTTGGTCATTTTACCCTCCAAACATGATTCGCAGGTTGAAATTGGTTCAACTTGGAGAAACTCCGAGGAACCGCCTTTCACCAACCTTTGGATCCTCTTTGGATTTATATGACCCAATCTTAGATGCCATAGAAGTGTCTCGTTCACGCCGATGAACGTTTTCTTTTCTCGAAACAATTGATGTGTTATAGGATGCATTTAAGTGAGTGGTGTGTACAAGAATTGTATAGAGATTTTCCATCAATGTCCCGTAACAGATACACTCATCATTTCAAGAAATGATTTCATTCTTATTAGAAGAAACTAAGTGTCTATTAACAGAATTTTAGAAACTGAAAGTGAATTCTTTCTAAAACTGGGAACATAAAGAACATCTCTTAAAATTAGAACTCTGTCTTCAAAAGACAGGTGCACTTCTCCCATCGCTTCACCGCCACTCTCTCGAAGCATCGCCCGATGTGATGAGGATCTCAACGCCACTAAGTTCTTGGGATCGGTTTGAACCCATGAAGCAAACATGATTAGTGGATCTCGTATCAACCACCCACGAATGAGAAGTATACGTCGCTAAACAAGTTTCAACAACTAGTGCGTGAGAATTACCTTTCTTTTCGTCCCTTTTGGGGTTGGAACAGGCAAACCTCCATTGTCCTCTTTCATCCTCTTTGGATTTTCCTTGACACCACAAGCATTCGTCATCTTATCATTGCCCTTGGCAACATTTGAGTCTGATTGCTTATGGCCTTTGGTCACCTTCTTCTTCTTGCCATCCCTTGGTCTAGAAGATGAAGACGGACCACTTGCTGTCAAAGCTTGAGTTTGGTGCCCTATCAACATCTCTGTCGAGACCAAAGCTTGCAACAAATCAGCTAGCGAGGCAAAATTGCTCAGGAACTTTTGGGCAGAGAGTGAAATACCAAATTCATCTGAGTCTCCAGATTATAATCTGTACTCAGAACCTCAAGTTTGTTCAAATGAGCCATCAATTTTGAGGACGTAATCCCTTACGGTTTGTCCTCCACCATTTTCAAACGACACATCTCTCATGAGGTGATCTGACGAGTCTCGCATTTTTGACTCGTCAGTTGGCTCATATGATTTTGGTGTGTCAAGAATCCACTTGTGCTTTTGTGCAGTTAGGACAAATTTAATTTTTCGTTTCCAATCAATATAGTTTCCATACATATTGTATTGACTTTAAGTATATTAACAGTGGATTAAAAGGTAAATCGACATCTTTGAATCGAAATAAATAATAATATGCATAAGCATAAATATATCACAAAATTCGATCACATGTTTCATATTAAAATCTCAAAAAAATATGAACATGCATCAGCCAACATCTCAAAACAGTTTAAATAAGCCACGTGGGGTGGGTCATTATTTAAACACATTCAAGCAGGTTACAAACAAGAACAATTATTAAACCTTTAATATCCAGATTAATAGTTGGCTCCCACTTGACCAATATAAATTTGACAGGGACTTCGGGGAAGTATATGCATATCAATTTTATACCTAAGTAATAACCATGATTAAATACAGGATTATTATTTTGCTTTGAACGAGCCTCGTGGGGAGGGTCATCGTCACCACTAGTAATAATCCACAATCATCCATTTGGAATTCATTCTTGTGAAAGCTAATTTTTGACCGTCCCGTGGGGGGAATTTCTCCAAAAGAATTCACAAATAAATAAATCATGGAGGTCAAAATTAATTCAATTTTATTTTCCAGAATAAAATTGTCAATTAATTATTTAAACATACTTAGTAATTTTGAAGGTGAGAATTTTCATTGGGCAACTCTCATGCAAACACATTTAAACAAATTAAATAAAGCATAAGATAACACAATAATAAATCAAGCAAGGCGGAAAAATAAACATATTGGGCACAAATTATCCAATTGTCATGGTTTGATTTTTCTTGGCGTGATTTTGAAGAAACGCCGTCTTGAATTTCTCCCACTCGATCGTCTCGAAAAAAACTCCATCTCGAAACGCCACGCCACGCCAAGTAGCTTCGCAATGATGCACGCCGATCCGCCGGCCCCGAAGCCGAAGACAATCGTCTGTCGCCTTTGGCAAAAACCACAGATCGCCAATAATTTTTCGCGACCTCGGCGAGCTTTGCCCGCGTCGGCCTCAGCGAAAAAGCGCCCGCGTCGGCCTCGGCGAGATCGGCCGACGATCGCGTACCGCCACGATCTGTCTGCCGCCAGCGCGCCGCCTTCCCTCGCCTCGCCCCAGCGGAACTTCAAGACACAAGCGCGCCGCCTATCGGTTCGTCCGCCGTCAAGGCCGGGCCCATGTCGCGCCTATCACGCCCGCCCGTCCTCGACGACCATCCTTACTCCTCCATCACCTCCGCCCGTCGTGCTGCGTGCGTCGTCCGCAGCAAGGCGTGCCTCCTTGGGATGTTTACACTTGACACCGCCTAAGCCCGATTCGATTTTATCCTTTAATTCTTCGCCTCGCCTCCGTTTCCGATCCTAAGCACAATTTATTTACAAAAAATAAATAAACCTAGATCTAGACTAGTCTATTACATTGATCAAATCAAACAAATCCTAATCTACTCGTGGATTTTCTCACGAGGCAAAACGAATCCGAACGAATCGAATTAAAAACCACAATTTATATGCATGCATAAATAAACACATTAAATTCCATGACAATTGGATACCTGCAAAAAAGATTTAGCAATTCTACTATCCAATTTCAAATTTAATGACAACGAATTAAATTACAATTTAAAATTCAGAACCCGAAACCGTGGTTCTGATACCAGTTGTTGGGGAATAAGTTGCACGGATCTATTCGGGATGAATATTTAAATACAAATTTAATTCTTATAATTATTACTAGCATGAATTAATCCTATATTAATTCAAATAATAATCCAACAACAAATCATGCATATAATCAATTCACGTAAATCCTACGCATGCGGAAATTCTACGAGTTTACGTGAACATACCTCTTGGGACGACAATGGTCTTGTTGATTAGACACACCAAAAGAACTTCCCAAGTATTCTCTTAATCCTTGCTCGACTATCCGGTGGTAGGATGCTTGCGAACAATTAACAAAAGGAAAATAAACTTTGTTGCACCACCTTTGTGGATTTACTAATTTTTTCAACACATGGAATTGTACTTGGGAATGAAAGAATCATCCCCTATTTATAGAGTAGTGGTGGTCGAAATTTTGCGGCAAAAACAATGTGGGAAAATCTTTTCTTGATCTCCAAGAAATCTTGAATATATCTCCTATATTTTTTTTCCCATAAATATAATATTCCACAAAATCCCACCTACTCTTTGTTATGGAATATTTTCGAAAATTATAGGGCAAGAATCCAAGATTTGGATCTTCTTGATTTTATGAGATATTCTTGTATTTCAAAAAAATACACATCTTCCATAATATCTTTTCAAGAAAATAAAAAAAATCTTTCTTTCCCTTAATTATCAAAAATTTCGAAAATTGCTCTATGGATAACCAAGTGGGAGATTTCTTGAATTTAATGAGATAATCTTGTATTCCAAGAATACATATCTTCGTTCCATAACAAAATTCAAAGAAAATCTTTCTCCACTTTTATCCATAAATTTCGAAAATTATGAGGAAAAATAAGCAACAATATTTATTTTATTTTAAACACCTTTTTCAGTTATTGGACTATATATTGGGCTACTTAGGGGGCCTTTAGGAGAATTAAGATTGGACCTTCCAATGGATCTTGAATTATCAATATTGAGCCACAATATTATTCAAGCCCATAAATATTAATTAATCCCACTACATAATTAATATTGCACTATCCATATTAACCCATATTACAGTCAATATGGCTCCCGATTATTATTTCCCGTGTTTAAGATTATCTAGCCCATTAATTAATTCAAGCCACTGAAATAGCTTTCCGTTAATTAATATCTTTTGTCCTTGGTTAAGGAACGATTCAACATTATTATCCATACCGAAAACTAGTTCCACTTGCAAGATTTGGTATGATAAAGCTTATGAACCTCCCAAAGGGGCAAATCGAACAAGCGTACTTGCACACGATTCTCCGTATTAAATCTTAGCAATCACATGTGACCAATAATATTGCCCAAGATAAAAAGTATTGAATCTCGTTGATTCTCTACCCATGATAAGTCAAAGCAATAGTTACCAACCACACGTGATCCTATTTAAGGAACGAAGATTAAGAAATAACGAACCACTGAGGTCTAATTCTTCCTTGTTCGGGTTCAAGAATTTGTCCTCCCTAGAGGTTCTATTCAAAGGCATCACCATGCACTAATGTAATCTCTTGGTCAAGACAAGCCAATCTGAGCCTTACACTTCAACCTTTCACGATGGATTGTTCATTTCCATCTAGGTCATGAATGATGTACTTTTAGTTACAAGGGACTGTTAATTTAATTTTCTGTGATCTGGTATCACTAAATTAACTACAATGTAACACGTACTATTTATTGAACAATTATGCAGTAAATATATGTAACATTCGATGATATTTAAAGCATCAGTGATAAACAATTTATTTCAGTGAATAAGTCCGAAATTCAATTTTGATTATACAAAGTAAAAGCATACTTTCCATTATAATCCCAACAGTGAGGACAATAGTAAGTTTACGATTCCAATCAACGAAGTTTTCACCAGTAAGCAAATTGTTTTAAGTATATTGAACAGTGGATTAAAAGGTTGCGACATGATGAACTGAAATAAATAATAATATGCATAAGCATAAATATATCCCAAGGTTCGATCACATGTTTCATATTAAAATCTCAAAAAAATATGAACATGCATAGCCAACATCTCAAAATAGTTTAAATAAGCCACGTGGGGTGGGTCATTATTTAAACACATTCAAGCAGGTTACAAACAAGAACAATTATTAAACCTTTAATATCCAGATTAATAGTTGGCTCCCACTTGACCAATATAAAATTGACAGGGACTCGGGGAAGTATATGCATATCAATTTTATACCTAAGTAATAACCATGATTAAATCTGAAATTATTATTTCGCTTTGAACGAGCCTCGTGGGGAGGGGTCATCGTCGCCACTAGTAATAATCCACAATCATCCATTTGGAATTCATTCATGTGAAAGCTAACTTTTTGACCCGTCCCGTAGGGGAATTTCTCCAAAAGAATTCAAAAATAAATAAATCATGGAGGTCAATATTAATTCAATTTTATTATCCGGAATAAAATTGTCAATTAATTATTTAAACATACTTAGTAATTTTTGAAGGTGAGATTTTTCATTAGGCAACTCTCATGCAAACACATTTAAACAAATTAAATAAAGCACAAGAAAACACAATAATAAATCAAGCAAAGCGAAAAATAAATATATTGGGCACAAATTATCCAATTGTCATGGTTTGATTTTTCTTGGCTTGATTTTTGAAGAAAATAAATCTTTGAATTTCTCTCCTTTCGTCGTCTCGAAAAGAACTCGTCTCGAAACGCCAAAGCATGCTGCGCCCGCATCCGCCCGCCAAACCAACTCGGCCTTCGACCTAGCCTCGCTTTAAAGCTTCAGCCTTTATCCAAAGAGTGGCAAACCTCGCCTCGCCAGCCCGAATCACCGGCGGCGCCCAGCGTCCTGATTGTCTTTCGCCGCCATGCCTCCTGCCACCTCATTTGCCTCACACATGGTCCGTCTTGGCATATGCCTTTACTTCACTAGCGTCGCCGTCCATATCGCGTGGACACTGGCGTCGGACGTCCGGCGATCCGCGCGCGCCGCGTGCTCTCCCGCACGTTTTGCGATGCACGCCGTCGTCGGTGTCTGATCTGGATCTATCCTTTAATTCTTTGTCTCGCCTCCATTTTTCGATCCGGTTACAATTTATTTACAAAAATAAATAAACCTAGATCTAGACTAGTCTATTACATTGATCAAATCAAATAAATCCTAATCTACTCATGGATTTTCTCACGAGGGCAAAAACGAATTGAATCAATCAATTAAAAACCACAATTTATATGCATGCATAAATAAACACATTAAATTCCATGACAATTTGATACTTGCAAAAAAGATCTAGCAATTCTACTATCCAATTTCAAATTTAATGAAAACGAATTAAATTACAATTTAAAATTCAGAGCCCGAAACCGAGGCTCTGATACCAGTTGTTGGGGAATAAGTTGCACGGATATATTCGTGATAAATATTTAAATACAAATTTAATTCTGATAATTATTACTAGCATGATTACTATATTAATTCAAATAATAATTCAACAACAAATCATGCATATAATTAGTTCACGTAAATCCTACGCATGTGGAATTACTACGAGTTTATGTAAACATACCTCTTGGAATGGTAATGGCCTCGTTGATTAAACACACCGAAAAACCTTTCCAAGTATTCCCTTAATCCTTGCTCGACAATCCGGTGGTAGGATGCTCGCGAACAATTAACAAAAGGAAAATAAACTTTGTTGCACCACCTTTGTGGATTTACTAATTTTTCCAGCACATGAAATTGCACTTGGGAATGAAACACTCATCCCCTATTTATAGAGGGTGTTGGTCGAAAATTTGGGATAAAATAATATGGGAAAATCTTTTTCTTGATCTCCAAGAAATCTTGAATATATCTCATATATTCTTTTCTCCATAATTAAAATATTCCACAAAAATCCCAACTCCCCTTTGTTATGGAAAATTTTTTGAAAAATATAGGGAACAAGAATCCAAGATTTGGATCTTCTTAAATTTATGAGATATTCTTGTATTTCAAGAAATACATATCTTTCATAATATCTTTTCAAGAAAATCAAGAAAATCTTTCTTGCCCTTTATATTTCAAGATTTTCGAAATGTACTATATGGATAACCAAGTGGGAGATTTCTTGAATTTAATGAGATAATCTTGTATTCCAAGAATACATATCTTCATTCCATAACAAAATTCAAAGAAAATATTTCTCCCCTTTTAATCCATAATTTTCGAAATTTTGAGGAAAAATATGCAACAAGATTTATTTTATTTTTAAACACCTTTTTCAGTTATTGGACTTTATGTTGGGCTACTTAGGGGGCCTTTAGGAGAATTAAGATTGGACCTTCCAATGGATCTTGAATTATCAATATTGAGCCACAATATTATTCAAGCCCATAAATATTAATTAATCCCACTACATAATTAATATTGCACTATCCATCTTAACCCATATTACAGTCAATATGGCTCCCGGTTATTATTTCCCGTGTTTAAGATTAACCAGCCCACTAATTAATTCAAGCCACTGAAATAGTTTTCCATTAATTAATATCTTTTGTCCTTGGTTAAGAAACGGTTCAACATTATTATCCATACCGGAAACTAGTTCCACTTGCAAGATTTGGTATGATAAATCTTATGAACCTCCCAAGGGGGCAAATCGAACAAGCGTACTTGCACATGATTCTTCGTATTAAATCTTAGCAATCACATGTGACCAATAATATTGCCCAAGATAAAAAGTATTGAATCTCGTTGATTCTCTACCCCTGATAAGTCAAAGCAATAGTTACCAACCACACGTGATCCTATTTAAGGGACGAAGATTAAGAAATAACGAACCACTAAGGTCTAATTCTTCCTTGTTCAGTTCTGAAGAATTTGTCCTCCTGTAGGTCTTATTCAGTGCATCAGTCATGCACTAATGTAATCTGATAGGCCCGGTGGAAAACCCATTTTGCGCGTGCGGAAGCAAACATGACGTGCGATGCATATAAAAACAGGGGTGAAGGAATGGTGATTCCAGATTTTTTGCGTTTTAAGCTCATGTGTTGTGTTTTGCTTATGATCGAATGCATACGACAATATAAGAACGTAAAGCAGTAAAGAACACAACAACGTATAGTGGTTCGGAGACTCAAGCTCCTACATCCACTCTCCTTTGTTCCTAGGGAAATTCCTTCAAACACTTCCTAAGGTTTTCTGACTACCTCTGTAGTTTACTAACCTTTCTACTTTGAGCTTTCTGACTACCTCTGTAGTTTACTAACTCAAACTGGACTTATCACCCTCTCGGGCTCACCTCTAGATGTTTAACGAGTTCACACTCCCTCGGGACTTATCACCCTCACTCGGGATTGCCTCTAGATGTTTAACGAGTTCACACTCCCTCGGGACTTATCACCCTCACTTGGGATTGCCTAACAACTACCTCACTTCACCACTAATTATCTCTTACGAGAATGGGGTTTGGGTTTGGTGTTGTCTCCAACTATGGTGAGATTTTCCCTTACATTTGTTTAGCCTCAATGCTAAGGTTGGGAAAATCTCTCTAAGCTTATGATACATAGTGGGTTGCTTAGATTGGGTTCTAGAACACTCTTTGAATATATGTGTATATCTACAGACTTGTGTTCTAGGGTGGGAATGCTTTGAGTATATGTCCTCTTAGCTTTGTAGCATCGTGTGCTATATTCTCCACGCATCCACCCTTAATTTGATGGAAGAACTTGTATTTATAGTGTGGATTTGAATGTTACCGTTGGAGATAATCACATTCAAATCCATACTATCTTTGTATGTTTTGTAGCTTTTTCAGGCTGGTTGTCTTCCTCTCATTGGTCCACGTCAGCTGGATTCCAACGGCTATATTCCTCAGTTTCTTCGCTTTAACATTGTGTTTATATCGAGTATTCAAAGATATTCTTGAAGTTTTCGAATTACTGTGCCTTTAGGATTCTCTGAGTCTCAATGTCTTCAGAGACATACTGAGTTTTCATAATAAGTCTTCAGATTCTCAGTTTCACACTGAGTCTTCAAAAACTTCAGTTTCTTCAGAAACTTACTGAGTCTTCAGAATCTAACCTGAACTATATCTGCCGACTATACACGGTGCAAATAACATTCTGAACACTCTAAAACTGAATCCTGGCTTATCTATCAAGATTATCCTGAACATGTCATACTCAGGGGTTTTGGGATCTAATCAAAATCCTCTTTATTTAAATTCATTTCCCAACATAATCTCTTGGTCAAGACAAGCCAATCTGAGCCTTACACTTCAACCTTTCACGATGGATTGTTCATTTCCATCTAGGTCGTGAATGGTGTACTTTTAGTTACAAGGGACTGTTAATTTAATCTTCTGTGATCTGGTATCACTAAATTAACTACAATGTAACACGTACTATTTATTGAACAGTTATGCAGTAAATATATGTAACATTCAATGATATTTAAAGCATCAGTGATAAATAATTTATTTCAGTAAATAAGTCCGAAATTCAGTTTTGATTATACAAAGTAAAAACATACTTTCCAGTATAATCCCAACATACCCTACAAGAGATCTTGGAGATGGTAGAGAAACGCTTGGGACAAGAAGATGAAGCTTTGGTGACTAAGAAACTGCTCTTAAGATCTAGACCAATGGAAGGTAAGATTGAGAAGGAGATGAATAGTCCGATCCAAAGCAATGCCATCAACAAAAAGGGTAAGAAAGCCAGTTGGTTAAAAGTCCAGAAGATACCAAAAGGAAAATGTTTTAACTGCGGTGAAAAGGGACATTGGAAGTCGGCCTGTTCCAAACCCAAAAGGAATGGAAAGAAAGGTAATTCACACTCACTAGTTGTTGAAACTTGTTTGGCGGAGTATGCTACCCATTCGTGGGTATTGAATACGAGATCCATTGATCATGTATGTTTCACATTGACGGGTTTCAAGCTGACCCGGCGACTTAGTGAGAGTGAGATCCTCATCACGCTAGGCGATGCTACGAGAGTGGCAGCTAAAGCAGTGGAAGAAGTGCAACTGTCCTTTGGAGAGAAGACGTTAATTTTAAGAGATGTTCTTTATGTTCCTATTTTTTGGAAAAACCTTATTTCTATTTCTAAACTCTTTATCGATGGAATATTACTGTTTTTCGTAACGATGTGATTATCTGTCGTGAAACTTTAAGGAACAATCTCTATATTATTAACTGTGCACATCACTCACAAAATGCATCCTATAACACATCTACTATTTCTTGTAAACGAAAGCGCTCAACTGACGTGAACGAGACACTTCTTTGGCACCTAAGATTAGGTCATATTAACCTGAAAAGGAATCAAAGGTTGGTAAAAGATGGTTCTTTGGGGTCTCTCCAAATTGAGCCATTTCTGACTTGCGAATTGTGCTTGGAAGGTAAAATGACCAAGAGGGCATTTAGAGTCAAGGGGCTTAGAGCTAAAGAAGTGTTAGAAATCGTTCACACCGATGTGTGTGGTCCAATGCAAATCAAAGCTAGAGGTGGCTACGAGTATTTTGTTACTTTTATCGATGATTACTCACGCTATATATACATTTTCATAATAAAGCATAAATCTGAGACCTTTGATAAATTCAAAGAATTTAAGGCTCATGCAGAGAATCATAAGGGAAAATGTATCAAGTTTCTACGATCTGATCGTGGAGGCGAATACCTCAGCGATGAATTTCTGAACTACCTATCGGAAGTGGGGATTGCATCCCAGTTGACTGCACCTGGTACCCCTCAACAAAACGGGGTTGCAGAACGAAGGAATATAACACTTTTAGAAATGGTAAGGTCAATGATGAGTTATGCGGATTTACCAAAATCGTTATGGGGTTACGCATTAGAAACAACGACTTATATTCTGAACCTAGTGCCATCCAAATCGGTACCTAAAACCCCGAGAGAATTGTGGACGGGGCGCAAACCCAGTTTTGGACACATCAGGATCTGGGGGTGTCCGGCATACGTGCTAGACAAGGAAGCCGATAAATTGGATGCACGTTCGAAATTAAGGATGTTCATAGGGTACCCCGAAGGAACTAAAGGATGCATGTTCTATGGTCCAGAAGATCAAAAGATGGTGATCAGTACCCACTTTAGATTTTTGGAAGAAGACTATATGAACAGTCGAAAGCCTAGAAGTGAAATTACCTTAGAAGAACTTAGGGGGGCAACTTCATTGCCAACTTACAAAATGATATACCAAATGTCACGCCTACACAACCGAAACCTCATCGTAATGGGAGGGTTATCAGAAAACCCGAGAGATTCTTGGGGATCGGAGAGTCTTCGAACTTGATCTCCGCAGAAGAATCAGATCCATGGTCCTACAACGAGGCAATCCGAGATAAAGATGCTCAATCATGGCAAACAACAATGGAAGTCGAGATGGATTCAATGGATCACAACAAGGTGTGGGAGCTATTCGAACCACTTAATGGGGTAAAACCCACCGGATGCAAGTGGGTATACAAGAGAAAAAGGGGACCGGACGGAAGGGTTGAAACCTTCAAAGAAAGACTAGTGGCGAAATGGTACACTTAGAAAGAAGGGATCGATTATGAGGAAACCTTTTCCCCCGTAGCCATGCTCAAGTCCATCTGCATTCTCTTGTCGATTGCTGCGCATCTAGATTTTGAGATCTGACAAATGGACGTCAAGACAGCTTTCGTTAATGGAAATCTTGACGAAGTAATCTATATGCAATAACCCGAAGGCTGAAAAAGGCCAAGAGCATCTGGTTTGCAGGCTAAGGAAGTCCATTTATGGGCTGAAGCAAGCATCCCGCGCTTGGAATCAGTAATTTGATCAAGTTATAAAAACCTACGGTTTCGATCAAAACAAATTTGAAAGTTGTGTTTATAAAAAGGGTGACGGAACTGCATTGGTATTTTTGGTACTATACATGGACGACATTCTACTCATCGAAAACAATGTAAAGGTGTTATCAGACGTAAGGGCATGACTATCAAAACAGTTCGATATGAAGGATTTAGGGGAAGCAGGTCACATCCTAGGGATCAAGATCACTCGAGATCGCAGGAGAAGAATGATCGGGCTTTCGCAAGCCTCATACATATAGATCTTTTTTTTTGGCGTTCAAAGATGCAAGATTCCAAGAAAGGCTTTGTGCCCTACAGACATGGAATCCATCTATCCAAAGAGATGTGTCCCAAGACACAGAAAGAGATAGATGACATGAAGAGCATCCCTTATGCTTCGACTGTGGGAAGCCTCGTGTATGCAATGTTGTGTACGAGACCGGATATCTGCTTTGCCGTAGGCATGGTGGCAAGATATCAAAGTAACCCTGGGAAAGAGCATTGGACTCGGCAAAGAAAGAACATTATGAAGTTCACGAAAAGGACACGGGGACAAAATGTTGGTTTACAAGTCGACGATCCTAATCCCCATCTGTTACTGCGGACTCGGATTTCCAATCAGATGTTGACTCCAGAAAATCTACCTCGGGTAGTGTGTTTTGCATGGGGGGAGGAGCCATGACATGGAGAAGTGTAAAGCATAAATGCATCACCTATTCTACCATGGAAGCCGAATACGTTGCTGCTTGTGAAGCAGCGAAGGAAGCGGTTTGGCTCAAGAACTTCCTAGTGGACTTGGGCGTCATCCCTTTTGCCCAAAGACGATCACGGTTCTTTGTGATAACACCGGAAAGCGATTGCAAATTCGAGGAGCCGAGAGCCCACAAGGCCAAAAAACACATTGAAAGAAAAAGACCATCTCATACGAGAAATTGTTAAGAGAGGAGACATTGAGGTGGCTAAGATTGCATCGGAAGACAACCTACCGAGATCCATTCACAAAGGGGTCTTTCGAGTACATTCGAGAGACATGTGGAAGGAATGAGTGTCAAGGACGTTGCCAACTGCTTTGGAGTATAAGTGGGAGAAATATTATTAGGTTCGTGTGTAGGGTGACATTAGATGTCACATAGAACCACGAGACATGCTATAGTATACTTAAAGCGGACTTTGAGTATAAGTGGAAATTGTTGGGGTTATAATTTGAAAAGTATGCTTTTACTTTGTATAACCAAACTCAAGTTTCTTATTTATTTATTTGAAATAAATTATTTAATCATTTGTTGCATTAAATATGAATGAATGTTATATATGTTTATTGCAAACCTTCAATAAGATAAGATGATGATACGCGTTGTAGTTAATTTGGTGATACCCGATCACCAAGATCAAATTAATGACCCTCGTAATTAAGTACAAATTCACAATCCATATGGAAATGAACGAACCATCATGAACGGTTGAAGTGTGAGACCCAGATTGGCTTGTCTTGACCAAGGAATCACACTAGCGCATTTAGGTGCGTTGAATGAGGACCTACAGGAGGACAAATTCTTTGGTACTGAATATACAAGAATTAGACCTCAGTGGTGCGTTATTTTTTAATCTCCATCCCTTAAATAGGATCGTGTGAAATTAATAACTATTGCTTTGATTTATGATGGGAAGAGAGTCAATGAGATTCGATACCTTATATCTTGGACAATATTATTAATTACATGACGATTGCTGACATTTAATACGGAGAATCGCGTGCAAGTACGTCTTGCTTGATTTGTCCCCTTGGTGGGCTCAGAACCTTTATCATACCAAATATTGCAAGTGAAAATTTATTTCCGGTATGAATAATAATGTTGAGTTGTCTTTACTCCAAGGACAAATATATTAATTAATATAAAGCTTGTTCAGTGGCTTAATTAATTAATGGACTAATATAATCTTAAACGCGAGAAATAATGACCGGGAGCCATGTTATATGTAAAATCGTAATTTGGGTTAAGATGTATAGTTCAATATTAATTTTATAGTGGAGTAAATTAATATTAATGGACTTGAATAATATTTGGCCAAAACTAATAAAGCTTCATAGTCCATTGAAGGTCCAATCTTAATTCTCCTAAAGGCCCCTCAAATAGCCCAAAATAAAGTCCAATTAATGAGAGAGAATAAAATATTCTTGCTATATTTTCAAGTTGTAATTTTCAAAATTTTGTAGTTAATTAGGAAGAAAAGATTGTCTTGATTTTCTTGTAGATATTTTATGGAAAGAGATAATTATTGTAGGAATACATAATTATCCCATAAATTCAAGAAGTCAAATCTAGACTCCTAATATCTTGTAATTTTCGAAAATATGAGGAAGAAGAGGGGAAATAATTTTTTATGGAAAATTTAATTAAGGAGAAAAGAATATAGAAGATATATTCAAGATTTCTTGGAGATCAAGAAAAGATTTTCTTCATTATTTTTCTAACCCTAATTTTCGCCCCCCTCCTCCCTATTTATAGGAGATGCACTCTTCATTCCCAAGGGCAATTCCATGTGTTGGAAATATTAGAAATGTAGGTCCCGAACGGGTTTGTGAGGGCAGAAGTCTAGAGGGGAGGGGTGAATAGACTTCTGAAAACTTTTGTGCAAATCAGGTGTGAGGTCAGTTAACCTGATTAGAAATCGTTTGGGCTGATTCCAACTTACTTGTCAAGGCGAATCGGTTCTGGTAACTATCGGTTTAACTGATGTGTCTTTTAAGTTTTACCCGTGAAAAACCGGTTTTGATAAATCGATTCCAAGGTTAATCTTTTAATCGGTTTGATTGAAGTGTCACGTTTGATCCGATTGGTGCTAACCATCTCAACTTGGAATATGTATAAAGGGGTGTCGATTGTGTAATCGTCAAAGCGGTAAAGGCACACAAGATTTATAGTGGTTCGGACAAACCAGGTAATCCACTCTTCCCTATCACAAGGGCACCTACTTAACCAACTCGGACTTTGTTTTATGTGTAAGTCCAACACAATTACAATCGACTAGATGTTTAAGGAGTTCACACTCAACCGATCCTGAGATCAGAACTAGAAACCCTATCGAAATCTTGCTAAACAACTTAACCTAACTTCGGGGTTTGGTAAGATTGTTTTGGTTCCAACTATGAAATCTTTTCTTGCGTATAAGCGACTAACGACTAGATGAAAAGATTTCTATGCTAAGAACTTTATGGGATGAACACTTAATAAAAATTAATCTTCTTGTTCGTGTTCTTGTGCGAAAATCTGAGAATTGCTTGAGCTTCTTAATTGTTCAGAGTCTCCTCTTTTTTTTTCACTCTAAAGTGTAATCCCATATATATAGACCTTGAAATCAAAGAGCCGTTGGAGAGCAATTTGAATTTTAGGCTATATTTGGTAGACTTGCAGGCTTGATGTGACGAGCTTGAAGAAAAGACATGGCCAAAAGCGTGAATTTGTACTTTGTAGCCGTTCTGGAGAGAGTAGCATCGAAATCCAATTTGCCAATCATACGTGTCTTGTTCTTATTGGATAGCGGACTCACTTTTCAGAGTTATTCTTCCAACTAAGTTTGACATTCTTCTTGTTCAGATCATAGACGTATGATTAGGTGAAACATCAGATTTCACTGGTGGTGACTGGTCGATCTGAATCGATCGATCTACGATAGAGTCTTCGGTGCGGTTGACTTAGCTTCAACTAGCGAGACTTCGTGATGTAGGTCTTACCGTCCGATCTTGAGTATTCAGAGTTTGATCTACATGACTTGGTGAGATATCGGACTAGATCGGATCGATCCGATCTTCGTTCTTATCTTCTTGCATTCCGGCTTAATATCAAAGAATCTTTTGAGTCTTGAATCGACCTATACATATTGAGTTTCCCCTCAATATGTGACCTATCTATTTCATCGGTTGTTCTATACAATCATTATCAATTTGGTCTCCTATAGCGGTATAATAAAACATCGGTCATAACAAGTCCGACCGGTCCTATTACATGTGTTTTGGAACTTTCATCAAAAAATATGAATTTCCCAACAATTTCCCCTTTTGATGAAAAACCAAAACACTTTGAGAAACCAAAAAAGAGAGACTTTGTCTTAGGATCGAAAAATAAACTTTTCTCATTAATGAATGTTGATTACATGTTACATCAGAAAAGTTTGAAAATAAGAACAATTGATCCTGAGTAGTCTTCTGATTCTTCACTCTTTGGGCTTGTATCCTTCTCATCTCTTTTTTGATCTTGAGGTATGTTGAAAATCGATAAAGTTTCCATTTGACATCATTAGTTTGTTTGAAGATCGAGTTATATCGTTTTTGCTTTCGGGATGTCGAAATAGAATCTTTGAAATGCCCGATGTCAAATGAGCCATCTGCATTAATCAGTACTCCATGATCATACTCTTGGCGAGATATTTTTACATTGATAAGCTTGGCCTCATTTTCCGGATACTTGAAAAATCCGGGTATTTATTTTCTAACCCGTTGAGAATTCTTCATCAGGAGATTCTTCTTGTGGAACAAGATTAAGAACAAAGGCATCCAGAAGCCATTCACTCCTGATCTTACTCCATTCCTCAAATCTCTTATCATGCACAACAGTTTTTGGGATGATCTCATCAACTCTTCTTTGGCGACTTAGGTTACGTGCGGATTTTCCATCCGCCGCTTTCTTCACTCTCGTCTGAATTTCTTGTTGATTTTACGCCTCGACATTTTTTTTTTTACTTCTTTTCTTCTTGACATTTTGGGCTTCTTGGTATCTGTTCTTTGGACATCTTTTTCGATGTCGAGTTTGTGATGTCCTGCGCACCTGGTGTCGAGTTGGTTTCTCGCTCTGTCCTTCCCCTTTTTGGTTTGATCAAAAAAGTGAGGTGGGAGGTCGAGAACCAAAGATGATTTAAATTGTTGAGATCTGCAATGAAATGCCTTTTAAGCTTGATTAGATTTTGAATCTTTGATATCGGCTCGATCTTGGCGATTCCATGGCGATGGAAGTGTTTTAATCGGTTTGTCAAGTTTCTCTTAATTCTAGCTTGTCGATGAGCATCGAGAAAAAAACTTGTTGTTTGTCCACTCGGTTTGGTGTCAACGGTCTTTATCGATTCGGTACTATGACACAGATTTGGGAGAACATCTTTGATTGCCCCAATCGAAAAATAGCCAATTCCTTTGATCGATATTTCTTTAATGGCAATCTCCCTTTGATCATTATCGATCCTCAACTTCTTCTTTTCGGATGATCTTTGAGACAAGTTTTGATCTCCGAAGTTGATCAATAGTGGCGTGAGATGTTGGAATGTTGATTGTCATTGATCTGATTCGATTGTTTGTGCCTCCAGGTTTGGTCATAAACCGAATCATCCTATATCCTTCAAATGGCATCTAGCTTTGTCGTTATCTCGATTAAATCTGTTAAAAACCCTAAACTTCCTGTGGATCGAGCTTTGACAAATTTAGCAACCATTTGGTGATCCCACTTTAGCATTTCCTCATATCGAAATCGAAGTCGCAAACTCATCTGAGTTCAATAATTATTATAAAGTCTTTAGAAGCTTTTTAAAGATCTCTCCGAAGATCTCTTGAGGATCTCAAAACTTCACATATATGGCGGGTTGGGCGACCGGTTAATTAATCAATCTCTTTTCGATTAGATTTCGAACTCGAATTATCCGGTCTAGAGGATCTTTCCTACAAAGTAAACTTTTTCGGTTTAATGATGATGTAGTTCGGTTGATTGGCTTTCAAATTTAACTTTTAAGGATAAGAGAAATTTAATCTTTATCTTTAAACGACCAATTTTTTTGTTGTTTAAATCCATTTTTTCTTCATCTCGATATTTTTTGTCTGAGCCTTCAATCTGGTGGGCTCGGGGGACTTTCAAATATTCATTTTTAGGGGGTTGGCGTATCATCGTCTGGTGGCCCAAAAAATTGAAAATTATAGGACTTGATCCAATTCCCATTTGGCTTGGCATTTTATCTGTAAGATAACCGCAACCTTGTTGAGATTAATCTTTTTCTTCGTAAATACCGCCTCCACTCATCAACTCAAAATTTATCATGTTCTTGGAGCGAAATGGCCTTGAAAAACCCATGCGAATGTTTTTGGCTTCATCAATTATTGCGGCCATCTTTATTTTTGACCGGATGTAATAGCATACCGGATTTGAATCTGATACCCATAATTGTTTTGACAATATGTCAAACAACAATCCAGTATTTCCTCTTGAGCATTAACGACAAAACAAATGATGTTTGTCGACTTCTCAAAGAATTTTACGATTTTAAGCTTCGTTCTCCCTCAGAATGAATTAAAAATTAGACGAGTTATATCCTCATTCGAGCTCGATTTCTTCTCCGTTGGGATCGCCGAAAGTAGTTCTTCTCGGAGCATCTCAGATCCACTCTTAAATTCCTTAGGAATTCTAGAGCTTCATCTTTGCATCAAATTGTAGTGAATAAACTTTCTCAAGGCTGCGTTTTTCAGAATTTGCTCGACCTCCATGGATTCCGGATCCTGAAGTGACATTGAACCCGAATCGGACTTATCATCCACAATCTTTGTTACCGCCCAAGATAATTGCACATTATCTTACCCATACCTGAGTGATCATCTACGATAAGATAGATTCGGTTAAAATTGTGCATTAATACAAAGAATATCACACAAGATACATCAAATAAACATAGATTACGATTACATTTTTTGGAAAGATGATTTTGAAACTTAGGAAAAATATTTTGAATCTTAGAATAATTTGCAAGTTTGTGAAATGGAAAACTCGGTATGTTTTTGATGAAGTTTATAAAGACGAGGAGGGAAGAAGAAGACACGATTTTGAAGATCAACCGCTTGAAAAGATTGAATGCTCCATTAAGAGGTTTTGATCGTAGGTCGAAAAAAAAGCACGTCTGAAAACCTTTTGGATTTAAAAGCTCATTTAGTAGCGGTTAATACATATTTCCCCACGTCCGCATTAAATGATTTGTAGAGAATACGTCACAAGGATAATGGATGCAGATAAAATGAGTAATATCGGATCGATTCATAAATAAATAAAAAACAAGAGAAAAAGAAAAGCGTGTCCGGTTGGTCGATATTATGTCGATCAATACCACTATCGTGTTGATTTCACTTGTTGATCTTAATATTCTGCCTAAGCCTTAAAATTTCCCAACCGATCCTTTTAACCGATCTTCTTCAATATTTGTTGAACTTTCAAGCTCAACCGATCTTCCTTGAATCGTCGATTTCTCTTGATCCTCCTTGATCGGTTGAAGTTCCCCTTCAATGATATTTATTCTTCTCATAGGTGATGTATCGATTTGTTGGAGTTTCAAGCTCACCGATCTTCCTTATCCGATCGACCGTATGTAATCGATTTTAGTTGACCTAAACCGATTCTTCTCCGGATCAAGCCAATTCTTGGGATAAGTGTTACCGCCAAAAACTAAGTCTAGAATAGTAGCTTCTATTCCTAAGTTGGCGCGATTTGACATGCGTAATTATCGTCTTAATCTTTTGATATGTCAATCCGCCAGAAATTTATCCAATCATCGATCGGCGTGATTCCTACACGCATTTGTCCTTTTGGTCTGATTTCTCTAAAAGGTTCTCGAGAACTCATTTGCATTTGCACCCTTGCTTGATAAATTGGACCAATTGTTTTTTAACAACATAACCCATTCACCATTCTTATCTTAAAATGAAAAACACGGTGAACCCCTATTTCGGTGAAACTTCCTACCTTTACCCCCCTTTTCAATGATTTGACTTCTCAAATCAACCCTTCAAGTCCCTTGTCCTTTGTTTTTTCGTTATCATCAAAGATTTCACATACGATTGTTGCAAAGCTTCTCTACCACCATGGTGGCGGGCCTGCTGTTGCAACTGAGAAGACACTTCTCCTAACCGTATGCACCTTGTGTGTCTATCGTTATGATGTAACTACCATCAACAGACTTAGTCTGAAAATGAACGTGAGTTTGATATGCGATCTTGATCAGCCAACAACTGATCTTCGTATATTAACTCACCATTTAACAGCTGGAGAGCCCACTGACTCTTTCTTAGGGCTCCTGGCTTAAAAATCCTATCAAGGCCGCTCTCGCTCCATTTTTCTTGATCTTCAGCTTCTGCGAGCGCCTTGGAATTTTTTTTTTAAAGCCACTTTCACCCCTTGTTAAGTGAGGGAAAATGAGAGCATCAGATTTGAAATCTCTCTCTCTCCTTCACTTCTAGGGTTAGGATGAGGGTTTAGGGTTATAGGTTTAGGGCTTTTGGTCATTACTTATGTACTGACCTCCGGGTCTTCTTGTACTTGTAACTTGTAATGTAATCTGACCTTCGGGTCTCTATCAATGAAAATTTCTGTTATTTCATTGTTGTGTAAAATTCCTGTATCCTTATGCGATTTTAAGCTTTAATCTTGTGAATACCACTTGTGAATCTTGCTTGTTGAATATCAGCTTAATCGACTTACAAGGATGTAAAATAACCCAACTGATTTAATCAGATATTCCTTTAAAATTGTGCGTTTCCTTTAAACTGATAAACCCTAAATCTGATAACTTGTAAAACTGATCAGTTCCTTTGAATCTTGTTGAAGTTCACAATTGACTTACAAAGTATAACCGAGCAGTTGTCGATTTAATCCTTAATCCTTTAAACGATCGATTCATTAAATCGATAAACTTTAAATCGATCGGCATATTCTCATATCGGTTCCTTGATTCTTACGATCGTGAGGTACCAAACTCAATTTTCCTTTCGGCTGGTTAGTCTCTTAACCAGCTGGTTCTGGAGAACAATCCATCAAACATTTTAGGTGCATTTTCTCCAAGATCCAAAAGCCCTAGCTCATTGCATAATTCTCTGAATCTGATCTCAGCTAGTGGCTTGGTTAGAATATCAGCTTTCTGTATATAAGTATGAATCTTTTCCATTCTGATATTCTTCTTTTCAACATGATCTCTTATAAAATGGTGCCTGACATCCACATGCTTGCATCTTGTATGTAGAACTGGATTCTCGAGTGATTGCACAAGACTATTATCACCACCGTAAAATAGGTACATTCTTAGCTTCAATGTTGTAATCCTCACCGCCGACTAAGCCGGGCGGTTGGGAACAATTCCTGCAGACCATATATTCTTGCTTCAAAGAATGGATGTTGCAACGATGTCTTTTTGAAAACCACGAGATCGGGCCTTACTTCCTAAGAACTGACAAGTTCCTGAGGTGGATTTTCTGTCAATCTTGCAACCTCCATAATCAGAATCAGAATACCCACTAAGCTCTAGATTATCATCTGATGGGTAAAATAAACCAAGATTTACTGTCCCCTTCAGATACTTAAGAATCCGCTTAGTCACTTAGGTGACTTATCATTGGATTTGCGAAATTACACCTCATCTTTGAAGGTTATATCTTATAGTAGAGATCCAATGAGAGCCCTATATTCCTTCTGATTTGTTTTCTGACCATCCTCATCTGGATCCATCTTGAATCCAGTCATCATAGGAATTTTGGCTTCTTTACTATTTTGAACTCCAAACTTAGCCAATAAGTTCCTAGTGTACTTTGCTTGGCAGATGAATATTCATACATATTTGCTTTACTTGAAGACCCGTAAAGTAATTCATCGACCCATCATGGACATCTCGAACTTCCTTGCATCGACTTGTTTGAATCTTTCGCATAGACTTTTGTTGGGAGATCCAAGATGATGTCGTCCACGTAAATCAACCATCGAAATATCTTTTCCATCTTCTATTCTCATGTCCATTTATTCCTTTAGTGAACCTACTTTCGATCAAGAAGAATCCAGAGAGTGTATCATACCAAGCTCGAGGAGCTGTTTTCATAGAGAGCTTTTCTTAAACGGTACACTGGTTGCTCTTTTTCAAAACCTAGAGGTTGTTCGACATAAACTTCTCTGCTAGTACCCGTTTAAGAAAGCACTCTTTTACGTCCATCCGATACCACGTGAACCCTCTCGTAGGCAAAGTATGCGAAAATGAATTAAATGGCTTCTAGGCGAAAATGATCGGGCGCAAAGGTCTCATCATAATCAATTCATATTGTGAATACCCCTTAGCAACAAGTCTTGCCTTATTTACGTGATGACATTTTTCTCATCTCTCTTGTTCTTGAATACCCACCGTGCCAATTACGTCTTGATGAGTTGGTGCAAAACTTGATTTAATCGGTGTTCGGCTCTTCCCTGCGCATTGCTAGAATCCAAACTTTTGCTTTGTAGAGCTTCCTCTATAGTTGTTGGTTCCTTCATAGGCAGATAACAACAATACATGGCACTTTCACCAATCGGATGTCTAGTTTTAACTTTATCGAGATGGGTCTCCGATTATCGGATCGGTTGGATGACCGGTTATCCGTGTCCTTCGCTTACGATTTGCGTTGGTTTGGAGAACATCGCCTGCATTTTACGATAAAATTTCATTACTAGCGATTGGGAGTGGTCTTTGAATTATGATCCACTTGATAAGAACAAGTCTCGGTGATGTTGGACTCATCATGTCTCGATGTCATTAAATGGGAACTTCAGTGTTCCCCCGAACCGAATTATTGATCTTATCTCGGTATGTCGGCTTCTTCACCGGACGAATTACCTTAGGATCTGAATGATCCGGTGAATCATAGATCTGGAATGTATACCGTTATGGTTTACGATTCTTTCTCCTTGATCATTAGTCGATCCATTTTACGAGCATCGGTACTTGTTGATCGTGTACATCTTGTTACGAGGCGATTTCTCTTGATCGAAAGATGCTTCATCAAAAACTACATGGGGTGTTTCTTCCACAAGTAGGGTTAAATGCATTATGAACCCCGAAAAGCCTTGCTAGATGAGGAATATCCTAAGAATATACCCTCATCGACTTGGCTTCAAAGGTTTTCAAAGACTCTTCCCATTGTTGTGTATGAAACACTTACACCCAAAGCTATGGAAGTAAGAGACACGAGGTTTTTTTCCCACGGTTCATAGGCGTTTTGTAGTGAGCCTTAGTCGAAGACATCTCATTACGATATGGCATGCGATGTTGATTATTCGCGAAAACGGTTTGGTATTGCATGTTCATAACATCGTGGAGCAAAAGAGTTCAATCCGTTCATTTACTCCATTTTTTTTGTTATTCCTTTCAAAATGTTTCATCTTTGTATACCAAACTTAGAGCAAAAATCGAATAATAAAGAGTTCGAAATGCAATACCTTTTATCGATCCGATTTTACTAAAACACCTTTCTCATTTTGTAATCTTTTTTTCCTCGGGTATTTCGTTTGTCGTCTCATTCTTCTTATGTAAGAATATAACCTGTAAACTTGGAGTAGTCATCCACGATTACGGAGTGTATTTGTGTCCGTTGAGATCGACCGGTGTAACGGGTCCTAATAGATCCATATGAAGCCGCATTGAATTCCCTTGAATGAAGCTTTGACTGTGTTTTCCTTCCGACATGCGATGACATGTCCGATCCTTTGAAAATACTTCATTTGGAAGTCCTTCCACTAGAGACATCCTTGCTATCTTATTAAGAGTTTTAAAGTTCGGATGGCTCATTCTTTTGTGCGAGCCAACCGCTACTTTTTGGAACTTTTGACAATCAGCATGCATTTCTTGGGCAACTGTTCCAATCACCGTTATGTAGATCGTCCCTTTCCTTGAACCGATTAGCAAAATGTGTTGAGTGGCTCGATTCTTGATAGTGCATTGGTCAAGAACTCAACACCAATCCATTGTCGCGGTTTTATAATAGGTTGTGCTTTAGACCTTCGACATCTGAGACTCTGGTTACTTGTACATCATCATTCTCTAAGGTTCCAACCCTTTGGTATAACCAAAGTTATCATCACCGAAAGAGTACACGCTGGCCTTCGTTTCTATGTATGAAATGAGGAGGAGGTGCTTGCTTCCCGTCATGTGCCTTGAGCATCCACTATCGATGTACCGTATAGTTGCTTGCACACCTCCTTTGTTGGCGGACCCACGCGATCCCCGACCAAATCGGGCTTTAGGTACCCCTTTTGGATTGGGTCCCGAGGGGTTAGGATTAGTTTTGTGGGTCCATACAAAGCGAAAGCACTTCTATTGTGATCGGTTAGATCGAAAGGCCCGATTTATCTCCCATACCTATCAACATAATCATACATCTCTCAGATATGCTTTTTCGATTTGTATGATTATTAGTGTGAACCTGGATGACTTAGAAGACTTGGGATTTATCTTTTTCGTTTGTCTTCTTTTTATCCAAAGTGGTTCAATCAAGGCTAGATTTACGATTATAGGGGGTAGAATACGAATCAAAAGATTCATATCTTTTTGGCATAGGTGGTTTTTGCGGTTTACGAAAGCATGCTTATTAAATTACCTTGATTAGGTCTCAGATTGGACTTCCTTTTTACGGGTTGTCTTTTTCGATACGATCTGTTGATCGAGTTGAGGTCTCTTCAAGAATGGGTTCTTCTGTTGATTCCTCGGTGATGCTTTACCGATTAAGGGTCCATTTATGTTCCCTTCTACGGTTAGGCACACCTCCTTACATGCTCAATCGTCTTTTTTTCCTTATTAGATACATGTTTGGCTTTTGGTGTATCTTTGTTTAAACTCGCCCCGATTACACCTTTTTGAGATGAATCAGTAAAGGGCTTTTGAGGATGTGGAAGGGGTTCTCATAGCCAAGTCCTTCTTATTAATCGTTGTTCGAAAATAGGTGTTCATGTCTTGAAATAAGATGATTTTGTGAAAACCTCTATTTTCTTCGCAGATTATCCTCGATGATTTCATTTCATGCTTTTGGAACATTTCATCGAATTTTGCTTGAAGAATTTTGAAGTCATCGACTTGTCATTTGTTAATTGCCGGTGATCTTTGATCTCGCTTTCGATCGAAGCCTTAACTTTGAATTTACATTCCTCGGTTTTAATTTAGCAGAATTGAAGTTCAGAGACTTTCTTTTCTTCTCTTTGCTAATTTAATTCTCGGCTTGTCATTTAGAAAATATAGCATAAGTGTCTCTTTGCATTGGAAGATCCTCAACGTTTGCTAAAAATCAATCTCTCCTGTGCTAATGATAGCGGTGTAAAATTAAGCGAGGATTTGGAGGTTACTGCCAGTTGGTCCTCCACTGGCCATCGGTGAATCTCATCATCGTCTGAAGAGAATATCGGATCTTCATTTTCATAGAAGTTAGCAACCTTGCTGGCGTCGGTGAGTCTTCTCTGAGGAGGGTCATCGAGTCCTCGAGGCCGAATAAATCGTCGATTCGGCGTGTCGGCAACCATGGCTCTTAATTATCTCTCTTATGTTCCTCTTTTCTTCCCTTTCTCTTCAGTGCAGGCGATCTGCGCTATAGTGACTCCATTGAAGCCGCGCTCCTTGATCCAAACCTTTACTTCGGGTGAATCAATCATTATCTCCGGTGACTTCCTTTCGATAGTAGTCCGAATTCATCGATTGGTTATCTCTTCCTTCCTCGGTCGACTATCTCTTTTCCTTTCATCTGTGTGATCCCTCCGATCATCGGATCACGGTTCTTTCGGAGATCCATTGGGTGATCTCCTATCTCTTCCTTGGCTATGTTGATAGTCCTTATAAAATCTTGATACTTACCAAGTTGGACGTTTGACTTCTCAAGCTTCCCGGTAAGCGAGCGACTGTTACCTTTGACTCACTATTCCCAACGGGTTCGTTGGCCTTCGTTCTCTTCTTTGGTTGCCTTAAAAGCAATCGATTTTGAAGTTGAGGCTTGGGCGGGCACCTCATCTTCATCGAAAATCAAATCGAACTCGTGAGCTTTAAGGCTCAAAAAAAAGTTACTTGGCTTCATTTTTGAAATGTCTTGGCAATCCTTGATTACCGTGACCTTCATGTCCCATTTCTTGGTGAGAGACCTTAGGATTTTGTAGTTGATATCTTTATCGGACATCTCTTTACCAAGTTCTCGAAGCTTGTTTATAGACATTGTAATCCTTCCATCGAGTTCGTTGATGGTTTTCGTTGAAGCGGCATCTTGATTTTTCGAACTTTACGGTTAAACTGTAGAGTCTTTTTTATCTGTTCATTTCCCTCGCATATCTCGGCTAGAGTATCCCATTGTTTTCGCGATTTTGAGATACTTAATCTTTTCCTTGGTGACCTTATCCATGGTTTTCATGATAATATGCCTCGCGATAGTATCTAGAGTATCTTTTTCTTTCTTACGCATCCATCAAGGCCGGCTTTTTTTCGCACAAGACTCCACGGTCAAAATCTGGATCTCCTCCAACCTGCAGGGTTGTCGTAATAAATGATGATGGGTCCTCTTTCGATGACTTCCATCGATTCCGCCGCTTTATCGAACCTAGATGGTTGGACATATATATGGCCCAATCTGCATACTCATCGATTGAGAACTTTGGCGGATCATGATACATACGAGGGTGTTATCCATCTTGAGTGGTTTTGGAAAATGAATGAGTTTTAAAAACGGTTTTCAAGATCGATTCGAACCACAAAGATTCTTCCTTAAGAATCGATGATACACAAAAGTCGATTATTCTCAGAGAACCAAAATTTCTCGATACCACTTGTAGGTCCCGAACGGGTTTGTGAGGCGAAGTCTGAGGGGAGGGGTGAATAGACTTACGAAACTTTTTGTGCAAATCGGTGTGAGGTCGATTAACTTTGATTAGAGTCAAATCGGTTTGGGGCGATAACCAACTTCTTGATCGCTAAGGCGGTCGATTTGAACTATCGGTTTAACTTGATGTGTATTAAGTTTTACCCGTGTGAAAAACCAGTTTTGATAAATCGATTCCAAGGTTAATCTTTTAATCGGTTTGATGAAGTGTCACGCGTTTGATCGTCGAAGCTTGGTGCTAATTCTCAACTTGGAATATGTATGCTTTTTAAAGGGGTGTGTGCGATTGTGTAACGGTTAATCAAAGCGGTAAAGGCACAAAAGATTTATAAGTGGTTCGGACAAACCAAATTACGTCCACTTTTCCCTATCACAAAGGGCACCTACTTAACCAACTGGACTTTGTTTTATGTGTAAGTCCAACACAGTACACCGACTAGATGTTTAAGGAGTTCACACTCAACCGATCCCAGAGATCAAAACTAGAAACCCTAGTCTAAAATCTTGCTAAACAACTTAACCTAACTTGGGGGTTTGGTAAGATTATTTTGGTTCCAACTATGAAATCTTTTCTTAGCATTATAATTTCTTAACAAAATAAATGAAAAGATTTCTATGCTAAGAACTTTATGGGATGAACACTTAATAAAAATTAATCTTCTTGTTCGTGTTCTTGTGCGGAAATCTGAGAATTGCTTGAGCTTCTTAATTGTTCAGAGTCTCCATTTTTTTTTTCACTCTAAAGTGTAATCCCATATATATAGACCTTGAAATCAAAGAGTCGTTGGAGAGCAATTTGAATTTTAGGCTATATTTGGTAGACTTGCTGAGCTTGATGTGACGAGCTTCGAACGGCATGGCCAAAAAGCGTGAATTTGTACTTTATAGCCGTTCTGGAGAGTAGCATCGAAATCCCATGATTGTCGGCTCCCGATCATCGTGTCTTGTTCTTATTGGATAGCGCACTCTCTTTTTCGAGTTATTCTTCCAACTAAGTTTGACATTCTTCTTGTTCGGATCATAGGCGTATGATTAGGTGAAACATCGATTTCACGCGGTGGTATTCTGGCCGATCGATCTACGATAAGTCTTCGGTCTTGGGCGGTTGACTTATTCAACTAGCGGACTTCGTGATGTAGGTCTTCGGTCCGATCTTGAGTATTGAGTTTGATCTACATGACTTGGTGAATATCGGACTAGATCGGAATTATTCTTTCTTGCATTCCGGCTATTATCAGGTCTTTTTGAGTCTTGATTTGACCTATACATATGAGTTTCCCCCCGAATATGTGACCTATCTATTTCATCGGTTGTTCTATACAATCATTATCAAGCGGTCTCCTATAGCGGCAGTTATAAACATCGGTAACAAGTATCATTTTGGTCCTATTACATGTGTTTTTGGAACTTTCATCAAAACTATAAATTTCCCAACAAGAAATCCACAAAGGTGGTAGCAAAATATTTAATTTATCTCCCATTAAAATCGTTCGTGCAAATCCTCCCACCGGATAACGTTCGTGGACGCTGAGATATATTTGGGAAGACTCTTGGGTTGATCCATGGTCTAAAAGGTTGTTTCTACAAGAGGTTAGTAATCCCGTAACTTCTAGTTCCGCATGTTTAGGATTTACGTGAATTACGTGTACGCATGTTGTTTAATTATTATGTTGAATTAATTTAGGATTAATTCATGTTAGTAATTATTTATTTAATTTAAATATGTATTTAAAAACCATCTCGAATAGATCCGGGCACCCTAATTTTCCAAACAGTACAACCATCCTTTCTTCCGTCCGGTCCCCTTTTTCTCTTGTATACCCACTTGCATCCGATGGGTTTTACCCCATTAAGTGGTTCGACTAGCTCCCACACCTTGTTGTGATCCATTGATCCCATCTCGGCTTCCATTGCTGTTTGCCAGGATTGAGCATCTTTGTCTCGGATCGCCTCGTTGTAGGACCATGGATCTGACTCTTCTGCGGAGATCAAGTCCGAAGACTCTCCGATCCCCAACAATCTCTTGGGTTGTCTGATAACCCTCCCACTACGACGAGGTTCCGGTTGTGTAGGCGTGACGTTTGGTATATCATTTTGTACAGTTGGCAATGGAGTTGGCCCACTAAGTTCTTCTAAGGTAATTTCACTTCTAGGCTTTCGACTGTTCATATAGTCTTCTTCCAAAAATCTAAAGTGGGTACTGATCACTTAGGATGGTTGTACTGTTGGAAAAATTAGGGAGCTAGTCGAACCACTTAATGGGGTAAAACCCATCGGATGCAAGTGGGTATACAAGAGAAAAAGGGGACCGGACCGAAGAAAGGATGGTTGTACTGTTGGGAAAATTAGGGTGCCCGGATCTATTCGAGATAATTTTTAAATACATATTTAAATTAAACAAATAATTACTAACATGAATTAATTATAAATTAATTCAACATAATAATTAAACAACATGCGTACACGCAATTCACGTAAATCCTAAACATGCGGAACTAGGAGTTACGGGATTACTAACCTCTTGTAGAAACAACCTTTTAGACGATGGATCAACCCAAGAGCGTTCCCAAATATATCCCAGCGTCCATGAACGTTATCCGGTTGGAGGATTTGCACGAACGATTTTAATGGGAGAGAAATTAAATATTTTGCTACCACCTTTGTGGATTTCTAATATTTCCAACACATGGAATTGCACTTGGGAATGAAGAGTTCATCCCCTATAAATAGGGAGGAGGGGGGGGGCGAAAATTAGGGTTAGGAAAATAAGGAATAAAATCTTTTCTTGGTCTCCAAGAAATCTTGAATATATCTTTTATATTCTTTTCTCCTTAATTAAATTTTCCATAAAAAATTCTTTCCCCTCTTCTTCCTCATATTTTCGAAAATTACAAGATATTAGGAGTCAATATTTGACTTCTTGAATTTATGGGATAATTATGTATTCCTACAATAATTATCTCTTTCCATAAAATATCTACAAGAAAATCAAGACAATCTTTTATTCCTAATTAACTACAAAATTTCAAAAAATACAACTTGGAAATATAGCAAGAATATTTTCTTCTCTCTCTCACTAATTGGACTTTATTTTGGGCTATTTGAGGGGCCTTTAGGAGAATTAAGATTGGACCTTCAATGGACAATGAAGCTTTAATATTTTGGGCAAAATATTATTCAAGTCCATTAATATTAATTTATTCCACTATAAAATTAATATTGAACTATCCATTTTAACCCATATTACGATTTCACATATAACATGGCTCCCAGTCATTATCTCTCGCGTTTAAGATTATATTAGTCCATTAATTAATTAAGCCACTGAACAAGCTTTATATTAATTAATATCTTTGTCCTTGGAGTTAAGACAGCTCAACATTATTATCCATACTGGAAATAAATTTCCACTTGCAAGATTTGGTATGATAAAAGTTCTGAGCCCACCAAGGGGACAAATCAAGCAAGACATACTTGCAAGCGATTCTCCGTATTAAATGTCAGCAATCGTCATGTAATTAATAATATTGCCCAAGATATAAAGTATCGAATCGCATTGACTCTCTTCCCATCATAAATCAAAGCAATGGTTATTAATTTCACACGATCCTATTTAAGGGACGGAGATTAAGGAAATAACGCACCACTGAGGTCTAATTCTTGTATATTCAGTACCAAAGAATTTGTCCTCCTGTAGGTCCTCATTCAACGCACCTAAATGCGCTAGTGTGATCCCTTGGTCAAGACAAGCCAATCTGGGTCTCACACTATTGAGGTTATACTGAAAAGTATGCTTTTACTTTGTATAACCAAACTGAATTTCTGTCTTATTTACTGAAATAAATTATTTATCACTGATGCTTTAAATATCATTGAATGTTACATATATTTACTGCATAACTGTTCAATAAATAGTACGTGTTACATTGTAGTTAATTTAGTGATACCAGATCATAGAAGATTAAATTAACAGTTCCTTGTAACCAAAAGTACACCATTCACGACCTAGATGGAAATGAACAATCCATCGTGAAAGGTTGAAGTGTAAGGCTCAGATTGGCTTGTCTTGACCAAGAGATTATACTAGTGCATGACTGATGCACTAAATAGGACCTACAGGAGGACAGATTCTTCAGCACTGAACTAGGAAGAATTAGACCTCAGTGGTTTGTTATTTCTTGATCTTCGTCCCTTAAATAGGATCGCGTGTGGTTAGTAATTATTGCTTTGACTTATTACGGGTAGAGAATCAACGAGATTCAATACTTTATATCTTGGGCAATATTATTGGTCACATGCGATTGCTGAGATTTAATACGAAGAATCATGTGCAAGTACGCTTGTTCGATTTGCCCCCTTGGGAGGTTCATAAGATTTATCATACCAAATCTTGCAAGTGGAACTAGTTTCCGGTATGGATAATAATGTTGAACCGTTCCTTAACCAAGGACAAAAGATATTAATTAATGGAAAGCTACTTCAGTGGCTTGAATTAATTAATGGGCTAGATAATCTTAAACACGGGAAATAATAACCGGGAGCCGTATTAACAGTAATATGGGTTAAGATGGATAGTACAATATTAATTATGTAGTGAGATTAATTAATATTTATGGGCTTGAATAATATTGTGGCTCAATATTGATAATTCAAGATCCATTGGACGGTCCAATCTTAATTCTCCTAAAGGCCCCTGAAGTAGCCCAAACATAAAGTCCAATAACTGAAAAAGGTGTTTAAAAATAAAATAAATTTTGTTGCCTAATTTTTCTATAAATTTCGAAAATAATAAATAATAGAGGGAGAAAGATTTTCTTTGAATTTTGTTATGGAATGAAGATAAGTATTCTTGGAATACAAGATTATCTCATTAAATTCAAGAAATCTCCCACTTGGTTATTTATTTGATATTTTCGAAAATTTTGAAGAAATAAAGGAAGGAAAGATTTTCTTGATTTTCTTGAAAATGTATTATGGAAGATATGTATTTTTTTTTGGAATACAAGAATATCTCATAAATTCAAGAAGATCCAAATCTTGTTTTCTTTTTCCTTATTTTTTTTCGAAATATCCCATAACAAGAGGAGGTGGGATTTTTGTGGAATATTTTAATTATGGAGAAAAGAATATATGAGATATATTCAAAATTTCTTGGAGATCAAGAAAAAAAAATTCCCATATTATTTTTCCCCAAATTTTCGACCACCACCTCATCTATAAATAGTGGATGATTTCTTCATCCCCAAGTGCAATTCCATGTGTTGGAAAAATTAGAAATCCACAAAGGTGGTGCAACAAATAATTTATTTTCCCTTTTGTTAATTGTTCGCGAGTTTCCTTCCACCGGATTGACGAGCAAGGGCTAGGGAATACTTGGGAAGACTTTTTGGTGTGTTCTTATCAACCGAGTCCATTGCCATTCCAAATGCGGGTTAGTTCACGTAAACCCGTAGTTCTCGCGTCGTAGGATTTATGTGAACTGTTTATATCATGATTTGTTGTTGAATTATTATTTGAATTAATATAGGATTAATTCATGCTAGTAATAATTGTTAGAATGAAATTTGTATTTAAATATTCATCCCGAATAGATCCGGGCAATTAATTCCCCAACAATCGCTGGTATCGAGCCTCGGTTTGAATTTTAAATTGTAATTTAATTCGTTTTCATTAAATTTGAAATTGGATTGTAGAATTGCTAGATCTTTTTTTTTTGTATCCAATTGTCATGGAATTTAATGTGTTGATTTATGCATGCATATAAATTGTGGTTTTAATTGATTAGTTCAATTCGTTTTTGCCTCTCAAGAAAATCCATGTAGATTAGGATTTGTTTGATTCGTTTCAATGTAATAGACTAGTCTAGATCTAGGTTTATTTATTTTTGTAAATAAATTGCAAAAATCGGATCGTGAGCCAAGACGAAGACGATGAATTAAAAACGGATTGATCCGGAATCGGCATGAGCGGCGTCGTCGCTTGTAACGCGTGCAAAGGAGGCATCTGGCGACTTCGGACGTAGGGTGCACATAAATTGGGGCGAGCCGCTGGCGAGCGCCGCAGATCGAGTCGGCGTAAGCGATCGTCTTGTTTGCCGATGCGGGCTGCTATGAAAAGGCGGACATCGATGGGCGGCCTAATTTGGGATGCGTTACCTTCTTCAGAGCGGGCGTGATTTACCGAGCTTTGAAGCACTCGACCGCGAGTTGGTCGATGACGTTAAACCTTTCGAGACGAGCGATGAAGGCAAAGAAGATTTTCTCGAGATCAAGACATGACAAAAATTAACCGTGACAATTGGATATATGTGCCCAATGTGTTTAATTTTGTTTTGATGTTTATGCATTATTTTATGCTTATTTAAATTGTGTTTAAATTTGCGATGCATGAGAAAATGTTTTGAAAAATCTCACCTTTGAAAATTACTAAGTATGCTTAAACAATTAATTGACAATTTTATTCCGGATAATAAAATTGAATTAATTTTGACCTCTATGACTTATTTATTTGTGAATTCTTTTGGAGAAATTCCCCCCACGGGACGGTCAAAAGATAGCTTTCACATAAATAAATTCCAAATGGATGATTGTGGATTATTACTAGTGGCGACAATGACCCTCCCCACGAGGCTCGTTCAAAGCGAAATAATAATTCTGTATTTAATCATGGTTATTACTTAGGTATAAAATTGATATGCATATACTTCTCCGAAGTCCCTGTCAATTTTATATTGGTCAAGTGGGAGTCAACTATTAATCTGGATATTAAAGGTTTGTGACTGTTTTCTTGTTTGTAACCTGCTTGAATGTGTTTAAATAGTGACCCACCCCACGTGGCTTATTTAAACTGTTTTGAGATGTTGGTTGATGCATGTTCATATTTTTTTTGAGATTTGAATATGATGCATGTGATCGAACCTTGTGATATATTTGTGCTTATGCATATTATTGTTGCATCAATTAACTGGTGATAACTATGTTATTTGGAAACGGAATATGAGTTTTGTCCTACCTGCACAAGAACATCATTGGGTTCTTGATGTACCCAAGCCCCGTATGCCTACTGATGGATCAACCCGATGCGGAAGGCACTTGTATAATATTTGGGAAGCGAACCCAATGAACCCATGAAACGTGTAATCTTTACTTCACATGTCGATGATTTGAGACACATTCATGAAGGTGTTGAGTCTCTTTCTGAAAATTATGGAAAGTCTTGAAGAAATATTTTTAACAAAAGACCGCATGATCAATCAGTTTAAAAATGACGACATGGCCAGGCTAAAGATGGCTGAGGGAACACTCGTAAGGGAGCATGTTCTCAGAATAAAACGTCATTTTGATAAACTTGCTTATCTCGGTACTAAGTATTGTGATGATGCTCAAATCGAATTTCTTTTACTAACTCTTCCAAGGTGCTTCGATGGGTTTTACTGTAGTTTTGTGATGAGTAATCACATGTTTACTATGGACACTCTACAAGAAGCCTTGGAGAAAATAGAGAAGCATTTAGGAAAGAAAGACGAAGCATTGGTGACCAAAAGTCTTTTCTCAAGATCTAGGCCAATGGAAGGCAAGACTCAAGAAAAGGAAAGTGGTCAGATCCAAAGCAAACTCATCACTAAGAAAAGTAAGAGAAAGAAAGCTAGCTGGATGGGTGTCAAGAAAGTACCAAAAGGAAAATGTTTTAAATCTGCGGTGAAAAAGGGACATTTGAGGCGACTGTTCCAAACCGAGAAGGGATGGAAAGAAAGGTAATTCTCACGCACTAGTTGTTGAAACTTGTTTGGCGGCGTATGCCTCCCATTTATGGGTGGTGGATACGGGGTCCACTGATCATATTTGTTTCACTTCACAGGGGTTCAAGCGGACCCGACAACTTAGTGGGAGTGAGATCCTCATCACACTTTGGCGATCTTATGAGTGGCAAATTGAAGCGATGGGAGAAGTGCACTGTCCTTTGAAGACATAATTTTAATTTTAAGAGATGTTCTTTACGTTCCTAGTTTTAGAAAGAATTTAATTTCGGTTTCTAAACTTTACCTTGATGGATATTCGGTTACTTTTGATAAAGTTGTTACCATTTCTCTTTATGATAAATTTATACATCATGGAACGTTGTCGAATAATCTCTATACAATTAATTTGTGCACCACTCACGCGAAATGCATTCTATAACACATCAATTGTTTTAGATAAAAAGAAAACGTTCATCAAACGTGAACGAGACACTTCTATGGCATCTAAGATTGGGACATATTAATCCAAAGAGGATCCAAAGGTTGGTAGAAAATGGTTCACTGGAGTCTCTCCAAGTTGAACCAATCCCAACCTGCGAATCATGTTTGGAGGGTAAAATGACTAAGAGGGCATTCAGAGCCAAGGGGAATAGAGCCAAAGAAGTGTTAGAAATCGTTCACACAAACGTATGTGGTCCAATGTCAATCAAAGCAAGAGGAGTTTATGAGTATTTCGTCACTTTTATTGATGACTACTCAAGGTATGCGACTATATTTTCCTTATGAAGCATAAATCGAGACCTTTGAGAAATTCAAAGAATTTAAGGCTCAAGCGAAATCATAGGGAAAAACGTATCAAGTCTCTACGATCCGATCGTGGAGGCGAAACCTCCTTTGAGTTTTTGAACTACTTGTCGATGAAGGGATTGTATCCCAAATAAATCACACCGGAACCCCTCAACAAAAGCGGGGTTGCAGAGGCGAAGAAACATAACTATTTTAGAAATAGTTAGATCAATGATGAGTTATCTTGGATCTACCCAAATCGTTTCCGGGTCATGCCTTGAAAACAATGACTTACATTCTCGAACTTGGTGCCATCCAAATCGGTTCCCAAAACTCCCAAAAGAATTGTGAACCAAAAGCCCAATTTGAGACACATGAGAATTTGGGGGTGTCGAGGCCTACGTGTTGGACAAGGAAGCGGGAAAATTGGATCCTCGATCGAAATTAAGGTTGTTTATAGGATACCCCGAGGGAACAAAAGGTTGTTTGTCTATGGTCCCGAAGATCAAAAAGGTGGTCATAAGCACCCACTTTAGATTTTTGGAAGAAGACTATATGAACGAAAAAAACCCATATGAGATTACCTTAAATGAGCTAAGGGGCTAACCTCGGTTAACCAATCATACAAGATGACATACCAAATGACACACTTACACAACCGGAACCTCGTCGTAGTGGGAGGGTTGTGAGATCACCCCAAGAGATTCATGGGGATAGGAGAGTCCTCGGACTTGATTCCCGACAAAAAACGAATCGAGACCCATGGACATATGACGAGGCAATCCAAGACAAGGATCACGGTTTCTTGGCAAACAAAGAATGAAAGTCGAAATGGGTTCTATGGATCATAACAGTATGGGAGCTAGTCGAACCACTTAATGAGGTCAAACTTATTGGTTGCAAGTGGGTGTACAAGAGAAAAAAGAGGACCGATTTTAAGGTGGAAACCTTCAAGGCAAGGCTTGTGGCGAAAGGTTATACTCGAGAAGAAGAAGGATCGACTATGAGGAAACTTTTTTGCACAGTGTGCAATGCTCAAGTCCATCCGAATTCTCTTGTCGATTCTTTCTTAAGATCTCGACTTTGAAATATGGCAAATGGATGTCAAGATGGCTTTTCTTAACTAAGTCTTGATGAAGAAATCTATATCTGACAACCCCAAGGCTTCATTGAAAAAGGCCAACAACACCTAGTTTGTAAGCTCAAGAAGTCCATTTACGAACTCAAACAAGCATCCAGAGCTTGGAACCAATGTTTTGATCAAGTAATAAAGTCTTATGGGTTTGATCAAAACGAGTTCGAAAGTTGTGTGTACACAAAAAGCGTGTCGGAATCGCATTGGTATTCTTAGTACTATCGTGAGGCGACGTTACGCTCATCCGGGAACGATGTAAAGGTGTTGTCAGATGTAAGGGCATGGCTTTCAAAATAGTTTGATATGAAGGACTTAGAGGATGCCGGACACATCATTGGGATCAAGATTACTCGAGATCACATGAAAAGGATGATAGGCTTATCGCAAGCTTCATACATAGACACTGTCTTGAAGCAATTCAACATGCAGGATTCCAAGAAAGACTTCGTACCTTTCAGACATGGAATCCATCTATCCAAGAAGATGTGCCCTAAGACACAAAAGGAGATAGATGACATGAAATACATTCCTTATGCTTCGGCTGTCGGAAGCCTTATGTATGCAATGCTGTGCACGAGACCGAATATCTGCTTTGTCGTTGGCATAGTGGCAAGATATCAAAGTAACCCGGGGAAAGAACATTGGATGGCAGTTAAAAACATTCTGAAATATCTGAAAAGAACTCGAGATAGAATATTGGTTTATCAGTCAGATAGTCTAATCCCCATCGGCAACCTGACTTCGGTTTCCAATCGATTTAGATTCGAAAAATCTACCTCCCAGTAGTGTGTGTTTTGCATGGGGGAGGAGCCATGACATGGAGAAGCGTTAAGCGAAAATGCATCGCCGATTCTACCATGGAAGCCGAATATATGTAGGCTAACTTGCGGCAAAAATGAAAAAAGCGGTTTGGCTCAAGAACTTCCTAGTGGACTTGGATGTAGTTCCAAATTTGCCCAAAGACAATCACTATTTATTGTGATAATGCTTGGAACGATTGCAAATTCAAGGGAACCAAGAGCCCACAAGGCCAAAAAACACATTGAAAAAATACCATCTTATATCGAGAAATCGTTAAGAGGGGATATATAGGTGGCAAAGATCGCGTCGAAGATAACCCAATGAATCCATTCACAAAAAGTGCGCCTCGAAATACATTCGAGACATGTGGAATGAATGAGTGTCAAGACCGTTGCTAACTGCTTTGAGTATAAGTGGGAGATATTATTAGGTTCGTGTAGGTGACATTAGATGTCACGTATTAGAACTACACGAGACATGTTGTAGTATACTTAAAAGCGGACTTTGAGTATAAGTGGGAGATTGTTGGGGTTATCTTTGAAAAGTATGCTTTTTACTTTGTATAACCAAACCTGAATTTACATCTTATTTACTGAAATAAATTATTTATCACTGATGCTTTAAATATCATTGAATGTTACATATATTTACTGTATAACTGTTCAAGAAATAGTACGTGTTACATTGTAGTTAATTTAGTGATACCAGATCACAGACGATTAAATTAACAGTTCCTTGTAACCAAAAGTACACCATTCACGACCTAGATGGAAATGAACAATCCATCGTGAAAGGTTGAAGTGTAAGACTCAGATTGGCTTGTCTTGACCAAGAGATTACACTAGTGCATGACTGATGCACTGAATAGGACCTACAAGAGGACAAATTCTTCAGCACTGAACTATGAAGAATTAGACCTCAGTGGTTCGTTATTTCTTGATCTTCGTCCATTAAATAGGATCGAGTGTGGTTAGTAATTATTGCTTTGACTTATTACGGGTAGAGAATCAACGAGATCCAATACTTTATATCTTGGGCAATATTATTGGTCACATGCGATTGCTAAGATTTAATCTGAAGAATGAATCGTGTGCAAAATGCGCTTGTTCGATTTGCCCCTGGGAGGTTCATAAGATTTATCATACCAAATCTTGCAAGTGGAACTAGTTTCCGGTATGGATAATAATGTTGAACCGTTCCTTAACCAAGGACAAAAGATATTAATTAATGGAAAGCTATTTCAGTGGCTTGAATTAATTAATGGACTAGATAATCTTAAACACGAGAAATAATAACCGGGAGCCGTATTAACAGTAATATGAGTTAAGATGGATAGTGCAATATTAATTATGTAGTGGGATTAATTAATATTTATGGGCTTGAATAATATTGTGGCTCAATATTGATAATTCAAGATCCATTGGAAGGTCCAATCTTAATTCTCCTAAAGTCCCCTCAAGTAGCCCAAACATAAAGTCCAATAACTGAAAAAAGGTATTTAAAAATAAAATAAATTTTGTTGCCTAATTTTTCTATAAATTTCAAAAATAATAAATAATAGAGGGAGAAAGATTTTCTTTGAATTTTGTTATGGAATGAAGATAAGTATTCTTGGAATACAAGATTATCTCATTAAATCCAAGAAATCTCCCACTTGGTTATTTATTTGATATTTTCGAAAATTTTGAAGAAATAAAGGAAGGAAAGATTTTCTTGATTTTCTTGAAAATGTATTATGGAAGATATGTATTTTTTTTTGGAATACAAGAATATCTCATAAATTCAAGAAGATCCAAATCTTGTTTTTTTTCCTTATTTTTTTTCGAAATATCCCATAACAAGAGGAGGTGGGATTTTTGTGGAATATTTTAATTATGGAGAAAAGAATATATGAGATATATTCAAGATTTCTTGGAGATCAAGAAAAAGATTTTCCCATATTAATTTTCCCCAAATTTTCGACCACCACCTCATCTATAAATAGGGGATGATTTCTTCATCCACAAGTGCAATTCCATGTGCTGGAAAAATTAGAAATCCACAAAGGTGGTGCAACAAATAATTCATTTTCCATTTTGTTAATTGTTCGCGAGTTTCCTTCCACCGGATTGACGAGTAAGGGCTAGGGAATACTTGGGAAGACTTTTTGGTGTGTTCTTATCAACCGAGTCCATTGCCATTCCAAACAGGTTAGTTCACGTAAACTCAGAGCAATTCGCATGCCGTAGGATTTATGTGAAATTTTTTATATGCATGATTTGTTGTTGAATTATTATTTGAATTAATATATGATTAATTCATGCTAGTAATAATTGTTAGAATTAAATTTGTATTTAAATATTCATCCCGAATAGATCCGGGACAATTAATTCCCCAACACACACTTCAACCGTTCATGATGGTTCGTTCATTTCCATCTGGGTTGTGAAATTGTACTTAATTACGAGGGCTGTTAATTTGATCTTCAGTGATCGGGTATCACCAAATTATCTACAACATAATACGTACTGTCTTATTGAACGGGTTTGCAATAAACATATATAACATTCATTCATATTTAATGCAACAATGATTAAATAATTTGTTTTAGTAAATAAATAAGAAACTTCAGTTTTGTTATACAAAGTAAAAGCATACTTTTCAAAGATAACCCCAAATGATTCATTCGACATCTTTGAATCGAAATAAACATACATCTTGTGTCAATGTCCGATCAACACAAAATTAAATTCACATAATTCGATCACATGATTCATATTAAAATCTCAAAAAAATATGAACATGCATCAGCTAACATCTCAAAACAGATTTAAATGAGCCTTGTGGGAGGGTCATCATTTAAATCACATTCAAGCAGGTTACAAACAAGAACAGTTACAAATCTTTAATTTATAAAAAAATTAATAGTCGGCTCCCACTTGACCAATATAAAATTGACAGGGACTTCGGAGAAGTATATAAAATCAATTTTATACCTAAGTAATAACCATGATTAAATACAAAATTATTACTTCGCTTTGATCGAGTGGGAGGAGGGTCATCGCCGCCACTAATAATAATTCACAATCATCCTTTTGGGAATTTATTCATGTGAAAGCTATCTTTTGACCGTCCCGTAGGAGAATTTCTCCAAAAGATTTCACAAATAAATAAATCATGGAGATCAAAATTAATTTGTGTCAAAATAAATTAATTATTAAATATACTTAGTAATTTTTAAATTTGAGATTTTTCGTTGGGCAATTCTCATGCAAACACATTTAAACAAATTAAATAAAGCACAAGAAAATACAACAACAATAAATCAAGCAAAGCAGAAAATAAACACATTGGGCACAAATTATCCAACTGTCATGGTTTGATTTTCATTGGCTTGATCTTGAAGAAACGACGTCTAGAATTTCTCCCACTAGTTCGTCTCGAAAAGAACTCCATCTTGAAACGCCATGCCAAGCAGCTCGCGATGGATGCCGCCCATATCCGCCATCCCGGCTGCTTTGAAGCCGTCGGCCTTGCTGCCCGTGTGCCTAAGCGCGCAGCAGCGTCGCCTCCTTGAAGGGCTCGATGGCCTCGGCAGGTGACGCCTAGCGTCGTGCGTCCGCCTCGGCCTCGTGCTCCCTCCACGCACATGATGTCGTGTGCGCTGCCCGGTCGCATTTTGCACGAGTGCCGGACCGATCCCGCTTAGCGTCGTGTGCTAGGCCCGTCCGGGCGGCGTCGTCCTCATTGGCAGCGTGCCTCCTTAACACGTTTAAGCAGACGTCGTTACCCTACGTCTGATTCCGGATCCGTTTTAATTCCCCTTGCCTCCGTCTTCGTCTTCGATCAGGTTACAATTTATTTAACGAAAAATAAATACCTTAAATCTGGACTAGTCTATTACATTGAACAAATCAAATAACCTATTCTACTCGTGGATTTTCTCACGAGAAAAACAAATCCGAACGAGTCGAATTAAAAACCATTCATTCATACACATGAAAATAAAACATATTAAATACCATGACAATTGGATACCTACAAAACAAATCTAGCAATTCTACTATCTAATTTTAATTTAATGTTCAACAATTTAAATAACAATTTAAAAAACCAGAGCTCTGATACCAGTTGTTGGGAAAATTAAGGTGCCCGGATCTATTCGAGATGATTTTTAAATACATATTTAAATTAAACAAATAATTACTAACATAAATTAATCCTAAATTAATTCAACATAATAATTAAACAACATGCGTACACGTAATTCACGTAAATCCTAAACATGCGGAACTAGGAGTTACGGGATTACTGACCTCTTATAGAAACAACCTTTTAGATGATGGATCAACCCAAGATCCTTCCCAAATATATTCCAGCGTCCACGAACGTTATCCAATGGGAGGATTTGCACGAACGATTTTAATGGGAGAGAAATTAAATATTTTGCTACCACCTTTGTGGATTTCTAATATTTCCAACACATGGAATTGCACTTGGGAATGAAGAGCTCATCCCCTATAAATAGGGAGGAGGGGGGCGAAAATTAGGGTTAGGAAAATAAGGAAGAAAATATTTTCTTGGTCTCCAAGAAATCTTGAATATATCTTCTATATTCTTTTCTCCTTAATTAAATTTTCCATAAAAAATTATTTCCCCTCTTCTTCCTCATATTTTTGAAAATTACAAGATATTATGAGTCAAGATTTGACTTCTTGAATTTATGGGATAATTATGTATTCCTACAATAATTATCTCTTTCCATAAAATATCTACAAGAAAATCAAGACAATCTTTTCTTCCTAATTAACTACAAAATTTCGAAAATTACAACTTGGAAATATATCAAGATATTTTTTTCTCTCTCTCATTAATTGGACTTTATTTTGGGCTATTTGGGGGGCCTTTAGGAGAATTAAGATTGGACCTGCAATGGACTATGAAGCTTTAATATTTTGGGCCAAATATTATTCAAGTCCATTAATATTAATTTATTCCACTATAAAATTAATATTGAACTATCCATCTTAACCCATATTACGATTTCACATATAACATGGCTCCCGATCATTATTTCCCGCGTTTAAGATTATATTAGTCCATTAATTAATTAAGCCACTGAACAAGCTTTATATTAATTAATATCTTTGTCCTTGGAGTAAAGACAGCCCAACATTATTATCCATACCGGAAATAAATTTCCACTTGCAAGATTTGGTATGATAAAGGATATGAGCTCACCAAGGGGACAAATCAAGCAAGACGTACTTGCACCCGATTCTCCGTATTAAATGTCAGCAATCGTCATGTAATTAATAATATTGCCCAAGATATAAGGTATCGAATCACATTGACTCTCTTTCCATCATAAATCAAAGCAATGGTTATTAATTTCACATGATCCTATTTAAGGGACGGAGATTAAGAAATAACGCACCACTGAGGTTTAATTCTTGTATATTCAGTACCAAAGAATTTGTCCTCCTGTAGGTCCTCATTCAACGCACCTAAATGAGCTAGTGTGATCCCTTGGTCAAGACAAACCAATCTGGGTCTCACACTTCAACCGTTCATGATGGTTCGTTCATTTCCATCTGGGTTGTGAAATTGTACTTAATTACGAGGGATGTTAATTTGATCTTTAGTGATCGGGTATCACCAAATTTTCTACAACGTAATACGTACTGTCTTATTCAACGGGTTTGCAATAAACATATATAACATTCATTCATATTTAATGCAACAGTGATTAAATAATTTATTTCAGTAAATAAATAAGAAACTTCAGTTTGGTTATACAAAGTAAAAGCATACTTTTCAGTATAACCCCAACATGTACGTGCCTCCGCATTATTTACTCATATTGTGCTTTCTTACGCATAATCTTGCCTTGTATCGTTCTAACACAACTTTTTCCTTTCAGCCTGGCCTGCTGCTACCCTTGTCGTGAGCACCGTCGAACATATTGAGATGGCCCGAAAGAAGAAACCGAGGGAGATGGCGTGGATCCGGGCTGAACGGAAGGCACATCGGTCTCCCGTGATGAGGCGAGCAGGTCTAAGAAAACTCCAACTCGTTCGGCTGATCGGGGAACAAGCGAACAGGCCCTTTGCCTAAAAAGAACCAGAAGGGATGCTCGGGAGGAGAGCCCAGTGCGTCAGGTGAGCACTCCTCCGACCGAGGAGGAAAACCCAACCATGGAGTCCATACCTGTACCTCCACCGGTTGCTCCAAACTTTCAATCTTCTTCTAGTTCCCAGATTTGCGCTCCGGATGACAAGTCTTTCTTGGGATGTGACCCCCAACTGGCGAGCAAGTAAGTCCGTTCATCCATTCTCTTTTATTTTTACTTTGTGCTTGTCTTTAGTCATCCTGCTCGCTTGATTGATAACTTATTTTTGTAGGTTTTTGGTCAAAAGACTGCCTCTGATGCCGGACCTAATGAACTACTTTTGCTCTCCCGCGGTGTACGACATTCCTGAACTGTCTGATCATGTCCAGCGAGCATGCGAAAACCCCAATTCGGGCATGGACAACTGACCTCGAGGAGTCGCTCGATGGTCCATCGCTGTTAGATCAGATGCTGGCGCTTGGGCTTATTTCACCAAGGTCGATCGATGGTGATTCTGGAGAACATTTTTACGGTGGTGTCCAGTTATTCCTATATTTGTGCTTTCGCAGACACCCTTCGTATGGCGAGGCGGACACTCTTGGCCGATCAGTTGGGCCTTTCATTCAGGACCTCGAGAAGTATTTAGCCGACAACCCTCCTACCCCCGACCGTGAGCTGCCTTTGGCCGATCTTCAGGACTTATGCGATTTCTCCCACCTCCCCGAAAGAGTGAGAATCGGGGACCCTTTTACCGATGAAGATGATGATGATCATGATGGTGGGGCCAAGGGTGATCCCGTGGATCAGGGCCGAAAAGGCGAACATGAGGATCATGGTAAGACGGGCAAACAGGGCGGCCAAGGTGGGGAGCAGAGAGCTCGGGGTGATGGCGAGCAGAGGGCTCCAAATGATTATGGCGAGTAGAGGGCTCTAGACGATGATGGCGAGCAGAGGGCTCCAGATGGTGAAATGATGATGGCGAGCAGAGGGCTCTGGTTGGTGATGATGAGCAGAGGGCTTTGGTTGGTGGCGGCGAGCAGAGTGATCAGGGCAGGATGGGCCCGTTTAGCACTTTTCTTCTGATGACTCCGGACAATCAGTCGTTTCTTTGACTTATTTAGTAATATTTTTGTATTTGGCTAGGAGAGCCCTTCTTGCTTTGCCGGGATGGTCGTTATTGTGTTTCGAACTTCCGGGTGCTGTTTATGTACCTCTGTCTTCTTGGCCGTTAGCGCCCCTTATTTTTCCGTTATGAATCGAACCATCTGATGTGTTTATGTTTAATCTTGACTTTGTTTTATGATTGTCTTACGTTGGTGCAATCATGATGGTTAGCTTATTTAGGTGCAACCCGTTCTCGTTCGCGATCGGCTTACGTAATAGCGATCACTTCTACTCTGGTCGTCTTATTTATGGGCAACCTATGTGCCCCATGGTCACGTTGTTGTGGTCATTATGAGCACACATTATTTTGCCAAGCAAACACAAACTCGGCTCTGTTCGATTCTTATTGGACTCTGGTCGTCTTATTGCGGTGCGACCATTTAGGGCTATGGCTTAGATAAACAAACACAATGTAGCTTGGCTAAATTAAACAAACTAACGTCACACAGGATGTTCTAATCTATTACATTTCTTTACAATTGTCACAAACTCGACAGACTAAACTATACATAATTTACAAGATAACTTACCTTTGTTCTGAGCGTCTAGCGACCATCCGGCCTTAGCGATATTTGATCCTTTATGCCCTTGCGGTTACGGGTTTGCTGATGAGAAAACACGAGCTCGTGTTCATCCCAAATTTTTTGGCCCTGCTCGTCATTACTAGCAATATTTTTTTCAAATTTGATGTAGTACATAAATAGAAAAACGGAGTTCCATTCATCTCTTCTTTTGTTTCCACCGAAGAGCCATGACCGACCCCCGGTGCTCGTCTTCAATCTCCATTGGGTGAAGACCTATGCAAGGTTTTGAGTCTGGAACTTCACGATCAGGTTGCTGGTTTTGATGCCCATAGAGTGAATCTTTATTCATGGGGTCGGGGGCTTGCCTGGTTGCTATGGACTTTGTGTTCGCCCCGGCCCCTGACTCGCTCGATTCTCGACTTCTCTCACTTGTTCTACCATGCTCACCGCATTTCCATCTTCTTACGTCTGTTTGATAAAGTTGGTGTCTGGTAGTATTCTCCTACCGGCCCGTAATCTGAGACGGATTATACTGATTTCTTGCCCCTCTTGGGCTTTGTCCTTAGTCGGGGATCCTTTCTTTGGCAATCCCAACTGTCGGCGGAATTCCTCTAGATTGATGTCTGATACCTTCTCTTGATCGCTGTCTGATATCTCATCTGCCTTACACTTTTTCTTCTGATCGCCTTATTTTCATCACGAGCATCTCTGCTCGCCAGTTTTAAGAGATGCCAGGTAAGTCGTTTCTCCTCATATAATTTCGAGTTCTTAGAAGAAAAGGTCACAACATTCATCGATGTTATTGTGCGATGTACTTTCGTGATCTGGCGAGACTTGGAGGCATTGAGACGACTCTTGTCCCTTATGATTTTTTGGGGTCTCTCCAACATGTCCCGATTTTTGATTTGGTTGTATACCATCTCCGTGGACACGCCGAGCACGCTCTGAAAGGCGTGAGCTTCCTTTCCTTCCTCGAAAGGTATGAAAGAACCTGGAGGCTTATAACCTCCATCTCCTACTGACTTTCTACCGACGACCACTTTCCTGGTCGTCCCCTCCTGGCTTGCTCGTGACTGGGCTTGCAAGTTTTGCATCGTAATGATCTTGGCGGCCCGCTCACGGAACTCAGCATATGTATTTGGCCAGTCCTGATGCATGGCGTTCCACATGTCCGTGTTCAGAGTTAAACCCCCGACCACGATGAGGACCTTGACATCTTCCTCTACTGGAGCTCCATCGTATAAACATTTGTCAAATCTTTCAACGTAAGCCCGGTCCAATTCTTCCTTCTGTTGAGAAAAATGTGCTAACCTCTGCTTCGGAGCCTGGCGAGCACACATTGAGGAGAAATGGGACAAGAGTTTTTGTCCCAGTTGGGTGAATGACGTGATGGAAGCGGCGGGCAACGTTGAGAACCACCTATATGCCCGATCACCCAGAGTCATAGGAAACGATCGACACTGAGTCGAATCGGTCGCGCCCATGGCGATCATGAAATCCGAGTATTTGCTGAGATGAACATGCGGGTTGGACTCGCATCAAACAGTGGAATTGGCGGACGATTCTTTGCCACATTTTCCTGTACTTCAGCAGCCATGATCGCCGGGGTTACGGGCGAGCACGACATTGTGCCCGCTCGCGAGAGTCCTTTGGTGGCGGCCAAGTCGGCCTGTAACCCCTCGATCGCTCTCTACATCCGCAAATTTTGTAGAGTTGACGGACCCATAGTGGGGATGGGTCCCACCATGAGGGCTCCGATGGTCATGCTAGCGGTGGGGCCGTTCCTCTTTTCGTGGTCGCTTCGGATCAATCAAGTGATGGCGAATAGACAATCTCATTCCCACCGATTTCTCCGGGTGCGGGCGAGCATGTGGGGCCGAATGGGCTTGTGGATTCACCCGTTGCTCTTTCCTGGGGTCCAGACGCCTTTGTTCCCCGAGACGATCCTTAGCAGAAAGTCTCGAGCGTTCGAACACCAATACTTTGGACCCCTGTGGGCGTCCGCCATTGTACAAGTCTTCAGTCAACTTGTTGGCTTGCTTTTCGGCTGCAACCTTCTTCTTGACCCGCTCACTATCAAGAGTATGCGAGCTCAGGTCATCGTCCTCCGCGGCTTTCTGCTTGGCCAACTCCTTTTTGGCCCGTTCTTTTTTAGGCTGCTGGTGAGCCTCGCCTTGGGCGCGAGATTGGCTATGTACCGATTTCTTGGCCTACGTGTTTCTCGATTGAGGCATTATATTTTTTTTTCTGCCTCGGTTTTTTAGGATTGTGTTTGGGCTGGTTATTTGTATACCCTCCTTCTAGCGCCAATTGTTGTTAGTCGAAATATTTGTGCTGATGTGGCTTTGACTTTCAACCAAAAAACAAGATAATAATCGAACAAGAACACTGCGAGAATAACTGTAGTTCTTCCCTAAATTATGGTTTTTGGTATATAAGAGGAATGGGGAAACATTCCAGAGTTTTTTTACAATGAGGGGTGAGATCCTTTATATAAAGAGGACCAACACGACAAATCATAAACATGACAAATCACACAGCACAACATGTCTTTAAGCATGACAAATCGGTAAGCATGACAAATCGTCTAACATGACAAATCATCTGCTTAAAGCACGACAAATCACGTGATCTTGGTGGGACCTGCTGACGTGTGATAATTCTGATGACAACATTATTCATTTATATTATGGAATACAAAGTGAAACACCAATTATGAAGTTCTCATTCCCTTAAAACTAAAATAACACTGCAAATTAATTATTGAAAAAAATATATGGAGTTTTGAAACCAGACTAACATGCATGGAGCGATATATGAGATACTTTAATTGTACGTGCCTAATATTTTATCATACTTTTTATATAAACAAAAAATGTATATTTTATCATACTTTTGTTGTTTTAATATTCTAATATACATCGAATTTTCTAATCATAGATAAAATAATTCCTGGAACTTTATAGCCAACAACGATATATAACGTGATGAATAGAATGGATTTTGCTATGAGGATCCATGATGATATGCAGTAAAATATACTACCCCGTCCCGAAAAAACGTGCACACTTATTTTATTATCGAGTTTTTGTGAGCGAGTTGTTTATTAGTATTTGAAATGATAAAGTAATTTTTAAAGAGAGGTATTATAGATCAACATCTCATCTATTGCATGCATCTTTAAAAATTATTTTATCATTTCAAATACTAATAAAACAACTCGCTTGCAAAAACACGTGAAAACAGTATACGTGCACGTTTCTTTTGGACGGAGGGAGTAACACTTTATTATAATTAGTGATTTGCATTTCTTTCTAAACAATTTGACATGGTAAATACTGTGAAATAAGATTATATTATTTTCCAGTTATTTTCTCCCCGATATTGAATAAGCCAAAAAGATATATATCTATTACTATCTAAAAGAGGATATCCGTCTAAAATGGCCAGTTTCCTTTCGGTAGCCGGTAAATGAACTGGTATGCGTGGAAAAATGATTGGTTCTTCCCATGGGCAGTCCTGGGCCCACTGCACAGTAAATCTTATATTCCTAATTTCCTATGCTGAATAAGATTGAAGCAGTTTCTCATCAACACTTTAAAAGTCTTTTATATTATGTTTTTTTCTAAATAACAAATTTTTCCTTTCCACTTCTAAAATTTGAGAAGATGGATTTGGACATGCAATCAACAAAACCAATTATTTTCTTGAGATTTACGTTGCAATTTTTAAGATTTAATTTTTCTAGGATTTTTGTATTATTTAATTTTATTATTTTAAAATCTTGTTGAATGTTAACTATGCACATTGTTCCTATATGTTTACCTTCTTATTCAATAAAGATGTATAAATAATTTTTTTTATTTATGTAAATAATGATAAGATAATTTATTAGTTTTAAGTATATTTTAAAATTAAATACTTGCATTTATTTACTCCATATTCCCCCAAATGCTCAGAGGGCTGAAATAAGTTTTATGGTAGATTAAATTCATTTATGAATAATATAATTAATTGTGAATAAAATATAATGTTAACTTGAGTAATTAAGTGATTGTTAATTGATCTAATAATTATTAGATAAACACGTCATAATTGTAATTTCTTTTGATTAACAACACTAATAATAGAAATTAAATACTAAAAGCCTGGGCTCTCACCTCAAAAATTGAGGTGCTATATATATAAATAAACCAAATAGTTTGCTGCAAAGTGACCCGACTAAATTCAAGTAATTTCACTAGCTAGAAAAACAGATAAACAAATTGCAAGTCTCTCATCTTTAATATCAATGCTGACCGTTCGATTTCTCTGTTTTATTTTTCATATTTCATTGATGTTTCATTCTATTGAATTTTTGATACATGGACCTACAATATAATAATTTATTAGATATTTTTTATTATTCCACTTATCATTAATTCATACTATGAAATATAAAATGGAAACATTAATTATAAAATAAATGATCTCAGTGTATATATGAAGATACTTTTTTTTGTATAAAACCAAATTCTACTATAGCGTGTCAATGGCCTTTTATATCACCCAACCCCCCACCCCCTCTCTCTATATATATGTGTATATATATACATATATATAAACAACCAAACAAATACTTAATTGCAATCAAGCTTTAAACATATTATAAGCTGGGAGAATGAGGTTCTGTTTTTGGTTAGTCAATCATTTCCATCACTTATAAAGGAAAATGGAAAGATTAGGGATAATGATAAGCTTAGGGACCATTTTGTTCAAACATAAAAAAATCTTTTTTTTAACTATTTCGATCAACATAAAAAATATCATATTACCTTTGTTAAAAAAGATTATTTTACACACGTGACCCACCAACACTACCTTTACAAAATCTTTTATACAAATAAAATATGTGATGAAATAGATTGCAACTTAAAAATAAATATTTTAAAACATTATCAGGTGTGAGATTATAAATATAAAGATTTTTGTTTCCTTCAAAGTCAAGTTGTAGATATGTCCTTAATTTTGTGGATACTCAAGTCACAAACCAAAGGTAAATAAGAGTTGGGTTTAAAAAAGCAGTGCTATAAAGGGTCCCTAAGGTAGAGTGGACCTATATGCACCTGATATATTCTTACTCCCCACATTTTACTTATTTGAGTATAACCTTAGCTGTATCCTACGTAGACCAACACTTCAAGTGGTAAGCTTTTCATTACACCTCCATATTTCAATAGCTTCTCCTACTACTAAACCATGAAAGTTGATGCATTTATGCCTAGGATTTAAAAAAAAAAAAAACCCTCATCGAATTATTTTTTAATATGAAAAAATAGTTGCACAATTTCATGTAAAAAGTCGTATCTTTCAGTTTAACAAGTTACATGATCTAAAATACACTATGAGTACACGGTGCACTTGAATGCACATGAGACCCACTCATACATAGGGTCACGCTATCTTTAATAGTACGTTCCTTTGAATGATGGCCCAGATCATTTGACAGAAAATTAATTTTGTATCTCCATCACAAAAGTGGACTATTGATTTGTCTACGATATGTTTTTCATCAACTAGAAAGAGCACTTATGTACCTACATTACAATTGTGTACGCTGCATTAAGTGGATAGTTAATAAGCGTGAGATTCTTCCTACTTTGCACTGGGGGTGGCAATTCATGTTATCGGATCGTGAATCATGTCGACACAATAGTGACACGATACGATAAGGTCAAACACGAACACGACACGATAAGAATCCGTGCTGACACATGAACATGAAAAAATTTAGGTAATACCTACCGACCGCGACCATATAAGAAAAAATAAATAAATTTTAAAATAGAATTTATATTAAAATTTTGATATTATACCATATGACACGACACGATATAACACGATATTACACGTTAACACGATATGACACGATAAAAAATAAAAATTTCTAATAAAATTATAAAATATCAAATCATATGTATAATAAAATATTTTTAATTCAAACTTATCGGGTTGACACGAACACGACACGAACACGAAAAGGCTAAACACTAACCCATAATTTTTGTATCATTTTCGTGTCGTGCTATCGTGTCGTGTCTGAAATTGCCACCCCTACTTTGCACAAAGACAAAAACGAAATCGTCACACGCAAATGTGCGTAAAAAAAAGACGCATTTACGTGAGACAGAGAAAAATTTGGATACAACACTTTAACACTTTAAAATTGATGGCTATTAATTTATACTAGGTTGTACTTGTTTCATGTCTCATATCATATAATACTATAATCTTAATTTATAAGTGTAATGATATCAGTTGACAAATATATTAATATTAATTTACAAATATAATGATATAAATTTCATAATATAACACATTTTAATATCAAATTTTGGCATCAAATAGTAACTAATTGTCCAAGCATACTTCTACAAATCATAATTCCACAAAAATAAAAAAAATATTAATTTTACGCGAGGAGAGAAAATAAAACAATAATGTATATAAATGAATAACTATAAAATGTCAATCATTTCTTAGTATTTCTAAATTCTAAATTAATGGTTTTTATCCTTTAAGTTCACATTTATAGTTTTCTATCTTTCAACAACTAAATTTAGCCATAAGTTAAATTTGACCATTTTCCAGACTTTGAAATTTGAATGGACAATATTTCTTTTAAAAATTGAATCATAATTGGGCCGTGATAAACTTCGGACCTTTGGACTCATAATTACCCCATATGGGCCCTTTAGTTTAGGCCCCATAGTTAAAGCCCATCACTATGATTTGTCATATACAGGTCCATGTTCTATTATCAGGTATCAGCAACTGCAAAACCCCAAACCCATTCTAGACTAATTATTTAATTTTAGTCATAATTTTATTTTGATAATTGAATCAGCCTGGTTTTTTTTATCACCATTAATTTTTTAATTATAATCAATAATAAAGGCATTATAATTTTTTATAACTGATTAATTCACTAATTTTTCTAATGATCAATGTAAATTTAGAAATTCGGTAATATTATAAGTTGATTATAATTTGTAATCTTAATAACTGGTCAATTTAAAAGTTTACAGTTTATAAATTTGATATATTTAATAATTTTTGTTCCATTGTTGATTGTTGGAAAGAAATTTAGAAAGAATGTGTTGATGAATCTAATAAAAAAGGGAAGTTTGCTAATACTGTACTAAAAATTTGCTAATAAATTAGACGTGTTATACAAGAACGAACCAAATAACGTAATAAAATAAATGCAGACAAGAAAATAGACTTGGTAAAATGATAATATTTCGGAAATTCAATTCCCTATTTGCTACGCGTTTAGCTCACATATCAACGGTCATCCGTCATGTATAATTACCACTAACATAGTAAAATGGGCGAAATCGATTCTTGAATTTCCACCGGCAAGAAAGAAATTCAGGGGTCGAGTTTTGCGCCAGGAATTCTATCGATTTTTCGCATCCAAAATCGATCTCCTGAGGTTCTCTCTTTTTGTGATTCACTTTTTTTCTTCTTAAAATTCTGAATCTTGTTTATGTCGTGGATTACCTGCTTTTAGAAATTATGAGGCTGCATGATGTGTATATTGTGAGTGATTATTCAGCTGTTTAGTTAATTTTTCTGGGTTCCATCTGATAATTTTTTCCCAATTCTGAGAATTAGGGATATTAATTTGCTTTATACATATAAATGTGGGGGAGTGTTCTTTTTTTTTGGGGATCTTTTGTTATGCATCTGGTGTTTTGTAATTCCCATTGTAACAATTGAGGTTGCTAATTAATCTAAATTTGTTTTATTAGTTGAATTCAAATTATGGCCGTGGAAAAAGAGTATTATGAAATTCTGGGAGTTAAAGAGGAAGCCTCTGATGCAGAGATCAACAAAGCTTACTACGAAAAGGTAAGAATTCAAATCTGTTTTGATTTAATATTTCAGCTTTGTAAGTTTGTATATGATAAGAAAAAAATAGCTCAAATGATACTCCGATCTATCTTAATGCAGGGGCTTCCGTTATTTGATTCAGTCAATGTCTTTATGTGAATGTAAATGATTGTAGAATATTAGCTTAGTATATCTAATGCAGTTCATTAAGCTCATTGGATTGTAAAATATAGAACAATCGATATGCAAATCTGTTTTTCCCTTGCCGTAAAAATCAATAATTTTAGGTATATAGTCGTTATGTCTTTTCCCAGTTCGATATTTTACATAAATATCTGTTTTCTCTGTTTCTGAGTACATTCTAGAGATTATGACAGTGATATATACATTATGTTTCTATTAGGTGGGCAGTTGAAGATTAGCTAAGCTTCCTTAGTTAGATATTTAGATTTAATGTTCAGCTTGACTTTTTCTTGAATTGTATATACTTATGTAGGCCAACTCCAAGATATATACACTAGAAGTTCAGATAAGAACCTAAATCCATAAGCATGACTTTTCAAATATTCGTGTTTCTTACCGTGTTATACTGAACTCCAGGACCACTGCTTTATACTACCATGTGAATTTTTTTGTCATTATTTCCAACAGCCACACACAGTTTGCTTTCAAAGTTTTCTTTCTTAAATATAAATGTTTTGGTTATCATATTCGCATTTCAAATATCTGATGCTCAATTGCTCATACAATAAATTGCATGTTTGCATACTTCCTGCCTCTTAAGTCTCCACCTTGTAACTGCCGGAAAGACATCTTTCTCGTTTCCAGTCACTCGATGGTTATTAAATTTTCGTATTTTCTTAGGTCCTTAGATATCAATATCCTTAGAGAATCTCGATACCTTTTTTTGTTCACATTCTTTTATAATTTTGTTCTTAGGCAAGAATTGTACATCCTGATAAAGATCATGGAGATCCAGAAGCTGCTGCTAAAGATTTCCGCGTAAGCTATTTGGCTACTTTATTCGGGATCGTACATGTAGTATGTAAGGGCAAATATTTACTGGTCATTCCATCTTTTTTTGAAGACCCTGGTCATCCCATCTTGAATATTTGGATAAAATGTTAATATGTAGCAGGAAATTAAAAAAAAAAAAAGATAAATAATGGTTTAGTTCCACAAGACTGTATAAGCTACTAGAGAATCATTAATGTTCTTTATTGAAAGTTAGATATTCAAATATTGTCAACATTTCCTGACAGTTGACCGTCGTTTTTTCTCTGAAACAGGAAAATAAATAAATTAGTTTAGTTCCAGAAAACTGGTATAAGGTGCTAGAGAGTAAAGAATCATTAATGTTCTTTATTGAAGGTTAGATCATGTTAATTTGCCAACAACAAACTCCCGACAGTTGACCCTTTTTCTCATTAAAATGGTCATAAATATGTATACAATCTCAGTTTGGGGTGAGTGAGTGAACTAACTCTTCGAATGATTGTTTGATGTTTCTACGATTTAAAGTTCTCACCTCATCTATGAAAAGTAGATTCCTTGCCCACCTTTTTATGAACTACAGCTAACTCTCTCTGTCTTATCTTAACCACTATGTTGACAAAATGAAAAAGAAAAAAGCCACATGACAGAAATATTATGTTTGGGAATTTTAAAAGCAAGATCATATTCACTAACTTCTTGATATTGCTGACCTTGGGTGTTCTAGTTTATAATTTTCTTGATTTTACCTTTCTGTTTTGAATCTTTATTAAGTTTGTAGGTCTTACATATCTGTTTCACCTGATTTTGTTGCCTGTAAGCATTATTGCTAATAGATATGTTTTTTTCTATAAAGGCACTTGGAGAGGCTTATCAGGTACTAAGTGACCCTGAAAAACGTGAAGCATATAACAAATACGGGAAAGGCGGAGTGGTGATGTAAGTATTTTCCATATTTGGTAACATATGTAAAAAATATATACAGATGAAAATGTTTTAGTTTTCACATACATTTATTACTGCAAATTCATTAATGTTAGTTCTTGGCTGTAATTTAGTCTGGGCAGCAATGGTGCAGTACATTCAAAATATTCTTATATTTAAATATATACACTGAAATAACATCCCAAAAAAATTCCAAATTTTATACTACCAAGAGTCTATGGGATCAGAAAATGTGCAGTTCATATAATATTTTATAAATTGGTGGATATAAATTTCATTCTGACGCATGAGATATAGGTTTGCATGACTATAAAATCTGAAAACCCGAAGAAGAATTTTCAGTGGCATGATAGTATATAATAAAGAACAAAAAGACTTAATTTAGTGAAGAGCATAAGTTTACTTGTTCTGCATTTAATGTGGTTACTGCTCAACTTTTAGAATCCAATTTTTGAAATCATGGTTTTACATACTGTATGACAAATTTAATGCCTATATAATATGCATGGATAATGGCTAAAGCTGAATAAGTTCATCAACTTGGGAAACACAACTAATTTTTTAATTGGGAAAATTGAGATTTTTTGTATGCTCTTGATTCTAGGGACTCTATGGTTGATCCCACAGTTCTGTTCGGGATGATGTTTGGAAATGAAATATTTGAGAATTATGTTGGGCAGCTTACATTGCTTTCATCACCACCCGCTGATTTTGATCCTGACCTACCCCCTGAAGTTCAGAAACCCAAACTTGAGAAGATTATGAAGGTTTCCTTGATCCATCTTGTATATTTGTGGAGTAATTTTGCATGGATGATTATCTGATCCTTATTTACTCTTTATGTGAAGGCGTTGCAAGAGGCAAGAGAAGAGAAACTCATAAAAGTTCTGAAAGATCGTCTTGAACCATTTGTTAATGGTCAAACAGATGAGTTTGTGGAATCCACAGAAATAGAGGCCCACCGTCTTTCGCAAGCTGGTATCATTTTTTATTTTTTTTGAAAAAAAGTTTCTAATATCTGATTGATTTTAATTTTTGGAAGGCAATGATGAAATACTAAGTAAGAATCATATATTAGCAGGTTATATGACTTATATCTTTAAGCCCTTTTGTCTCTTTTTAAGAATTATACTTGTAAAAAGAAAAGGAATTTCTCAGCTGGAATTTTCTTGCTTTAGCTAATTTTTTTTTTTTAGTAACACTTCAACGCATCAATTGCACCGTGCAATTGGTGCAATTGACCAAATTTTGAATAGAACAGTCAAAAGTATTAGTCCACACGAAGAAAAGTGTCAGCTCATATGATGAAAAGTTTAGTTATATATTGAAAAAGTGCTGATACTATTCAACCCATAAACTAATACCTTCTTTTGTATGAACCAATACTTTTATTTATATGAACTAATACTTCTCATTATATATTATATTTTATTTCATTGATCGTTGAAATTGCACCAGTTGCATGGTGCAATTGGTGCGCATAATTTTTTTCCTTTTTTTTTTTTGACATTCTTTATCTGAAGATTTGCAATTAAGAATGTTATTTGCTTTGAAAAACTCTATGTGTTCTTTACAGATGTTCAAAGGGGAAGTGTTCACTCATTTAATGTTGTTTTCAGCTTTCGGTAAGGCTCTATTGCATACTATTGGCTACATCTACACAAGGCAAGCAGCAAGAAAAATTGGAAAGGGGAAACGGTACATGAAGGTCCCGTTTCTAGCAGAATGGGTGCGGGATAAAAGACACTCCAGACATACACAATCTGCAGCAGCCCAAGGTGCCAATCTCTAAGTGTCAAGTTATAATTTTGTTCCTTTATTCATTTATATGGAATTCTAACCTCTCTCTTTCTCTCACTCTCTCTCTCTCGTCTTAGCTGCTATTGCGTACATTCAACTACGGGAGGAGTGGAAGAAGTTCACTAAAGACCAGAAGGATGAAAACACAATTAAAATGGCTGACCAAATAAAAGGCGCAATTTTCGTTTCTTTCTGGCAAATGAACGTGGTAGATATTGAAACGACTGTATCTCATGTATGCCAAGCGGTAAGTCCACAAATCATTTACATTTACATAATCTAATGCCTTGTTCATTATTAGAAAATATCTGCCCTGATTTACTTTTGCAAGATCCAACTCGGTTTAGGAAATATGAAATATGTCACTCATTCGTCCCATTAGCTGGGGTAATTACAACCCCCCTCCTCCTCAAGGTTTTCCAAATTACCAAAAGAACTCCATGGTTAGAAATATTACCATATATCCCTTTGAAAGGAAAAGTAAATATTTTTTGACCGACGAATAATGCACAGTTATTTTACTTGTGCTTTCTAATATTTGCATCAATTGATTATTTTGTGATTTTGCATTATTTTTTAGTCAAACAAATTATTTTGGTTATCGTAGGGGGTATATGGTAATTATTCAAAACCACAGGGTGCTTTTGGTAATGGAAACCTCTTGGGGAGTTTAGTAATTTACCCCCCATTAAACACCCTTTTATTAAGTGGGTGTGGTTCTAACAGTCAGTTTGAGCACTTGTCATTTTCAGTATCCTGTCGTGACTTTTGTAATTGTACATTAGGTTCTCAAAGATCCCAATGCATCCAAGGATGTCATCAGGTTACGTGCCCGTGCGTTGAAAAAATTAGGTAAAATTTTCCAGGTAAATTCACCACCTTCTCTAATTCTGTACCTAGTTAACACACACACACACACATATCATGGAGCCCAATATCAGCATAAACTACTCGTACCATGCTACAACGTACATGTGTTTTATGTTGGAGTTGGACTCCATATCAATACGCAATTTACTGTGTATATATATGCGTGTGTGTGTGTGCTTACTCTGTGTATATATATGCTAATATTATAGGTATCGTTTACTTGAGACGGAGTTGATGGAAGTTCTTTTGACTGGTTTATAGGATAAGAAAAGCAAGAAATGATAAAGAATGCTGCTGGCATGAAGTTAAAAGTAAGGTTGCTTAAAAAGCTTGCTGTTTTGGAGATCTGTTTATACTGATAGCTTTGTTATATAAATTGATATCCGTTTGTGTTTGTAGCTCCCTTTAGACAGAAAAAGTTTAGGGAAAAAAAATGAAATAAAGGAATATGGCATAGCATAGATTATACTTTCTTGGATAGGAGGAGCTCAACACTGTTGATATTAAATAATAGTATTACATATGTAAATAGGGAATTGATGTTCAGATATTCAATACAGTTTCTTGTCGCTTGTTTCATATGCAAAATATGTATAACTTCATTCGATGGTCCAACCTTGATTATTATTATTATAATAATAATCCTTGAGTATTCCACATTTGTCATATAATAAAGATGTACATAATGAGAATGATGTAAATTCATATGTGTTTCTTATATTTAAATTGCACCTCCTCTGGTGAACCTGTAAAATCTGTACTAAACTAATAAATTTTTCTTTTCCTTTTTTTCTCAATTTAATTTGTGTGCGCGTGAAAGAGGATTTGTAATTTTCATGTACATAGTAAATATGAATTATACATTAATTTCTCTCTCTCACACTCCATTTTCCATCATTTTTTTTTGGGAATTTAGGCATATCACTGACTCGACATAATATGCCTTCTACCAGTTGATGATAGTTGCAACTTGCAACTTGCAACTATGAAGAGTGAAATGATACGTCTCCTATTTTAGGTGGCATTAAGATCTCTGCACAATCATGAGGGTCCATTATTCATTGATTATTGAATTTTAAGTTTCATTTCTAAATAATACTTCCTCCGTCCCAATCTTAACCGGTGGATTACTGTGTACTCGGAGTTTAAGAAAAAAATGTTTATTAATATTTTATATGATAAAGTGTTGGGGTAAAAAAATTTATTTATTAATATTTTATGTGATAAAATGATAAAGTGAGTATTTCTATCTAAGAAAATGTTGAAGAAAAATTGGAAGGCCAAAATGGAAAGTTGCAGTTAAAATTGTGATGGGGATGTAGTCAATCCATCACTCAAAAAATTCAAATCGTCTCTAACACATCTATGACTTGTTCATATAATGAAATATATATTATACTTATAAATTAATATAATTACAATACTTATAAATAAATATTAAAGTATAAAATATTATAAGTATTAGTTAATAAAAGCAGTAGTGTTAATTTATCAGTGTAATAATATCAATTTTATATTATAAACAAGTTTTATGCGAGAATTTGTGAGGAGTGATTCCTAATTTGATTTGATCTATTTGGGATAAAGTCATTCAACCTTTCTCCAACTTGATTATAATTGATATAATTTTTTAATCAAAACCAAAGATGTTTAAAAAAGAAGACTGTATAATAGTGCTGAATTTGGTTTGACTCGGTCCAACCACGAGTCAGTTAATTTACTCATTCAAACTTATTTAGGAGAAAAAGCATCTGATCACTATAATAGTTTGTTCAATGATGTTATTTTAAGCTAATGCGACATCAGAATTCGTCACAGTTATAAGATAATGTGTAACATCACAAGGGTCTTCATATTTCTTTTCAACCACAAAAAAAATTATATTATTGGCACATAATTAATGTATGTAGGTAGAAATAGGAAGATCAAACACAACATAAGACTGTTTGTTCCAATTATTAGAACTCTTAAAATCATGAGAAACCCGAGCACATGCATGAATCATAAAATTAGTGTCACGCCTAACGAAATTAACAAAAACAACATTATAAAAAGATTAAAAACTTCGACTAATTAATAACATCAACCACAATTTTTGAATCACCCCCATAATAACTCCATGTAGGTTCACATCCTACAAGGGTTTTCACATTAGATATATATCTTTAATATCTCACTTCTTTACCAATTTATCTATAAAATTATTTTGTATTTTTAGTTGGACAAGGTTAAACCCGTAGCTTTTTTTTTTTTATTGAACAAAGTTAATTGTCCGTAGCTTATTATATTCATTCTGTTGCCAATTGATATGTAATTTAACAGGTAGTCTATCATCTCAATGTTATTATTATTTATAATAAAGTTGATTATTGAAGAAAAAAAAGCGTGGAAAAAGTTATGAACACATCCAATAATTGTAAAAAGTTAAAATGAGATAATGGATGGTTTACGAGGTCCTCCTCCTAACACCACTTTTGAAAAAGAAAAAGCAAAGAAGTGACTAAATAAAAACTGATTAAGTAATTAAATGATTAAAATGGTGGTAGTGCTTTAATCTTTATCCCCACGATTGTGTTTGTTGAGTGGCATTTGGTGGATTGTTTTTGTCGTTTGGGTGAGTAATGAAACCCACTACTATCCACAAAAGATATTTTTCGCCCAACCTCATTTGTCCATAGTGTCTGTTTTGAAACTCTAAAAAGTTATGAAGAAACATTTATTTTTTAAGCTGTTAGACTCAACTTTTTTAAAAAATAAGTGTTTCTCCCTATGCATAAGAGTTTGCAAACAAATACTTAGGATACCACCTGCACAATTACACTTTTGCCCTTCTAATTTTTTTCTAATGAAAGTTTTTTATTTTCATTTTTTATCCTTTTCTCCCCAAATTTAGGAAATAATTGGATGGGCTTGTATTTTATTGTGCTTTTATGAGGCAAATTTTTGCGATATTATATTTCACGCAAATTTTTACGTGAAACTTGTTCATATTATAAAATTAATATCATTATATGAATAAATTGATATCATTATTTTTATAAATTAAAATGTATAATATTTAATGTTATGATATCAATTTATAAGTGTAATGATACCAGTTCTGAAATTATTTATACGTGTAAGGATATAAATTTCATACTATAAATAATTTTTATTGGAGTGCTCGATCAATATTTCATGGTGCACTAATGATATTTAATGTATAAATTGTATTATAGTTTGTTGTAAAAATATATAAGTTTGTTTTGTATGTTTTACTTTAAAATAAAAAAGTATTGCTATGAAACGACCTCACAAAAAACCATCTTATCACAAGTCTAAACTATATAAAAGAAAAACTAAATCTCTTAGTTGACAAGAGAAAAAATGAAGTAAAAGAGTGTTAATGTCCTAGAAAAAAGAAGTAAAAAAATATTAAAGCCTAGAAAAAAAAAATTAAATTAAAGAGTACGTATTAAAGGCCCTAGAAAATGAATTTCATAGTTGACAAGAGAAAAAAATGAGTATTAAAGTCCTAGAAAATAAAGAAGTAGAAAATGAATCTCTTAATTGACGAGAGGAAAAAGAAGTAAAGGAGTATTAAAATCTTAGAAAAAAGTATTAAATGCCCTAAAAATGAATCTCTTAATTGACAAGAGAAAAAATAAGTAAAAGAGTGTAAAAGCCCTAGAAAAAAGAAGTAAAAGAGTGTTAAAGCCCTAAAAAAAGAAGTAGAAAATGATTCTCTTAATTGACAAGAGAAAAAAGAAGTAAAAGACTATTGAAGTCCTAGAAAAAAAACATGCTATGAATAGGTTTTGAACTCAAATCTTTGAAAGAATAAAATTTGGCCTTTACCAACAAGTCACCCATAATTTACTTATTTATATAGAACAAATATACAAATATATAAATAATATATATACATATAAATAAAAATAATTTTAACCTCTAAATTTACGAGTTTTTTAAGACCAGAGTCGATCGCCTCATTCCCCTCACTATAGTGGCGGCCTGATCAAGACTTTCCTAAAATACAACCATAGGTCCATAAGACCGTGTGAAGAAAACTATACAAAAAAAGAGTGCATGTACACTCATGAGCCCCATAGTAAACCTTATAATGATGGTGCAAACCCAACTTTAAGAAACTTCTTTGTAAGCGCAACATAATATGAAACTTGATACTAATACATAGTATAATAAATTAATACTATTATTTAAAAATTAATACTAGTATATTAATTTATAAATATAATGACATCAGTTGGTATATTTAATGATGTTAATTTATTAGTATAATTGTATAAATTTCATATTATAAATAAGTTTTATCGAAAATTTATTCCCACGTATAAATAGCCATGACTAATTGATCCATGACATAAAATAATTACCAGGTTAATTAAAAATAATATTTTCCTGGTATTTTAATGAAAGCAACAAATACATAAATTTCAATGGAAATGGAGTGATTTAAAAAAAAAAGGAAAATGGAGTATGCGCACGTAATTATACCAATATGTTACCTGGCCTCATTTTATGAGACAGAAGATAATGGAGTTTGATGCATTCTTTACCATATCCAAAAAAAAAAAAAAACTGGAAACAATGGCAACAACATATTTAACTCATCTGAAGTAAACTCAATCCAATGATCCATCATTTGACATTTTAGACAAGTTCTCATTATAATAACCCTAACAAGTAACAACACATTCAAAAGTTCTCATTATAATAACCCTAACAAGTAACAACACATAAAATTCATTGCACCATAATATTCAACTTATATACCCCCCACACATATTCCCCTAATATATATGTATGATCACAATAAAACTGTTGGAGAAAATTGGTTTTGACCTATGAATTAAATTAATTAGAATTTAATTAGTATTTAATGAGAGTGTTGGATACTCGTCTTTCACCAATTAAACGAGGGCTTAAAGTTTAATTTCTAGAAAATTAAATGGTATATGTTCAATTTCGTAATGTATTTAATCTCAAAATCGAATTTTGGTGAGTGAGAAATCAAATCACGAATTTGAGACGTCACAATACACTTTATGGATTAAAGTGTTCTTGGGTAATGTGAAAATTAACTGAGAGTTCATTATCCCACATTGAATTAATTCAGCCCACGAATTTGAGTTTGAAGCGTAACGAATGTAGACGTCCGGGACATCCATATTTATTGACGTTCCAAATCAGATTGTAACATAAGACGTTACATGATGACATTAAGTGTCATTATTGAAGACATTTCAAAATGAAAGTAATTTAAATGAATGATATTAATTGTCATTATGAGTCTGAATTAAAATGTCATTATGTCTCCCACTGATGGACGTACCTATAAATAGATTGCATGCATTTGTTCATTTTCATCGAATCAACTCGAAGAGAAAATCGAGAAATCGAACAAACAAACGAGAAGTTTTCCAAAGTGCATGCATTCATTCATACTCGTTTGCATATTCATATAGAGTGCAGTACATTTTTCACGTTATTTTCAGTTCGTTGGAGTTTTATACGTAGTGGCGATGCACGTATAAAGATGAAGTCGTTTTACCTTTAGAAACATTACGAGCACTAGCCGGAACGTGCGTGCAGATTCGTCCATGACTCAACTTGCTATTGTTTTTCGCGCGTGTATGTTGTTTTATTTCGTGCGTGCAAGTTGTTGTTGTCACACCTGATCAAAATGGAAAACTGTTTGTTCGTGGAAAGCTGCTACATGGGAAACATGCTATTTGAAAAAGTATTAATTTGTGAATTGAAAAATATTAATTGTATTTTTCAGTTTTCTATTCTTATATTTTATTTGTTTTTCATCTCTATTGTAAGTCATCGTTTGTGCTCAAAATTCCAACAAAAATATTATTAAATTTCGTATTCCATGGTATCAATATACACGGCACATGTAATTAATTATATAAATAAATAATGTAATGATACTCCATCCGTCCCAAATATATAGACTTGTTTGACTTTTCACACAAATTAAAAAATTGTATTGAAAAAGTAAATTAAACAAGTCAAATATATATTATACCCCTAATTAATGATTGTTATAGTTTTCAATATAATTAGTACATAAGGTTATATTAGTAAATTAATTAAAAAAAGTTATTTTACGTAGAAACAAACCTATATATTTGGGACATTAATAAAATGAAAACAAGCCTAACCAGGTGGCTTAGCCCACCTGGTCACTGGGCTCCTCAATTGAGTGGGAGACCCAGATTCGATTCACTTTGGGAACGAATTGGAGTATGAGAGTTATAAGGTGGCTTGGTGAATTTGTAGAGTGTTTGGGCGATTGGTGTACTAGCTACGATGAAAAAAAAAAAGAAGGAAAACAAGCTTATATAATTTGGACGGATGGAGTACAATGAAACAAACGGGGATGAAATTAAGCAACATTTGGCAATTCCAATATTGCACTTTTTTATCTTATGCTTAATTAATATGCACCGGTACAGGATATATATATATATATATATGTAGTATGTACAAACATGCCAAGAATTAAACCTGCAGATTAACTTTTTGAACAGAAACATTGCAGAATACATAGTGAACTTTATTAACGTTCTAATAATGCCTTGTTGATCAATCACATATATCGAGGGTGTAACTTGCGTGACATGATTTGATATATTAATAATTGGATTAATTAAATAATTAAATAATTTATCCACTGACTTGCTTAGACTTAGTGCATGCCCCAACAACAATAAAATGCTGTCCCTCAACTTTATGGTTTTGAATTTAAAATTAAAAAGGCTTCAACATTGGCTTCTTAACGCAGAATTCCAGTACACCCTATAACCCCTTTATTTATTTTAATGAGAATAGTGAATTTATTGTTGTGTGGAACAATATAAAATTAGGAGTCATATTTCTATTGGTTGCTTTTATATATATTGAGCAGGCAAAAAGGTTAAGAAGCTGAGAAAATTAAGAAAGCCTGTTGATGTAAGAAGAAGAAGAACAACATGGGATTCATTCCTGTCAAGAAGATCACCCTCCTTTTATTCCTAATTTCTGCACTTCTTTTCTCAACTTCTTTTGCAGGTAATCCCTTCATATATATATATATATTTTTGTTATTTGTTAAGATATGCATGTGATGAAACCCTTTAATTTCCACCATGCATTCATTTAATCAATGTATTTACATATCTTAATTTCCAATTACAGGCGGATCATTTTTCCATTTAATTTGTCTTGATGTTTAATTTGGTGCTTAATTTTTGTGATTTTTTCATTAGGTTTCTCAAGGTTTTATAAACGAGCTATGAATGTCATATTCTTTTATTTTTAATTTGAGTTTATTTCTGTAAAGTTTTCATTTTCCTCTTAAAATTATATATAGCATAGCATCGTATTTAGCATTTACAATTAGGTTTTAATATTAATTTCATGATAATATATATATATATATAGGTTTTATATATTGATTTTTTTTTTTTTGAATTGCTTTTATGTAATAATATGTTTGAGAAGAAATGAGAACAAATCTCTCTCCCTGTCTTCTTTCTCTGAATTTGTGTGATATGAAAATTAGTTGCAGGGCGAGTGCGTAAACCAATGATGTCAAAGGCAGTGAGCATAACTCATGAGGTAATTATCCTATTAAATATATATTATTTATGTTGTAACAAGATGTATAAACTTGTTTTAGCCTTTTGTGTAGTTTTTGTTTCTACATAACTTGACTTCTTAAGGACAGTTGACAAATTAAATAACGACAAATCTAATCATATATAGCTAGCTATCTACCTTAGTTCAATCTCTTCTTAGAATCATCATTCGGGTTTTTTTTAGTTACATCTTGTATATATTCTATTAAAATTGTAAATATATAATAATTTTTATTTTATCGTATATATAAAATCCAAATGTCTAATCATTACCGGGGGTCTCATGGCTCATTTTATATGTATATCACGATTGATAAAACTTAAATTATGTGAAAGATAGAAAAAAAAAATTCATGCTGAAAAACAATTTTCTGTGCGGAAAGAAACACGACTTCACAAGTATTTATTTTTCTAGGCAAAACTCATCATGTCTCGGCCCTTTGAATTTTAATACTTTATTTCTAGGCAAAAGAATTATTGTGTCCCTTTTTTTTATTATTATTTTTTTTTTTTGTCTTACCAAACGCCTAAAATCTCGAATATATAATTTTTTTTTTTTTTCTTTTGCTGTAACAAATTAACACACGTTTCTTATTTTTTTTTTCTGAAAATTTGGACAGGAAATAGAAATATGGGAGCCAATACGCCACAATGAAGAGAGTGATATCCATGAAAGAGTTCTTAAAGTTAAAACAAACGATTATGGTACATATGATCCTACACCAGCACTCGTTAAGCCTCCTTTCAAACTCATTCCCAACTAATTAAACTCATCACCCTCATTAATACTATGTATTAATTTGACGTCCCAATATATATATAATATTAAATAAATAATGTGTGAAATTAAAATGTAGTAATCTTTTTCTATTATGCATATGTATAAGTACGCGTATGCCGAGGGTTGAGCTTTTGTACATTAATAGGCTTCCATGCCTTGCATGTGTAGTAGGATCGAATGTTATATACATATGTGAAATATTGAGTCGCTTTTTATATGTTTTTGTTTATATGTGTGAATATTTTTATTGGCATGTTATTATTGGATAGAAGTTACATGTGTTAAAAATGTAAAATAGTTGCATGCTTCTGTATAATAAATTGCATATTTAATTAAAAATTAAGCGCACTTAAACTGCATAGTGCTGTTACTCAACATTTAATATTTCAGTCATAAAATATAAAAAGTAGTGTGATAATTTAAAAAGCAATAATAATAAAACTCATAAATATATTTTACTCCCTCCGTCCTATTTTTGATTATTCATTTACTATAATCACGTAGATTAAGAAAAAGTAGGAGATAATAATATTAAATGGTGTAAACTGGGTAAAGTGGGTTTGATGGAAATAAATAATAGTATTAAATAGTGTAAAGTGGGTTTGGTAGAGAGAAATAATAATATTAAATAGTATTTAATGTTGCTCTATTGCCTTATTTGGAAATGGATAAACAAAAAATAATTTATATTAAATAGTAATCAAAATAATGTTACATTAATATTACAAATTAAATTATATAGAATTATTCATGAGACACTTTTGCGTTAGACCGTCTCACGGTGAGACAGGGTGTAATTTGGGACATTGACTCTTTAACACTTTAAAAGGGTGAGTGTTGATTGTGTTAAAATCCATATGATTTTATTTATCTTTGAAAAATTGATAAAAAATTATAAAAATTACTCAAAAGGATATTTATTACATTAATAGCACATGAATAAACATATATATTTATTAAAGGGTATTGATTGTGATAATTAAAGGGTATGATTAATTACTACGAAAATTTTATTACTCGTGATATTGAAGAGTATATATGACTTATATTATAACATGAGTATTAGTAGTGATAATTGAAGGATATGACTTATTTACAAAAAATATATTAATCGTGATAATTAAAGGGTCAGGTATGTAAATATGGAACCAGATTCACGTTTAACAAGTTTCACAAATGACCAACTTATAATCAAGGGTGCAAAAGTCAAAAATCCTAGGCGGGCAGATTCTTGTCACCTAGCGCCTAGACCGCCTAATCGTTGCCTAAGCGGTCCAACTTTTTTTTATATATATAATTACAAACTAAATTAACATATATCCAAGTAAATAGTCCAATTCCAACTAGATAATTAATTAATTGCCAAATATTAATATCCAAAACGAAAAGACATAACAATTTAAAAATTAACATAAACTAATCAATTGGAAATAGATTTGCATGTATTTATCAATTTTTTCTAGCTCAGAAACTCAAATATTGGCACTACTCATCCGACTCTATTATGTAATGTTTCAAATTTAAATTTCTTTTTAATTGATAAATATATCCAAGACAAATACTTTAGTGGTCTTACAGTTTTGGTGACAAAAAGTTTTAACTAGATTATGCTATTTTCAAGCTCGTATGACTAATATGTAGAATTCATATTACATTCTTAAATTTATCTTATACTACGTATTACAATATTTTTTAATTTATTTTATTATTAATCAAGATATCATACAGTAAAGTTCAACTTGCATTCATATTATATAAATGATATTTATATATAAATTGTTGTTAAAAAACAGTGGATGTCGGCCTTGATGCCATAAATTGATATTATGAAAAAAAAAAAGTGAAAATTAAGTGTCGCAGGCTTTTAATTATAAGAGAAAAAAGAAGTAAAAGCGTATTAAAGGCCTAAAAAATGAAAAACATGTTGTCAACGGGTTTTGAATCTCTTGGTTGACAAGAGAGAAAAAAAAAAAAAAAAAAAAAAGTAAAAGTGTATTAAACGCCCTAGAGAAAAAAAGTATTAAAGGCCTAGCTAGAAAATAAATCTCTTAATTGAAAAAAAAAAAAGAGTATTAAAGTCCCAGAGAAAATGAAAAAACATGTTGTCCACGGGTTTAATTTGAATCTCTTAGTTGACTGGAGAAAAAAGAAGTAAAAAAGTATTAAAGCCCTAGAGGAAAAAGAAGTAAAAGATTATTAATTAAAGGCCCTAGAAAATGAATCTCTAATTAATTGACAAGAGAAAAAAGAAATAAAAGAGTATTAACGTTTTGGAGAAGACCCTAGAAAATGAACCTCTTAGTTGACAGAATAAAATGTGGCCTTTACCACTAGGTCACCCGCAATTTATTTATTTATAGCAAATATATATATATATATATATATATAATATATATATATAATATATATACACACATATAAATAAAAGTAATTTTAATCTCCCTAAAATTTATGATTTTTTTGAGGCTTGAGTTGACCGCCTCATTAACCTCACTATAGGAGCGGCTGTGACATGTATATAAAATTTTCATAAGTTTGATCATAAGAGTTTTTGTAATTTTTTATATATCAATGCATTTTTTAATTCAGTTTTCATGTATAAATTTAATTTGATAAGTTTAACTAGGAATTCAATCAAATTATATTTGATAGGCGACATTTATCTTTGTTGAGTGTATACGTCTGAACATATATACCTTTTAAGTTGAGAGTGTTGATTTTCTAAGAGCTTTTGATTCTCTCTTTAAAGTTGAGTGCCTTCTCATTCGCTTTGTTGAGTTGAGAGTTTTTGTTTTTTCTAGCTACGCTGAGAGCCTTCGTTTTATCTTTTACTGATTTGTCTTATGAAATTAACAATTTAAATGTTGACAATGGAGATGTTGGCTGAATAGGAAAGGTGGTGGATCAGCGAGTGGCACAGTCAATAGTTTTGCAAGTGAAAAATTCAAAACAATGATGGTTTATAAGAGCACCAACGATGGCTTACAATATTGACGGAAAATAAATTAAAGAATAATAGAAAAGTGGAAAAGTTTAATTAATACTTTTCAGTTCACGAACTAATACTATACCAAAACAACATGTTTACCCTTGTAGTAACTTTTCACGATGCGAGAACAACAACCTGCATGCACGAAACCTGCACGCACAAAATAAAAGAACACGCATGAAACCAGCATGCACAAAATAAAATAGCAACACAGTCGAGTCAAGAATATATCATTTGCCCGCAAAATAAATACGCCCCGGCTAGTGCTCACGATTTGACACAATGTTCCCAAAGGTAAAAACGACTTCGTCTTTATACGAGCAGCACCGCAACGTATAAATCTCCACCGAACTGAAAATAACGTGAAAATTGGACTGCATTCTATATGAATATGCAAATGAGCATGAATGCATGCACTTTGGAAAAAAACTTCTTATTTGATCGTTCGATTTTCCGGTTTTCTTTTTGATGAAAATAAACATGTGAATGCAACCTATTTATAGGTACGTCCATCAAGTGAGAGACATAACGACATTTTAATTCGGGCTCATAAAGACAATTAATGTCATTTGTTTAAATTATTTTCGTTTTGAAACGTCTTCTAATTTGAAACGTCAATGAATATGATCGTCCCGAATGTACATTCATTACGCTTCAAACTCAAATTTTCAGGCTGAATTAATTCAATGTGAGATAATTAACTCTCAAATAATTTTCACACTACCCAACAACACTTTGATCCATAAATTCATGTAATTGTGACGTCTCAACTTCGTGATTTAGTTCCCCTCATCGAAATTCGATTTTGAGATTATAAATACACTACGATCAATCATCTAATCCGAGAGAAAATCGATCATATATCGTTTAATTTTTCAAAAATTAAACTTTAAGCCCTTGTTTAATTGGCCAAAGACGAGTGTCTAACACTCTCATTAAATGTCAATTAAATTCAAAATAATATATCTAATTAGTCTAATTGGTTCACAACCAAATTTCCCCAACAAATAAATTATCACTTTATAATTACTGAAGCACACAAAAGAAAGAGGGAGCCGAAGGAGCAGAGTGCTTTTTTCTCAATGATTTGCAAAGCTATATTACATATGCTTAGTGATTACTTACATTATTTTTTTCATAGAAATTTTAATATTTTGACACATCGTTTTTCTAAAGTATCGGGATATTTCTCAAACCCTTAATATTATGACAAAGTCTAGTATGAAAATTTGCATACATGAAAAAACTTTTATTTACAAACAAATTATGTATATGATGAAGGTAAGACATAGTCCAGTGATTCATGATTCACTCGGCCCGAGTGGTTCATGGTTCATCAGGCCCGAATAGGTCATGATTTAGGGTTCATCATTTAGTGTTTAGGGTATAGATGGTTCACCCGGCAAGAATATATAGGTCATAATTTAGGACGATTTTATAGTTTTTCATACATAAAAATTTCCACACTAGAATTACTCTAATATTAAATGACCTTCTCCATAGCTCTTGTTCTCATTTCTCATTTCTTTTGGTTTGGGATAGAGAGAACAAAAATATTAATTCAGAAAATCCCTTAAGCTAGAATATTTTCTGAATTAATTATAAAGATAATCTCTTTCTCCAATTATGCAACATTTACATTAAATATTTCACCATTGTATAACAAGATCCATGCCGGTATTTACGCGCTACAATATTGGCCTCATCGTATTTTTAGGGCTTCTAATGGTATTCTCCAAAAAAAAGCTCTGGAACTCTAAAATTAGTTTTTAATCTTTTTGTATCCTCTATAATATATACATGTATAGAAAGTTTAATAAAAAATTTAAGAAGCCTTTGAGAAAAGAGAAAAAAGCCTGTTGAAGAGAAGCAGAACAATATGGCCTTGTTTCATGTAAAAAACATTCTACTTCTTTTTCTCCTCATGTCAGCAATTCTGTTGTCAGGTATATATATATGTGTGTATTTATATTTTTACAAACGCACACATGCATGATAAAACATTTTAATCAATTTTCATTATCATATCAAGATGAGATCGTCTGGGTGGTCATAAAATATCGTTTTGAACGTAAAAAATATTACTAATATTTTCCTTATTAAAATTACTTTTTATATTATTTTGAAAAGTGGTGCTTTTATAATTAATTCTCAATACTCCTTATTTAACATTTCAGTATTAATTTGAATGTTTCAATATATTAATTCTCAATTATATATACACTTATTTAACATTTCAGTATTAATTATACGTTCAAAAAATACACCTGAATTGCACGGTGCAGTACCTGATGGACAAGAGACCTACTCTATTTTGAACATTTCGGTGCACACAACTAGTTAAAGTAATTTTTATTTTTATTTTGACGTACAATTTCCTAACCAAACATTTACTTTTTTTTTTTGGCCCTTTTTCGAGAGAGCAGATTGTCATGTATTGAAAAGAACTAATTTTATTCAACATTTATTCTCTTTCTCCAATTATAAAAATGTGGGTGTGTAACATCCAATTATTTTCTGAGTTGCTTTTATATGTCTGTATATATTGTATCAGAAGTATTTAAGCACAATCTCTCATAGTGGAAATTTATTGCAGGACAAGTGCAACCAGTGGTGTCATACGCAATGAGCATGTCTAGTGAGGTGATTATCTCTACACGATCTTGAGTATATATATAGGAGTATTATATATATATATATATACATGTTGTGACAAGAGATCATGTGTGCATTTATGATGTTCGGAATATGACAAAGTCTTGTATGCACTATGCAATTCAAGTGTATTTCTTGAACGCACAATTTGTTTTTATTTAAATGTTCAATTTGTTCAGTGTAAAATAAGTTGAATGTTTCAATTAAATAAATTGCACGTTTAAAAAATGCACTTGAATTGCATGGTGCACATGAGATCCACTCTTGGAATAATGTACAGGTTCCGTGAAACTTATTTATTTGAAACATTCAACTTGATTACATTGAAGCAATCAATTTGTTTTACCCTGAACAAGCTGATCAGCGTTTCAATGAAACACGTTACACGTTTAAAAAATACAGTTAAATTGTACACAGATAGTGAGTAATGAGTATATATTTGTTGGATTTGGACAGGAAAGGGGATCGTTGGAACGGCCGGTGGAAGATGGTGATATTCATGTAAGACTTCTTGATGAAGTACTTCACACTGACGATTATGGTCACGATCCTAACGAAGGACTCCGTAAACCTCCGCACGGCGACATTCCCCACCGCTAAGGAAGGAGTTATCGAAACATAGGTAGAGATATTAATAATCCACCTAAAAAAGAATATTTATTATTTAATACATATCCCGACATATGACCTCACGGAGAAATTCCCCACTAAATTAGTGTTATTTCATCATCAATTATGATCTACTAAGTTGCAGATTTAGGTAGCTAAGGTTTTTTTTTTTAGTTTGTTAGGCTTTTGTAGGCCTTTATATGTGTACGATGTTCAATATGTTAAATAAAAGGTGTTCTTTGCTGCTATATTTTTTTTATAACCCGATATCCGGTCCGAACACCGACTAATTCGGGGAATCAGAACTCACCGTCCACTAGCAGGGGCCCCACTTCAAGAGAGAGTTAAACTCTGTATGGACTGACTCATCTCAAGAGTTGTTCGCACCTAAGGGGTTTCGAACCTGAGACCTAGAGAGAAGCATACTTCTTTACTACTATATTTTTTACTAGGTCTTGTATGCACCCGAATACATTGTGCACTCATAGTGTATTTAGAAGCGTGCAACTTGTTATGCTGAAAAGTGCGACTTATTTACACAGAAAAGTGCAATTGTTAATATGAGAACATAGTTGCATGCTTCTGTTTGGAATAGTTGCACGTTTCTATTTGTATAGTTGCACGATTCTAAAATGCACTATGAGTGCACGGTGCACCCTGGTGCACATGAGACCCAGACTGTATTTTTAGGAAATTGAGATTTTTGTCTCGGCTCCCAAAATGCCAAAAAAATAATAAAAAAAATAATAATAATAATAATAATAAATTTTGGTTAACCTTTTTTATGTATGGAGTAAGTTTCATGTGAAATTTGTTCAAAGTTGAAATTTATGTAATTACACAATTAAATTAATATAATAATACTTAACAATTAATGTCATTGCACTTTTAAACTAGTAGCATTAAATGCTATGTGTTAGTTTTATAAGAGTGATTGCATCAATTTATAAGTATAATAATATTTAGAGGGGGTCTTGTGTAAAAAATTTAATGCGTGAAAAAGTAAAAAATTCAATAATCATACATTTAAAGCGGCTAGGGAACAGAATTAGATTAATAGTCTTTGTATCCTAACGGTGGTCTATTGCTTCTCTAGACCTGTAGACGCAGGTTTGATACCCTGCTATTATAATTTTTTTTCCATTTTTCATATCTTTACTTTGTAAATTCTGCTTTTCTTTAAAATTAAACCTGGATCCCAGTTTTTTTTTTCTTTTTTCCATTTTCCATATCTTTATTCTGTAAATTAAAAAAATGCAAAATCTGCTTTTCTTTAAAATCGAACCTGGGTCCCAAAAATTCTATAGAAGCAAGCATACCACTAACCACATTGAAATTTATTTCATATATTTTTCATTAATTTATTTACCTTGTTTTTAAAAGAAATAATGATAAAAAATATAATTAATCATATATAACTAGTGTCATGATCACAAGCAAATTGGAAGAGTTGATATACAGATTTTGAATGTTCATCTCACTATAAAATTTACATACATATTCAACAAAATTTAAAGTAATTCTTGTCAAATCGTTTGCTCAAGTATATATTTTTTTAGTTAATAGTTTTAAAAAATACCAAAAAATTAGCACATAAATACGAGTGTGCACCATTTTCATCTGGAAAAGCATTTTCTAGAGTTTCTCAATGTGTTTTCTCCACACATCGTCTTGAACAATAAGGTAGCCTTTTCCTTCCAGTCGGTTTGGAAGCATTTCTTGTATCATAAATTCAAAACATAGAAAAAATGGTACTGAAGAGTTTTAAATTTAAACGAAAGCAGAATTATATTCAAAACATAAACAGTATTATAGAAAAAATATAACAATATTACACGAAAAACTATAATAGTATTACACTCTTAATATAAGAAAAAAAGAAAATTTTAAAAGTTATTAAATGCAACACTAAAGCTGCATGTATTACATTCAAAACATAAGAAAAAAATTATTTATGAAGAGTATTAAACCGAAACAAAAGCAGTATTACAAGCAAAATATAACAGTATTGCATGTAAAAATAAAAAAGTATTACATTCAAAATATAAGAAAAAGATAAATTTTAAAAGATATAAAATCAAACTAGAAGCAGTATTACACGTAAAAATAACAATAGTAGTACATGTTAAAAAAATTGAGTAACTACGAGAGCATATCCTACTCCACATTATGAGTCGTAACCACTTTATTTTTCATCCCATGATTTTTTACATCTAAACTTGAACCACAACTATGAATTTAAGCATAACCAATTAATCTAGTACTGAGTCAGACTTGTAATATAGTTGAATCGATTAATATTAATCAAGATTGAAACTAGAACAAAAGTCATTCATAAACAAACAAAAGTCATCTAAACTTGAACCACAACTATGAATTTAAGCATAACCAAGTAATCTAGTATTGAATCAGACTTTTAATATAGTTGAATCGATTAATATTAATGAAGATTGAAACTAGAATAAAAGTCATTCACAAAACAAGCAAAAATTATAAAATAAACACAAGCAGATGGAAAATGTGTAGGGGAATTAATTGTCCGGATTTATTCGGGATGAATATTTAAATATAAATTTAATTCTAAAAATTATTACTAGAATGAATTAATCCTATTTAATTCAAATAATAATTCAACAACAAATCATGCATATAAATAGTTCACATAAATCCTACGCATGCGGAATTGCTACGGGTTTACGTGAACTAACCTGTTTGGAATGACAATGGACTTCGTTGGCACGAACACACCAAAAAACCTTCCCAAGTATTCCCAAGTCCTTGCTCGTCAATCCGGTGGAAGGAAACTCGCGAACAAGTAACAAAAGGAAAAATAAATTATTTGTTGCACCACCTTTATGGATTTCTAATTTTTCAACACATAGAATTGCACTTGGGGATGAAGAAATCATCCCCTATTTATAGATGAGGTGGTGGCCGATTTTTCATCATGGAATAGGGAGGAAAAATCTTTTCTTGATCTCCAAGAAATCTTGAATATATCTCATATATTTTTTTCTCCATAATTAAAATATTCCATAAAAATCTCTCATTCTCTTGTTATGGTTATTTTCGAAAAACAAGGATAAAGATTCCAAGATTTGGATCTTCTTGAATTTATGAGATATACTTGTATTGCAAGAATACATATCTTCCATAATATTTTTTCAAGAAAATCAAGAAAATCTTTATTTCCCTTATTTCTTCAAAATTTTCGAAAATTTCAAAATAAATAACCAAGTGGGAGATTTCTTGAATTTAATGAGATAATCTTGTATTCCAAGAATACTCATCTTCATTCCATAACAAAATTCAAAAGAAAATCTTTCTCCCTCTATTATTTATTTTTTTCGAAATTTATAGGAAAAATTAGGCAACAAAATTTATTTTATTTTAAACACCTTTTTCAGTTATTGGACTTTACGTTTGGGCTACTTGAGGGGCCTTTAGCAGAATTAAGATTGGACCTTCCAATGGATCTTGAATTATCAATATTGAGCCACAATATTATTCAAGCCCATAAATATTAATTAATCTCACTACATAATTAATATATTAATTAATATTGCACTATCCATCTTAACCCATATTACTGTTAATATGACTCCCGGTTATTATTTCTCGTGTTTAAGATTATCTAGCCCATTAATTAATTCATGCCACTGAAATAACTTTCCATTAATTAATATCTTTTGTCCTTGGTGAGATTATAATCAAAGTATTATCCATTTGTATAATCTAATTCCAATTGCAAGATTTGGTATGATAAATCTTATGAACCTCCCAGAATCAAATCGAACAAATATCTTCGAACGTTTCTTATATATTAAATCTTAGCAATCGCTGTGATAAATAATATTGCCCAAGATATAAAGTATTGAATCTTAGTGATTCTCTGCATCATAAGATTAAATTAATAATTACTAACCAAAAAGATCCATTTAAGGGGCCGGAGATTAAGAAATAACGAACCATCGAGGTCTAATTCTCCTAATTAAGTCTTTGAAGAATTTATCCTCGTTTGGTCCAAGAGATTACATCAATCATGCATGAATCTCTTGGTCAAGACAAGAGGATCTGAGCCTTACAAATTTCTGGATTGTTCATTTCCATCTAGGTAGAATTAGTACTTTTTAGTTAGAAGGAATTAGTTATTTTTTAATCTTCGTGATAAAACTAAATTAACTTCTTTGTAACTATTGTTTTGACTTATTTATTGAACAATTATCGATTCAATATATATATCATTGGGCAATATTATATTTCAAGCATTCGATTGATAAATTTAATTTAGAATCGACAAATAAAAAAATTGATTTGTTTATACAAAGGTTCATAAGATTTATCATACCAAATCTTGCAAGTGGAATTTGTTTCCTATATAACAATGTTGAACCGCTCCTTAACCAAGGATAAAAATATTAATTAATGAAAAGCTATTTCAAAGGGTCTTGAATTAATTAATGGGCTAGAAAATCTTAAACACGGAAATAATAACCGAGCCATATTAACTGTAATACGGGTTAAGATGGATAGTGCAATATTAATTATGTAAAGATTATTAATTATTTTTATGGGCTTGAATAATATTGTGGCTCAATATTGATAATTCAAGATCCATTTGAAGGTCCAATCTTAATTCTCCTAAAGGCCCCCAAGAGCCCAACATAAAGTCCAATAACCTAAAAAAGGTGTTTAAAAATAAAAATAAATATTTGTTGCTCATTTTTTCCTATTTTTCAAAAATCATAAATAAAAGAGGGAGAAAGATTTTCTTTGAATTTTGTTATGGAATGAAGATATGTATTCTTGGAATACAAGATTATCTCATTAAATTCAAGAAATCTCCCACTTGGTTATTTATGGTGAGATTTTTGAAATTTTCAAAGAATAATGGAAAGAAAGATTTTCTTGATTTTCTTGAAAAGATATTATGGAAGATATGTATTTCTTGAAATACAAGTATATCTCATAAATTCAAGAAGATCCAAATCTTGGAATCTTGATCCTTATTTTTTTCGAAAATTCCATAACAAGAGGAGTTGGGATTTTTTGTGGAATATTTTAATTATGGAGAAAAGAATATATGAGATATATTCAAGATTTCTTGGAGATCAAGAAAAAGATTTTCCCAAGTTATTTTATCACAAGAATTCGACCAACACCCTTTATAAATAGGGGATGAGTGTTTCATTCCCAAGTACAATTTCATGTGCTGGAAAAATTAGTAAATCCACAAAGGTGGTGCAACAAATTTTTATTTTCCCTTTTGTTAATTGTTCGCAAGTTTCCTTCCACCGGATTGACGAGCAAGGACTAGAGAATACTTGGGAAGGCTTTTTGGTGTGTTCTTATCAACGAGACTATTGCCACTCCAAGAGGTTAGTTCACGTAAACCCGTAGTAATTTCGCATGCGTAGGATTTATGTGAACTGTTTATATGCATGATTTGTTGTTGAATTATTATTTGAATTAATATAGGATTAATTCATGCTAGTAATAATTGTTAGAATTAAATTTGTATTTAAATATTCATCCCGAATAGATCCGTGCAAATAATTCCCCAACAACTGGTATCAGAGCCTCGGTTTTGGGCTCTGAATTTTAAATTGTAATTTAATTTGTTTTCATTAAATTTGAAATTGGATAGTAGAATTGCTAGATCTTTTTTGTAGGTATCCAATTGTCATGGAATTTAATGTGTTTATTTATGCATGCATATAAATTGTGGTTTTTAATTCGATTCGTTCGAATTCGTTTTGCCTCGTGAGAAAATCCACGAGTAGATTAGGATTTGTTTGATTTGATCAATGTAATAGACTAGTCTAGATCTAGGTTTATTTATTTTTGTAAATAAATTGAAACCGGATCGTGAGCCAAGACGAAGACGATGAATTAAAAGACGAATGGATCCGGGAATCGGCGGCGCGCCGGCGTGGGGCGAGGCCGGGGCCGAAGCGCGATTGATTCGCCGGCGATCGACGACGAACCTGCAGAAGACCATGCTCGACGGGCGCGCAGACGAGGACGGAGGCACGCCAATGGATGCAAAGTGGAGCGGCACGCGAGGCGGATCGGCATGGGTGGGCGAAGGAAGCCGTCTTGCGACGCTGAAATGTTGGGAATCTGCCGAGATTCGGGCGAGGGCCGCCGAAGCGTGACACACTCCGCCAGGCGATGTGCGCCGGGCGCTTAGGCCCGCGCGCACGGACGCCACTCGACACGGCCGGGGGAGTACTAGGCGGGCACTCAGACCATGAAATGGGTCAATGACGAACGTGACAAGGCATTTTTTTTTTTAAGACGGTCAAGTGGGAGCTTTTCGAGACGAACGATGAAGGCTATGAAGACGATTTCTCAAGATCAAGACATGACAAAAATTAACCATGACAATTGGATATATGTGCCCAATATGTTTATTTTTTTTGTTTAGATGTTATGCATTATTTTATGCTTATTTAAATTGTGTTTAAATTTGCGAATGCATGAGAAAATGTTTTGAAAAATTTCACTTTCGAAAATTACTAAGTATGCTTAAACAATTAATTGACAATTTTATTCCGGATAATAAAATTGAATTAATTTTGACCTCCATGATTTATTTATTTGTGAATTCTTTTGGAGAAATTCCCCCAACGGGACGGTCAAAAGATAGCTTTCACATGAATAAATTCCAAATGGATGATTGTGGATTATTACTAGCGGCGACGATGATCCTCCCCACGAGGCTCGTTCAAAGCGAAATAATAATTATGTATTTAATCATGGTTATTACTTAGGTATAAAATTGATATGCATATACTTCCCCAAAGTCCCTGTCAATTTTATATTGGTCAAGTGAGAGCCAACTATTAATCTGGATATTAAAGGTTTGCAACTGTTCTTGTTTGTAACTTGCTTGAATGTGTTTAAATAATGACCCACCCCACGTGGTTTATTTAAACTGTTTTGAGATGTTAGCTGATGCATGTTCATATTTTTTTGAGATTTTAATATGAAACATGTGATCGAATTTTGTGATATTGTTGTGTTCGATATAATTAATCAGCATTAATCGAACACGTAAGAGACACGTGTAATATTTATTAAAATAATCATGCCCGATGGACAAGTGTGCTCGCCGCTCGCCGACCAAACAAGTTTTGTTCGCCCGCTTGCCATTCACCAACTAAGGTTGTTCAACCACTGACCGAGCAAAATGATCCTGAAAAGAGCATGATAAAGTCAGTCAAACATATCAGATCAGGGAAGAAGGAATCAAATAAAGCTGAGTCAAGTCTGAGGACTCAGACAACCTGAATGCTCAGATATCCTGAAGGGTCAGTATGCTCGTCACTCAGACATCCTGAGGGGTCAGTATGCTCGACACTCAGACATCCTGAGGGGCTCAGACATCCTGAGGGATCAGTATGCTCGATGATCAGATATCCTGAGGGCTCAGATATCCTGAAGGCTCAGAACACCTGAAAGCTTAGACAACCTGAAGAACTCAGATATGCTAGATGAGGGCAATTTTTCCACATAAGATTGACATGGTTTAAGGGGCGAACAAAGCGTGCAGTCGAGCAGAAGATTGATTTGGACGATCAAAAGAGTGCCTTACAGGCAAGCAAGTGCAAAGATCAATCTTGAAGACGAAGTTGAGAACGTGGCAATATTACATAAATTCTTGCATGGCCCAAAATCTACAGCCCAAGCTTGCCAAACCAGCTCATGCTTGTCAAGGTGCTATAAATAGAAGAAAAGACAACAAGAGAAAGGTTCAGAAAATGCCCAGAGAAGTGAGATGTAGAAAAATTCGAGAGATCATACAAAAAAAACCCTAGCACTCAGATGCTAACTCTCCAAATCATCTTCATCCATAATGATTCATCTTCATGAGATGTATCAAATATTGTACGTGTAAAAACTCGCAATACTACATCCCTGGCTTGGTATGCCCCCAGAGTAGTCATTTCTTGACGAATTGGGTCAACAATTTCTTCTTATTTACAGTTTAATTTACACGTGCATATTTTGTTTGTGAGTCGTAACCGAATTAGCCACATAATATTCCTCAAATAAAACGACTCGCGACAATTAGCGCTAGAGAAAGGGGACCAAAAAACCAACCCATACACAAACCCGTAGTTAGCCGAGGTAGAAAAAAGAAATATAATGCCTCAATCTAGGAATACACAAATAGAGAGGTCGGGACAAAGTCGACCTCACGACCGGAAAGAGGCTCAGCGCCGGCTTCACAAAGATCAAACAGTGGAGACCGTTAATCTTGAGGATATTGTCAATGATCCGGCGGCCACAACAAAGGCCATCATTTTCTTGTTGCAAGCACAGAAAGAGAGGGCCAAAAAAGAGTTGGCCAAGTTAAAACCTCAAGATGATGAAGAACGACGCTCGAGTACACCCGATAGCGAGCAAGTTAAAAAGAAAGCTGTGAAGCGGGCCAATAAAAAAGCTGATGACACGTTTGATGACGAACAGCCTCAGGGGTCCAGACCATCAGCGTTTGGACGTTTGAGGCTCTTCGCCAAAGACCGAATCAGCAATAACAGGCGACAGGATCCAGGAAAGAAACAGCCAACGAATATGCCCGCACATTCGGATCCCCATGATCATCCGCATGCTGAACAAAAATCGGCGGGAACAAAATTGTCTATCCATCATCGATTGGGTGGTCAAGGATGAACTTGAAAAGGGGGACTGCCCCATCACGAGCATGACCCACTGGGTCCTCATGATGGGAAACAACCCCGATCTAAGTCTGTTAGTTCCACAAAATTTGCGGAAATGCAGAAAGCCATCGAAGGCTTACAAGCCGATCTGGCCGCGACCAAAGAACACCCTCGAGCGAGCACAATACCTTGCTCGCCACTATCGCCGGTGATCATGGCGGCCGAAATACAAGAGAAAGTGGTGAAGACCCGACCACCAATCCCCATGTTCGATGCTGAGTCGGACCCTCATGTCCATCTCAGCAAATATTCAGACTTTATGATCGCCATGGGTGCCACAGACGCGACGCAATGTCGATCTTTCCCCATGACTTTGGGTGATCGGTCACATAAATGGTTCTCTACTTTGCCCGCCACCTCTATCACATCTTTCGCTCAATTGGGACAACAATTCCTGTCCCATTTTTCATCCATGTGTGCTCGCCCGACGCCAAAACAAAGGTTGGCGCATTTTTCCCAACTAAGAGGTGAGTCAGATCGAGCATACATCGAAAGATTTGATAAATGTTTGTATGATGGGGCCCCAGTTGAAGAGGATGCCAAGATCCTCGCGGTGGTCGGAGGCCTGACTTTGAATACTGACATGTGAAAAGCCATGCACCAAGACTGGCCGAACACATATTCAGAATTCCGAGAGCGAGCAGCCAAAATCATAGTCATGCAAGATTTGCTCACCCAATCACGATTGGGTCAGGAAGTGTCAACTAAGAAAGTTTTTGGGAAGAAAGTGATGAATGAAGGGGGGTACAAACCCCCAGGCTCTTTCAAACCTTTCGAAGAAAGAGCAGAAGCAAACGCCCTACGAAGTCTTCTGGGCATTTCAGCAGAAACAATTTTTAACCAAATCAAAGATCGGGACATGTTAGATAGACCTCGAAGAATCATAATGGACAAGCATCGGCGTAATGCTTCCAAATATTGTAACTATCACGAATACATCGGGCACAATACAGAAGATTATCGCTATTTACTTCGCCAACTTTGGAAGCTATACGAAGATAATCGTCTTACCCAATTCCTAAAAAAGCCAGCGAACAAAGGCTCCCGAACAGAGAAAACTGAAGACCGAAGGGGTAAGCGTAAAGCCGAACAAACATCTGACAGTGATCCTGAAGAATCACGTAAGAGGTCTGAATTACCCAAAAGAGGGCCTCCTACTGTGGGTAGAGGTCGAGAAAGTCAAGAGATCCACATGATACGTCCTGAATATGGACCAGTGGGTGGATGTTACCAGGCACCAACATTATCAAACAGACGAAAGAAAATGGAGATGCGTGCCTTGCAAAGCATCCACCAGGTGAAAGTGGCGAGCACGTCAGCTAGCACGCCATCCTCTCACCAAATTATGTTTTCAAAAGACGATCTCGACGGTATAATCACTCCCCACAATGACTCCTTAACCATCAGTGCACGTCTCCTCGGGTTGAAGGTGCACCGCCTCCTGGTCGATACCGGAGCCTATGCGAACATTTTGTTCGTCAACACTTTGCACCAGATGGAAAAGCAAGTTGGGGACTTGAGTAGCTATATTGAACCATGTGATCATACCATTATGGGTTTTGGGGAATCTGTAACACGACCCTATGGTATGATTAGGTTAGGAGTCGAGTTAGAATCAACTCTAAATCCAGAGATCCGACGAACTAGAATGCTAGATTTTGTAATTGTCGATGCTCCGTCTACTTATAACGGGTTCCTAGGTCACCCGTTTATTCAGGAATTTAAAGCGGCCTGTTCTACTTATTACTACTGTGTCAAATTTCCAACACAAGATGGAACAGGTAGCGTAAAAGGAGATCAAAAGAAAGCTCGAGATTGTTTGCTATCATGTGCACCAGAAAAACAAAATACACGGGAGATCGGCGAGTCAAGCCAACGAGCAAATATGTCGCCAAAATATCTTTTGACGAACACAAGTTTGACGAGCACAGCTCCCTGCGCGAACACAGAATGCGCGAACACACAATCTGGAATGGCAACTCATGTCCCAAATCTCCCAGATCTAATGAATATTGATCCGCCAAATGAGCAACCGGACCTAGAGCCTCGCATAGGTTTCGAACCTATGGAGATTGATGACGAACACCGGGGGTCGATCCAAGATCCTCGGTGGAAACAAAAAAAGAAAGTGAGCAACACCTATCGAACAACTGGAGTCTATCAACATCGACCCGAACAGACCTGAGTTAGAAGTGTTCATTGGTTATGGAATTACCTGAACCAATTCGAACAGAAATGATTGCTTATCTTCAAGCAAACTTGGATGTGTTCGCATGGTCGCACGAGGACATGGTTAGCATTAATCCTAAACATGCATGCCATTCCCTCAACCTTGATCCGGCACAAACTCCAGTAGTTCAGAAACGCAGAAAGTTCAGTCCGGAAAAGTATACGGCAATGAATAGTGAAATCAAAAAGTTGCTTGACAACAAACTGATTCGAGAGGTAAAATACCCGAGATGGCTTGTGAACCCTGTGCTCGTTCGCAAGTCCAATGGATCTTGGATACTATGTATTGATTTCACTGATTTAAACAAGGCATGCCCAAAAGATAATTTCCCGATGCCGCATATCGACTATTTGGTCGATAATACAGCAGGCCATGAGCTCATGACTTTCATGGATGCATTTGCTGGTTATCACCAAATACCCATGCATCCGGACGATCAAGAGAATACGGCATTCTGCAGTGAAAAGAATATGTACTGTTGGCAACGCATGCCATTCGGATTAAAGAATGCCGGAGCAACATATTAGCGTTTGGTGAACAAAATGTTCGACGAATACATCGGCCGAACAATTGAGGTATATATTAACGATATTGTGGTAAAGAGCGAACACAAGGAAGACCACATCACCCACCTCGCACAAACGTTTGATATACTCAGGGAGTACAATATGAAGCTAAATCCAAAGAAATGCAGCTTTGGGGTTCACTCAGGAAAATTCCTCGGACATATGGTCAGTCAACGGGGGATCGAAGCGAACCCGTCAAAGATTCAAGTTATGTTTGATATGCAGGCCCCCAGGAGTGTGAAAGAGGTTCAAAAGTTAACCGAACGTCTAGCTTCCGTAAGCCGGTTTATATCACGAACTAGGGACAAATGCAAACCTTTCTTTGATGCATTAAAGAAGGGGAAATTCCAGTGGACCGAGCATTGCCAGAATGCATTCGAATCATTGAAGCAGTACCTTGCAGATACTCAGACACTGTCTAAGCCTTTCCCAGGCGAACAACTTTATCTGTATCTTGCTGCATCCGAACATGCAATAAGAACCATGCTCGTTCGAACAGAAGGGACGATGCACTTGCCCATTTACAATGTGAGCCAAGTGCTCAAAGAAACCGAGCTCCGGTACCATCCATTAGAAAAACTTGCATATGCTATTGTAATGAGTGTTCGAAAATTGAGACCATACTTTTTCGATCACTCAGTCGAGGTACTGACCACATTTCCATTGCGACAAGTCCTCCACCGACCCGACACTGCAGGCAGATTACTCAAATGGGTGGTGGAGTTAGGATAATTTGGCATTACGTTCGCTCCGCGAACAACAATGAAGGGCCAAGCTATGGCCGATTTTATGGTCGAGTTGACATATCCACAAATGCCCGAACAAACTATCGACCAACCATGGCATATGTATGTTGATGGCTCATCAACAAGTTCAAGAGTCGGAGCCGGTGTAGTTCTCATCAGCCCAACCAGACAAACATTCACAACAGCCATCCGTTTTGATTTCCCAGCTACAAATAATGAAGCCGAATACGAAGCTTTGATCGTTGGACTACAGATGGCTATGACAATGGGAATTCAGAGGCTGATGATTTACAGCGATTCTCAGATAATCGTTTATCAAGTGACAGGCGAATACGAGGTTCGAGGCGAACAGATGGCACAGTATCAGCAACTAGCAAAAGAGTTGCTCGAGCATTTCGAACAAGTTTTCATAGAACAATTACCACGATTGGGTAATTCATTCGCTGATGCATTGGCACGCCTGGCAACATCAGAAGGAGTGACGAACACAACTGACATCGTGGTCATCACAACTTGTTCGCCATCAGTTCCCAGAGTTATGATCGCCCAAGTAACAGACGAACAGGAAACTTGGATGACTCCAATCCTGAGTTACTTACAAAAGGGACTTCTCCCTGAGAATAAGGCACAAGCTACTCGCCTCAGATTACAATCTGCTCGTTATACTATCATAGACGAGCATTTGTACAAAAGAAGCTTCTCACTTCCACTATTGAAGTGTATTACTCTGAAGAGGGTCGTGTACTTCTGGAGCAAATCCATGATGGAGTATGCGGAATAGGGGTGGGCTCGTCCTGGCGCACAAAATAGTCAGACAAGGTTATTACTGGACAACCCTCAAGAAAGATTCGCTTACGTATGCTCGCACGTGCCACAAGTGCCAGGTACATGCTCCACTTATTCATTGCCCACCGGAAGAGTTAGTGTCAGTTTATAGCCCATGGCCATTTGCTAAATGGGGGATCGATTTGATCGGCCAATTTCCTACTGGCACTTCGGGAGTAAAATTTTATGTGGTTGCCGTTGATTACTATACTAAATGGGCAGAAGCCAAAGCCATTGTCAAAATCACCGAACAAAGAATGTGGAACTTTGTTTGGAAAAATATTATTTGTCGTTTTGGGCTTCCCTAATCACTAGTAATGGATAACGGCAAACAGTTCGATGGAAGTGAATTCAGACAGAATTGTGCTCGCTGGGGCATAAAAAGCATTACTCGACTCCGTATTATCCCCAATCAAATGGACAAGTTGAAGCCGTTAATAAAATCATCCAGCATACCCTCAAGGCTAGACTAGATAATTCCAAAGGGGGAGGATGGGCTGAAGAGTTGCCCGAAATATTATGGGCCTATCGAACAACTTTCAGAACATCAACTGCGGAGACCCCATTTGCCCTGGCATTTGGTGCGGAAGCTGTTATACCCGCGGAAATCAAAATTCCGAGTCATCGAACAATGACTTTTGGAGAGCATATTAATGACCAGGCGCTCGCCCTGAGTGCAGACCTGTTAGAAGAAAGAAGGACGGAGGCTGATTTCAAAAATGCCATGTACAAAAAGAGGTCAGAGAAGTTCTACAACTCCAAAGTTTGAACACGCAGGTTCAATGTGGGCGAGCTGGTTTTAAGACGGGCAACGGGGGTATCAAGTGGTGTGTTCGGCCGAGTATGGGAAGGTCCATTCAGAGTTACGGAATGTCTGTTAAATGGGGCGTATGATTTGGAAGATCTGAATGGAGTCCCGTTATCCTACTCGTGGAATGCGTCAAATTTGAAAAAATACTATCAATAATGACAAGCATAACCGGCCGAACAAAGTCAGCCACACAGTTGAGGCGAGCACGGCCGGCCGAACAAAGTCAGCCACACAGCTGAGGAGAGCACGGCCGGCCGAACAAAGTCATCCACACAGCTGAGGCGAGCACAGCCGGCCGAACAAAGTCAGCTACACAGCTGAAGCGAGCACAGTTGGCCGAACATAATCGTCCACACAGCTGAAGCTAGCACAGTTGGCCGAATATAATCGGCTAACGCAGCTGAAACGAACACAAATGGCCGAACATAATCAGTCATTCAGCTAAGACGAGTAAGACAATCCTGAAAGAAGAACACATTATGTTCGACACATATCTTCAAGAAAGAAATGCTGGCCAGCACTATCGAAAGACAGAAGATACGTGTCAGAACGAGTTGACAACTGAAGATACGTGTCAGGATAAGTTGACAAGTGGTGGCAACCAGGGAAGGAACGAGTCAATCTTTGAACAAGAGCTGGCAAAAAGCCGAACAGATGTCAAAAGGAGGAGCAAAAGTAAGAAGGCCAGCACCAACTAGCTATGCCAGCACTAGCTTGGGATAGTTCTATAAATAGAGGCATATTGATAGCTGAAAAAAGCAGAGAAAAAACAGATGAAGAAGAAAAAAAAAAGAAAGATACTACAGTTCTCAGAAGAAAGTTGGTTCAGTATGCCTCCAGACGAAGAATCCAGCACTCGATTCAGCTATTATTCTGCTGAATCGAGCATCTGGCCTGATACGAGATTAATACTCCATATGACACTCCGAGCACAGGTTGAAGCTCGTTGCGAACTCAAGATGCTCGGCAGAGTCATGGTTGCCACTCCACGTTACTCACTGCTTATGCAGTAGTAAATCACTAGTCCTCTATTGTTGGGATATTTTAGTTTTGATGAATTATGCTAAAACATTATCAACTTGTGTTTTTGAAGCTAATCTACAGATAACAAGTTGAGGGGGAACGAGAGAACAAATTGAGGGGGAACTCACGAAATCAGACGTAGATGATCGAGATTAGATGAGGCTGCAGACGAGACTGATCGAGATCAGATGAGTAAGATGAGTTCCGGAGTAAACTGATGAGCTGAGCAAAATCAGAAGAGAAGAAAAGCTAAGCCAGTTGATCAGAAGATCAGATGACCAGATGACCATATCAGAAGAGGAGGTTACAGATCAGAAGAGGAGCAGATGAGACTGATCGAGATCAGACGTGATCGAGATCAAATAAGCTAACCTGATATGCTAACCTTATATGCTAACCTGATGTACTAATCTGATGCAGATAAACTGATATGCTGACCTGATGCTATACTGATCTGATCATGTGAGCTGATCAGATCAGGCGAGAAGAAATCAGATATCAGAAAACCAGAAATCTGCATACCAGATCAGGCGAGAAGAAATCAGAAGAGAAGTCATCCGATGTCATATTCACTGAGAATCAGAACGCTACTGATGATCAGTTAGCCTGAGTGCTAGTGACCTGAGGGTCAGATTGTCTGAAGTCAGGAGAACTGAACTCAGTCAGCCTGAGTGTCAGTATACCTGATCTGACAAGGTCCGCTGAAGAGAAGTCCGCTGAATCAAGAATCCTGAGTCCAAGGAAGCCTGAGTTCGAAGAAGCTGAGGATCAGATAAACCTGGAGGCTCAGAAGATCCTGAAGAATATAGCCGTTAGATTCAGCTGACTTGGACCAATGAGAGGAAGACAACAAGCTTGAAAAAGTTGCAAAAAGCTACAGAATAGTATGGATTTGAATGTGACTCCATCCAACGGTAACATTCAAATCCACACTATAAATACAAGTTCTTCCTTCATTATTCGTGGTGGAAGTGTGTGAAATGCGTGAAAAAACCATTGAAGCTACAGAGCCAAATCATCTAGCATTTCCACCATAGAACACAGAGCAAGAAATACACGCATATATTCAAAAGTGTTCTACCTTAGATCTAAGCATAAATGTCATATCCTAAGCTTAGAGAGATTTTCCCAACCTTAGCATTGAGGCTAAACAAATGTAAGGGAAAATCTCACCCTAGTTGGAAACCAAACAATCTTATACCCAAACCCAAGAGTTGGTTAAGTTTGTAGGTGAGTGTGAACTTGGTAAACATCTAGCAATCCCGAAAGGGAGGGTAGGCAATCCCGTGAGGGTGATAAGTCCCGTTTGAGTGTGAACTCGGTAAACATCTGTTGGGTGTTGGACTAACACGTTAAACTAAGTCCAGTTGGTTAAGTAGGTGCTCCTGATGATAGGGAAAAGTGGATGTAGGAGTTGGACTCCGAACCACTATAAAATCGTGTGTTCTTTACTGCTTTATGTTCTTACTTGCCATATGCATTTGATTGTAAGCAAAACACACATCGATCGGTTTGAAAAAGAAAAATTGGAATCACTCTGCCATCACCCCTGTTTTTATATGCATCACATGAAATGTTTGCTTCCGCACGCGCAAAATCGGTTTTAACCGGGACCTCACATCTATGCATCCCCAAAATCTCCTCCGAAGGGGAGGGATGTCATGGTGTCCGCTTGAAGCAATATCACGGATCTTGATGCTCGAGCATCTCTCAAGAGACGAGAATGGTGCGAGTTGAAGATTTTGCTTATACTGCTATATAAAGCGAAAGTATATCTGGCCACATGCTCATGTCTCTGCAAATGCCAAGATAATCACAACTTGTCCGGGAAGGACAAAAAGCTTATCTTCTTCTTTGCTTGAGCATGTTACTAAAGAAGAAGCGAGCAGAATGATGTGCCACATGCTTGTCAACATCAATTCCATGGACAAGGTGAGGCCGGTTAAATTCTACCCAAGACAAGGTTTAAATTCAAAACCCTAGTCGATGTCTATAGTTGTGTAATAGATAGTCTTCTTCAAATGTAAAGGTTGTAATAGAATACAAAGTGTTGCAAAAAAAGTATTTTTTGTTAAGCTAAGATTTTCTAGTTGAAGCCTATTTGAGGTTGCACCTAAGCCGGACGACCCAACAAAAGACGAAACGAGCCGGTCTATGTTCACTTTTGACGAACGAGTTCAGACTCGATTCTGCAAACAAAAAATGAGTAATGGGTACGCATGCAAAAAAGATGACTCGTCTTTACGGATACCCGTAAAGTAAGACTGGCGGGTGATGAGTCTTGGTCGCAGCTAAATAAGACGACCCTAGTACGAAGTGATCGCACCAAAATAAGATGATCGCGAACTAAGAAAGGGGAGGTTCATAAAGTAACCCATCTGGTCGCACCTAAATAAGACGATCAACCGATTGCAACGTTAATAAGACAATCAAAATGAAAAAAGTCAGGAGTGGCCATAGGCAAACCCAATGTTCGAATTCATTCAGAAGAAAAGGGGCAAAAAACTAGAAAGCAACAAAGCGAACATCAAGCAACACAAGTATCAATCATTCATCAACAACAACATTCATTCTCAACAATCAGGTTAGAGGAAACAGTTCAATATGCAATTCAACCATTCAAATTCCAAAGTGTTCGAACAAAAGAGAAGAAATCCAAAAATTATACAAGTTCAGAAGATATTGTTCGAGCAAAAAATGAAGAAGACAAAAGATTACACAACATATGTTCGGCAAAACAAAAATTACACTAAGGAGCAAATTCATAATTAGGGGATTTAAGAAAATGTCGAACAAATCATGCTCGCCCACCTCAGCAATGGCTCCTTCAGCACGGTTAGGTCCAGTATGCTCGCCAGGAGGTACATTTTGCTCGGCCACAGGAGGTCCCCTTTGCTCGGCTACCTTTTTGATCGGACCGGATTCGGTTCGGAGATTTTGACCAAAGAACATCAGCAATATTCACATCTGAGCCATCTTCCTCGTCCAGGATAGGATCATCAACTTCAATCCCTTCAGGAAGAATGGAGAAATCACACAGATCATTCAAGTCTGACATCGGAAGATTGCGATCTGGGGATTGTCGATCGAATCTTCTTTGAAACCGAAAATGGCCGGGGCAATTTGCTCGCCCGATGGCGTGTGGCGAAAGCGGACCGAATGGCATCGATAAAGGTGCATATATAGGAGAAGTTTGACATGGAATCAACATATTCTTCATCATGCGACCTTGAATTTTCGAGACCCAAGCGAGTATTGGTCTCCTCGGCAATGATGAAGTTGTTGGCGAAAGACGTTCCTCTCATTTTCCATGGCCTCGGCCTTGCCACGGAGTCTCACGGCTCAACATATATCTCCTCTCCCGAGCTCTTCAGATCTTGACCACCTCCTCCGAGAGTGATTCCGATTCCTCCTTTGCTGGCGAGCATCCTCCGAACTCACAGCGGCATCCTCCCGAGCTGGCGGCATCCTCCCGAGCCTGGCGAGCATTTTCTTGAGCCTTCACGGCATCCTCCACGAGCATGGCGAGCATCGGTTTGTGCGAGGATACGTCCTGGTGAGCGACCTCGGTTCATCCTCGAGCGCTCTGCTCACAACGCCCACCTTTCTTCGAATTTCTCGATCGAGCCAAGTAGTTGGCATGAAGGTTAAGACCAAAGATAAACTTTCTCAAGGACGACCATAGATTGGCCCCGAGTAGTACCAAGCCGAGTCGCATGTTTTCCAGAGGAGGGACCCAGATTAGACTCTTCCCAGATCGGTAGTCCATGCTCGAGCAGGGTCCGACACACCTTTTAGACATGCTCGAAATGCCCGAACCTTCATGTAACACTCTATGGAGCGTAAGTAGTTTTTCAAATTGGGCATCAAGGGCACCAACCTCGCTCAACCTACATATACACCCGAGCGAATAAATATGACAAAGCGAACAGAATTATCCAAAAAGGAAATAAAGCAAATGAAATGTACCTGTTCGCACAAGCCGGATCCCATCCTAAGAATGATTTATCCTCAGGGGACCGAAGCTCAGGGTTCATAGGAGTCCATGATCGGGGTCCAGCAGGAGGAGGAGAAGATGTGCCAACCTCCATTTCAACAATTTGCGAGACCGGACCAACCACGGAGGCGGCCATTCTGATCGCCTCGCCAGGAAGGAGTCGGATCACCTATAAACATCGGTGCTTATGCAGGCCTATTCGATCACCCTAAGCGCCGATTTTCGTCGAGCACATTCGATTAAGCCTTATTTCGTCTGGGCTTATTAAAGCGCCCGCCTTATGGGGTTTCCATCCTCGATCTCTTGGCGATGGAAGCTGATTACGCTAAATCCTTTGCTCCACCCGAGCGAATAGTCCTTTTTGGTCGGCTCGATTCCCCTGGCCCGGATGTAGATGATCGGCTCGCCCTACCAGCCCTGCTCACTTCTTCTCTGTTTGCTCGCTGAGTTTCCCGCTCAGCTTGAATTCGAGCGAGTTCTTGTGGTCTTTTTCTTCGAGCCATCTCAGTATGCTCGGATGTACTCACAGCGACAGTCACAGCAGGGAAAGCTATAAGCAAAACAATTTATTATGTAAGAAAGGATAACAGCGAGCAAAATGGTACAAAATATATGCAAATGCAAAAAAGCAATCCTTACCAGCAAGATTAACAACAACAAGATGGTGAGGGGGCACGAACAAGCCTTCTTTCTTCCTCTGTTCGGTGGTATTTAGGGTCCTCACAGATCGTTCCGAGCGAGACTCGAGGTCAATTTGCCAAACGCTGCTAAAATAGTCGTCGTTTGTCTCCTTGTCCGTCGCAGCTGGGATTCCTGAAATAAAGAGTAAGTTAAAATCAGTTCAAATTGAATAACAAAAGACAAAAAATTACTTACTTTGGTACACCCCGAAGTCAGTAGGAATGTCCAATCGAGCATCTGGTTCGCTTCCAGAAGCCGGGCTTTTCCAATCGCCCCCAACAAACCAGAACTTCTCTTTCCAATCACTGATTTTGTTCGGCAAGTCCTCAATGATCTTGCATTTGGCATTTGCCTGCATGAACAACCATCCATGTTCGCCCTTCGGACGGGTCAAATGCACCAATCGAGCAAGTTCAGCGGCAGAGGGATAATATCTAGGCTTCATTTTACCGAACAAAGTCAGGAAACTCATGATCATATGCCACCCGTTTGGCTTCAGCTGCGTGATGGTGATATTCCACTCCACGAGCAAACGAGTGATAGCCGGATGGAGGGGGAATCGAAGGCCGGCTTCCATCGTGTCCAAATTCACGGCGACACAACCTTCAGGGGGCTGGTCTGCTCGCTCATCAGGCCCCGGTGCCCAGAAAAAGACATCTTTGGGAGTTTCGTAGTTCCGGTATAGCTGAGCGAGCATATCTACATCAATAATGCTCGCTATTTTGCTCGCTAGTCCTACGAGGTTGCTCGGGCCAATCAAAACTTATATTATACTCGTTATAACGAGCATTATACTCTCCGCCTATCCCTATGTTCGATTCAGTTACATTCACAGCCATCAGAATTTCCCCCCCAACAATATTATCATCTCTATTTATATCAACATTATCTACAGCCCTAGACCTAATTTGGGGATGGGGCAAAGAACTGTCATCTGAATCGTTCGAAAAATCATTACGGACCAAGTCCCTATCTAATTATTTAGGGCTTCATCGGAATCGGAGGAAAGAACGGCAAACGGCTGCCGAACCTGCCAACAAAACCTAGGATTCGAGACATTTGCCTCCGGCGCATTAGCGTCACTACGGGGGATTCTACCAACAGAGGGGGAAGAGGAACTACGGTGGTCCGATTCAATTGAAGCAGAAGGAGTTGAGCAAGAAGCCATAATCGCAAAGAGAGAAAAGAATCAAAGGTTACACGAGAAAGATCCTTCGCCGGAATAAAGAAGCCCTCGCCGGAAATTCTCAGACGCGAAAAAGATTGAAAGACAGAGGCAAAGAGAAAAAGGAAAGAGAAATGGGTTTAAGGCGGTGAAGTGAGGTATTTATAGATACCGGATTCAATTTTGAAAATCTGGCACAGAATACGAAACGACATCAACTATGGCCCAATTAGATTATAACAGTCGGGCCCCATGATGAATACAAAGCGACCCGACTGGGGGGTATTGTTGTGTTCGATATAATTAATCAGCATTAATCGAACACGTAAGAGACACGTGTAATATTTATTAAAATAATCATGCCCAATGGACAAGTGTGCTCGCCGCTCGCCGACCAAATAAGTTTTGTTCGCCCGCTTGCCATTCACCAACTAAGGTTGTTCAACCACTGACCGAGCAAAATGATCCTGAAAAGAGCATGACAAAGTCAGTCAAACAGATCAGATCAGGGAAGAAGGAATCAAATAAAAAGTGAGTCAAGTCGAGGACTCGCATAACCCTGAATGCTTTCGGATATCCCGGAAGGTCGATATGCTCGTCACTCAGACATCCTGAGGGGTCAGTATGCTCGACACTCAGACATCCTGAAGACTCAGACATCCTGAGGGGCTCAGACATCCTGAAGACTCAGACATCCTGAGGGATCAATATGCTCGATGATCATATATCCTGAGGGCTCAGATATCCTGAAGGCTCAGATGACCTGAAAGCTTAGACAACCTAAAGAACTCAGATATGCTCGATGAGGGCAATTTTTCCACATAAGATTGACATGGTTTAAGGGGCGAACAAAGCGTGCAGTCGAGCATAAGATTGATTTGGACGATCAAAAGAGTGCCTTACAGACAAGCAAGTGCAAAGATCAATCTTGAAGACGAAGTTGGGAACGTGGCAATATTACATAAATTCTTGCATGTCCCGAAATCTACAGCTCAAGCTTGCTAAACCAGCTCATGCTTATCAAGGTACTATAAATAGAAGAAAAGACAATAAGAGAAAGGTTCAGAAAATGCCCAGAGAAGTGAGATATAGACAAATTCGAGAGATCATACTAGCACTCAGATGCTAACTCTCCAAATCATCTTCATCCATAATGATTCATCTTCATGAGATGTATCAAATATTGTACGTGTAAAAACTCACAATACTACATCCATGGCTTGGTATGCCCCCAGAGTAGTCATTTCTTGACGAACTGGGTCAACAATTTCTTCTTATTTACAGTTTAATTTACACGTGCATATTTTGTTTGTGAGTCGTAACCGAATTAGCCATATAATATTCCTCAAATAAAACGACTCGCGACAGATATATTTGTGCTTATGCATATTATTATTTATTTCAGTTCATCATGTCGCAACCTTTTAATCCACTGTTCAATATACTTAAAGACAATTTGCTTACTAGTGAAAACTATTTTGATTGGATATACAAAATAAAACCTGTCCTAGCCGCATCACCTTCCAAATGGGTACTTGATACACCAAAACCCAAAAAACCAGCTAAGGACACCGGAATATGGGACGAGATGCTATATGGTGAATGGGAGCTGGCAAATGAATTGATGAAGGATACAATTCTGGCACATCTGTCAGATGCGTTGAAACGCCTTCATCAAGAATATGAGTCAGCTGCAAACATCTTACAGAATCTCGAAGCGATGTTCGCACATCAGACCCATATGGCAATCCAAAGTGTGAAGCAAGAAATTACTGAATTAAAAATGGAAAAAAGGGACGACTGCAGCGCAGCACGTTCTTAGGGTTATGGTGCTATTTGAGGAGCTTGAGATCCTCGGCGAAAAATGTGATTTCAAGACTAAGATTGATTTCATTCTCCAATCCTTACCAAAGAGCTATAATCACCACTATCTTGAGTATCTATTGGAAGATCTAGATTTTACAGTGGATGATCTTGTAAATGCTCTCACTTTGGTTGAAAGGGAAAGGGAGCGCGAGGAAAAGAACTTGGGAAAATAGAAATCTTCTTTTCATCCTAGTTCAAGTGGTGATAAGGATGATGAAAAGAGAAGAAAGTTGAACCAAGCAGACTCAACATCAAATAAGAGCATGGCATCAAGCATGAGGAAAGTTTTGGAAAGCGGCGGAGTAGGACGCTCGAGGTCAGCCTATTCCAATCCCAAAAGGAATGTAAAGAAAGGTAATTCCCATGCACTAGTTGTTGAAACTTGCTTAGCGGCGTATGCCTCCCATTTATGAGTGGTGGATACGGGATCCACTGATCATGTTTGTTTCACTTTACAGGGGTTCAAGCAGACCTGGCAACTTAGTGAGAGTGAGATCCTCATCACACTGGGCAATGCTACGAGAGTGGCAGCTGAAGCAGTGGGAGAAGTGCACCTGCCTTTTGAAGACAGAGTTTTAATTTTAAGAGATGTTCTTTACGTTCTGAATTTTAGAAAGAATTTAATTTCAGTTTCTAAACTTCACCTTGATGGATATTCGGTTACTTTTAATAAAGTTGTTACCATTTCTCTTTATGATAAATTTATCTGTCATGGAACGTTGTCGAATAATCTCTATACAATTAACTGTGCACACCACTCACGAAATGCATCCTATAACACATCAATTGTTTCCGAGAAAAGAAAACGTTCATCAGACGTGAACGAGACACTTCTATGGCATCTAAGATTGGAACATATTAATCCAAAGAGGATCCAAAGGTTGGTGAAAGACGGTTCACTGGAGTTTCTCCAAGTTGAACCAATTCCAACCTGCGAATCATGTTTGGAGGGTAAAATGACCAAGAGGGCATTCGGAGCCAAGGGGAATAGAGCCAAAGAAGTGTTAGAAATTGTTCACACAGACCTATGTGGTCCAATGTCAACCAAAGCAAGGGGAGGTTATGAGTATTTCGTCACTTTTATTGATGACTACTCAATGTACGGTTATATTTTCCTTATGAAGCATAAATCTGAGACCTTTGAGAAATTCAAAGAATTTAAGGCTCAAGCAGAGAATCATAGGGAAAAACGTATCAAGTCTCTACGATCCGATCGTGGAGGCGAGTACCTCAGCGATGAGTTTTTGAACTACTTGTCTGATAAAGGGATTGCATCCCAGCTAACTGCACCCGGAACCCCTCAACAAAATGGGGTTGAAGAGCGAAGAAACAGAATTCTTTTTGGAAATGGTTAGATCTATGATGAGTTATGTGGATCTTCCCAAGTCGTTCTGGGGTTATGCCTTGGAAACAGCGGCTTACATTCTGAACTTGGTGCCATCCAAATCGGTTCCCAAAACTCCCAAAGAATTGTGAACCGGGCGCAAGCCCAGTTTGAGACACATGAAAATTTGGGGGTGTATGTTCTATGGTCCCGAAGATCAAAAGGTGGTAATAAGCACCCACTTTAGATTTTTGGAAGAAGACTATATTAACAAAAGAAGACCCAGAAGTGAGATTACCTTAAATGAGCTAAGGGGGCTAACCTCATTGCCAATTGTACAAGATGACATACCAAACGACACACTTTCACAACCGGAATCTCGTCGTAGTGGGAGGGTTGTGAGACAGCCCGAGAGATTCATGGGGATAGGAGAGTCCTCGGACTTGATTCCCGGACAAGATGAATCAGACTCATGGACATATGACGAGGCAATCCAAGACAAGGATGCAGTTTCTTGGCAAACAACAATGAAAGCCGAAATGGGTTCTATGGATCATAACAGAGCGTGGGAGCTATTCGAACCACTTAATGGGGTCAAACCCATTGGTTGCAAGTGGGTATACAAGAGAAAAATGGGATCGGACGGGAAGGTGGAAACCTTCAAGGCAAGGCTTGTGGCGAAAGGTTATACTCAGAAAGAAGGGATCGACTATGAGAAAACCTTTTCACCTGTAGCAATGCTCAAGTCCATCTGAATTCTCTTGTCGATTGCTGTGCATCTCGACTTTGAAATCTGGCAAATGGATGTCAAGACGGCTTTCCTTAACGGAAGTCTTGATGAAGAAATCTATATGCAACAACCTCAAGGCTTCATTGAAAAAGGCCAAGAACACCTAGTTTGTAAGCTCAAGAAGTCCATTTACGGACTCAAACAAGCATCCAGAGCTTGGAACCAATGTTTTGATCATGTTATAAAGTCTTATGGGTTTGATCAAAACGAGTTCGAAAGTTGTGTGTACAAAAAGCGTATCGAAATCAAAAGATTGGTATTCTTAGTACTATACGTAGATGACATTCTGCTCATCGGGAACGATGTAAAGGTGTTATCAGACGTAAGGGCATGGCTTTCAAAACAGTTTGATATGAAGAACTTAGGGGAAGTCGGGCACATCCTTGGGATCAAGATCACTCGAGATCACAAGAAAATGATGATAGGCTTATCGCAAGCTTCATACATAGACACTGTCTTGAAACGATTCAGCATGCAGGATTCAAAGAAAGGTTTCGTACCTTTCAGACATGGAATCCATCTATCCAAGGAAATGTGCCCTAAGACACAAAAGGAGATAGATGACATGAAAGGCATTCCCTATGCTTCGGCTGTCGGAAGCCTTATGTATGCAATGTTGTGCACGAGACCGGATATCTGCTTTGCCATTGGCATGGTGGTAAAATATCAAAGTAACCCGGGGAAAGAACATTGGACGGCAGTTAAAAACATTCTGAAGTATCTAAAAAGAACTCGAGATAGAATGTTGGTTTATCAGTCAGATAGTCTAATCCCCATTGGCTACACGGACTCAGATTTCCAATCAGACTTAGATTCCAGAAAATCTACCTCCGGTAGTGTGTTTTGCATGGGGGGAGAAGCCATGACATGGATAAGCGTTAAGCAGAAATGCATCGCAGATTCTACCATGGAAGCCGAATATGTAGGCTAACTGCGGCGTGAAAAAAGCGGTTTGGCTCAAGAACTTCCTAGTAGACTTGGATGTAGTTCGAATTTGCCCAAAGACAATCAACATTTTATTGTGACAATCTTTGGAGTAGTTGCAAATTCAAGGGAACCAAGAGCCCACAAGGCCAAACAAACACATTGAAAGAAATACCATCTTATACGAGAAATCGTTAAGAGAGAGAGATATAAGGTGGCAAATCGCGTCGAAGACAACCTAGCTGATCCATTCACAAAGGGTCTGCCTCAGAATACATTCGAGAGACATGTGGAAGGAATGGGTGACAAGACCGTTGCCAATCTGCTTTGAGTATAAGTGGGAGACATTATTAGGTTCGTGTAGGTGACATTAGATGTCATGTATTTGGTGTTGGGATTATACTGGAAAGTATGCTTTTACTTTGTATAATCAAAACTGAATTTGGGACTTATTTACTGAAATAAATTGTTTATCACTGATGCTTTAAATATCATCGAATGTTACATATATTTACTGCATAACTGTTCAATAAGTAGTACGTGTTACATTGTAGTTAATTTAGTGATACCAGATCACAGAAGATTAAATTAACAGTCCCTTGTAACCAAAAGTATACCTTTCACGACCTAGATGGAAATGAACAATCCATCGTGAAAGGTTGAAGTGTAAGGCTCAGATTGGCTTGTCTTGACCAAGAGATTACACTAGTGCATGACTGATGCACTGAATAGGACCTACATGAGGACAAATTCTTCAGAACTGAACAAGGAAGAATTAGACCTCAGTGGTTCGTTATTTCTTAATCTTCGTTCCTTAAATAGGATCACGTGTGGTTGATAACTATTGCTTTGACTTATCACGGGGTAAAGAATCAACGAGATTCAATACTTTTTATCCTGGGCAATATTATTGGTCACATGCGATTGCTAAGATTTAATACGAAGAATCGTGTGCAAGTACGCTTGTTCGATTTGCCCCCTTGGGAGGTTCATAAGATTTATCATACCAAATCTTGCAAGTGGAACTAGTTTCCGGTATGGATAATAATGTTGAACCGTTCCTTAACTAAGGACAAAAGATATTAATTAATGGAAAGTTATTTCAGTGGCTTGAATTAATTAATGGGCTAGATAATCTTAAACACGGGAAATAATAACCGGGAGCCATATTGACTGTAATATGGGTTAAGATGGATAGTGCAATATTAATTATGTAGTGGGATTAATTAATATTTATGGGCTTGAATAATATTGTAGCTCAATATTGATAATTCAAGATCCATTGGAAGGTCCAATCTTGATTCTCCTAAAGGCGCCCTAAGTAGTCCAACATAAAGTCCAATAACTGAAAAATGTGTTTTAAAATAAAATAAATCTTGTTGCATATTTTTCCTCAAAATTTCAAAAATTATGGATTAAAAAGGGAGAATGATTTTCTTTGAATTTTGTTATGGAATGAAGATATGTATTCTTGGAATACAAGATTATCTCATTAAATTCAAGAAATCTCCCACTTGGTTATCCATATAGTATATTTTGAAAATCTTGAAATATAAAGGGCAAGAAAGATTTTCTTGATTTTCTTGAAAAGATATTATGAAAGATATGTATTTCTTGAAATACAAGAATATCTCATAAGTTCAAGAAGATCCAAATCTTGGATTCTTGTTCCCCAATATTTAGAAAATTCCATAACAAAGAGGAGTTGGGATTTTTGTGGAATATTTTAATTATGGAGAAAAGAATATATGAGATATATTCAAGAGTTCTTGGAGATCAAGAAAAAGATTTTCCCATATTATTCTATCCCAAATTTTCGACCAACACCCTCTATAAATAGGGGATGAGTGTTTCATTCCCAAGTACAATTCCATGTGCTGGAAAAATTAGCAAATCCACAAAGGTGGTGCAACAAAGTTTATTTTCCTTTTGTTAATTGTTCGCGAGCATCCTACCACCGGATTGTCGAGCAAGGATTAAGGGAATACTTGGGAAGGTTTTTCGGAGTGTTTAATCAACGAGGCCATTACCATTCCAAGAGGTATGTTTACATAAACTCGTAGTAATTCCGCATGCGTAGGATTTACGTGAACTGATTATATGCATGATTTGTTGTTGAATTATTATTTGAATTAATATATGTGAGGTCCCGATTAAAACCGATTTTACGCGTGCGGAAGCGAAACATGTCACGTGATGCATATAAAAACAGGGGTGAGAGAATGGTCAAAACTAATTTTTTTTGCTTTTAAGAACAATGTGTGTTGTTTTGCTTATAATCGAATGCATATGACAAGTACAAACATAAAGCAGTAAAGAACACACAAGATTTTATAGTGGTTCAGACGAAACCCGTCTTACGTCCACTCTTTCCTTAACACAGGGGAACCTTAACCGAACTTAACCTGCGGGACTTATATCCCTCACGGGATGGCCGAGATGTTTACCGAGTTCGCACTCAAGCGGGACTTATCACCCTCACGGGATTACCGATAGATGTTTACCGAGTTCACACTCAAGCGGGACTTATCACCCTCACGGGATTGCCGATAGATGTTTACCGAGTTCACACTCACCTACAAACTTATCCTATCAAACTGATTTGGGTAAGGTTTGTTTGGTTTTCAACTAGTTTGAGATTTTCCCTTACATTTGTTTAGCCTCAATGCTAAGGATGGGAAAATCTCTCTAAGCTTAGGATATAGCATTTGTGCTTAGATCAAGGTAGAACACTCTTGAATATATGCGTGTATCTCTCGCTCTGTGTTCTATGGTGGAGATGCTCGATGATTTGGCTCTGTAGTTATGTTGAATGCCTTAGTCGTGCTACGATCAGGCCATATTTCAGGACTCGCATCATCTGGCACACGACCTTGGCTGGGAACTACTGGAACCCATATCTTCTTAGCTCTGTAGCATCGATGGTGTTTTTCACACACTTTTCTCACGCATCCACGCTTGATAATGAAGGAAGAACTTGTATTTATAGTGTGGATTTGAATGTTACCGTTGGAGAGAATCACATTCAAATCCATACTACTCTGTAGCTTTTTGCAGCTTTTTCAGGCTTGTCGTCTTCCTCTCATTGGTCCACGTCAGCTGAATCTAACGGCTATATTCTTCAGTTTCTTCTGAGTCTCTAACGGTTATATTCCTCAGGATCTTCTGAGTCTCAGGATCTTGATTCTATCCCGAGCCTTGAGTTATCCCGAGCTATCCGAGCCTTCGAGTTATCCCGAGCCTTCGTGTTCTTCAAGAATCTCATCGAGTCTCGTGTTCTTGATTCAACAGACTTCTCTTGGCCGGACCTTATCGATCGGGCATCTTGACACTCGAAGCTTCGAGTTCGATTCTCTGAATCGGACATCGACCCTCGGTCACATTGACTCGAGCTATCGATTTCTTCTTTTTGATCGATCGGCTCGTGATCAGATCAACATATCTTCAGGATCATCTCAGGATAACATCAGGTCATCTGCATCAAGTTAGCATATCAGATTATCATATCTGATCTCGATCAGTCTCATCTGCTCATCTTCTGATCTATAACCTTCTCTTACGATTTCTTTGGCTTTAGTTTTTTCTTCACACCGATTTTACCTGAAGACATCGGCTAACCGGAACTCATCTAACTCATCTGATCTCGATCATTCTCATCTGCAGCCTCGTCTAATCTCGATCTTCTTCTTCCGATTTCGTGAGTTCCCCCTCAATTTGTTCTTTCGTTCCCCCTTAACTTGTTATCTGTAAAATAGCTTGAATAACACAAGTTAATAATGTTTTGGCATAAATCATCAAAACTAAAATATCCCAACAATATAGGATTAATTCATGCTAGTAATAATTATCAGAATTAAATTTGTATTTAAATATTTATCTCGAATAGATCCGTGCAACTTATTCCCCAACAACTGGTATCAAAGCCTCGGTTTCGGGCTCTAATTTTTAAATTGTAATTTAATTCATTTTCATTAAATTTTAAATTGGATAGTAGAATTGCTAGATCTTTTTTGCAGGTATCCAATTGTCATGGAATTTAATGTGTTTATTTATGCATGCATATAAATTGTGGTTTTTAATTCGATTCGTTCGAATTCATTTTGCCTCGTGAGAAAATCCACGAGTAGATTAGGATTTGTTTGATTTGATCAATGTAATAGACTAGTCTAGATCTAGGTTTATTTATTTTTTGTAAATAAATTATAACCGGATCGGAAACGGAGGCGGAGATGAAGAATTAAAGGATAGATTCAGAACCGTACGCGGACGACGTGCATCGCGCGAAATGTGCCAAGGGAGGCACGTGCGCGATGCGGACGACGGCGTCATCTTGCCAAGGTTTTCGGCAACTAGGCGTCCAGCGGATTTGGGCGTCGACGGCCATCTGGCGGCTCGGCGAGTGTGGGACGCGAAGGCGTAAACGGCGTCGGGACGCCTGGGCGCCGCTGGGAATCATGCCCAGGCGGCGAAATTTGTAGCCTTCGAATCTTGTGCGCCGCGCTTCTTAGAAAGGCCTTGTTGAGGCGTCTTGAGGCACGGGTGGCGGCCCTGCCCGGCGTCTTAAAAAGCTGAGACGATTTCGGCAAGGGCGGCGGATCCCGTGCATCATTTGCGCTATAGCGTGGCGTTTGAGCGGAGTTCTTTTTCGAGACGATCGAGTGGGAGAAATTCAAGACGGCGTTTCTTCAAAATCAAGCCAAGAAAAATCAAACCATGACAATTGGATAATTTGTGCCAATATGTTTATTTTTCCGCTTTTGCTTGATTTATTATTGTGTTTTCTTGTGCTTTATTTAATTTGTTTAAATTTTGCATGAGAGTTGCCCAATGAAAAATCTCACCATCAAAAATTACTAAGTATGTTTAAATAATTAATTGATAATTTTATTCTGGATAATAAAATTGAATTAATTTTGACCTCCATGATTTATTTATTTGTGAATTCTTTTGGAGAAATTCCCCACGGACTGGTCAAAAAGTTAGCTTTTACATGAATGAATTCCAAATGGATGATTGTGGATTATTACTAGTGGCGACGATGACCCTCCCCACGAGGCTCGTTCAAAGCGAAATAATGATTCTGTATTTAATCATGGTTATTACTTAGGTATAAAATTGATATGCATATACTTCCCCGAAGTCCCTGTCAATTTTATATTGGTCAAGTGGGAGCCAACTATTAATCTGGATATTAAAGGTTTAATAACTGTTCTTGTTTGTAACCTGCTTGAATGTGTTTAAATAATGACCCACCCCACGTGGCTTATTTAAACTGTTTTGAGATGAGATGTTAGGCGATGCATGTTCATATTTTTTTGAGATTTTAATATGAAACATGTGATCGAATTTTGTGATATATTTGTGCTTATGCATATTATTGTTTATTTCAGTTCATCATGTCGCAACCTTTTAATCCACTGTTATATACACTCAAAAAGAACACCAATTAACTGGTGAAAACTATAATGTTTGGAAACGAAATATGAGTTTTGTCCTACCTACACAAGAACATCATTGGGTTCTTGATGTACCCAAGCCACGTAAAGTCTACTGATGAATCACCTAATGCGGAAAGACACTTGTATAATATTTGGAAGCAGGCCAATGAACCCATGAAACGTGTAATCTTGACTTCACTGTCTGATGATTTGAGACACATTCATGAAGGTGTTGAGTCTGCTGCAGAAATTAGGCAAAGTCTTGAAGAAATATTTTTAACAAAAGACCGCATGATCAATCAGTTTAAAAACGACGACGTGGCGGGACTAAAAGATGGTGAGGAACACCCGTGAGGGAGCATGTTCTCAGAATTAAACACCATTTTGAAAAACTGGCTTATCTCGGTACTAAGTATTGTGATGAGGCCCAAATCGAATTTCTTTTGCTAACTCTTCTAAGGTGCTACGATGGGTTTTACTGTAGTTTTGTGATGAGTGATCACATGTTTACTACGGACATCCTACAAGAAGCCATGGAGAAAATAGAGAAGCATTTAGGAAAGAAAGACGAAGCATTGGTGACCAAAAGTCTTTTCTCAAGATCTAGGCCAATGGAAGGCAAGTCTCAAGAAAAGGAAAGTGGTCAGAACCAAAGCAATCTCATCACTAAGAAAAGTGAGAAAAAGACAGTTGGTTGTTTGGGTGTCAAGAAAGTACCAAAAGGAAAATGTTTTAACTGCGGTGAAAAAGGACGTTGGAGGTCAGCCTGTTCCAAACCCAAAAGGAATGGAAAGAAAGGTAATTATCACGCACTAGTTGTTGAAACTTGCTTAGCGGCGTATGCCTCCCATTTATGGGTAGTGGATACGGGAGCCACTGATCATGTTTGTTTCACTTTACAGGGGTTCAAGCGGACCCGACAACTTAGTGACAATGAGATCCTCATCACACTGGGCAATGCTACGAGAGTGGCAGCTGAAGCAATGGGAGAAGTGCACCTGTCTTTTGAAGACAGAGTTTTAATTTTAAGAGGTGTTCTTTACGTTCCAAATTTTAGAAAGAATTTAATTTCAGTTTCTAAACTTTACCTTGATGGATATTCGGTTACTTTTAATAAAGTTGTTACCATTTCTCTTTTTGATGCATACCATTTCTCTTTTAATTTTGTTACTTTTAACTGTACACACCACTCACGAAATGCATCCTATAACACATCAACTGTTTTCGAGAAAAGAAAACGTTCATCAAACATGAACGAGACACTTCTATGGCATCTAAGATTGGGACATATAAATCCAAAGAGGATCCAAAGGTTGGTGAAAGACGGTTCACTGGAGTTTCTCCAAGTTGAACCAATTCCAACCTGCGAATCATGTTTGGAGGGTAAAATGACCAAGAGGGCATTCGGAGCCAAAGAGAATAGAGCCAAAGAAGTGTTAGAAATCGTTCACACAGATGTATGTGGTCCAATGTCAACCAAAGTAAGAGGAGGTTATGAGTATTTCGTCACTTTTATTGATGACTACTCAAGGTACGGTTATATTCTCCTTATGAAGCATAAATCTGAGACCTTTGAGAAATTCAAAGAATTTAAGGCTCAAGCAGAGAATCATAAGGAAAAACGTATCAAGTCTCTACGATCCGATCGTGGAGGCGAATACCTCAAATGATGAGTTTTTGAACTACTTGTTCGATGAAGGGATTGCATCCCACCTAATCGCATCCCAAACCCCTCAAAAAAATGGGGTTGCGAGCGAAAAAAACAAACTCTTTTGGAAATGGTTAGATCTATGATGAGTTATCTTGGATCTTCCCAAGTCGCTTACGGGTCATGCCTTGGAAACAAAGCAGACCTACATTCTCGAACTTGGTGCCATCCAAATCGGTTCCCAAAACTCCCAAAGAATTGTGGACCCAAGGCGCAAGCCGGTTTTGAGACACATGAAGATTTGGGGGTGTCCGCCTACGTGTTGGACAAGAAAGCCGGTAAATTGGATCCTCGATCAGAATTAAGGTTGTTTGTGGGATACCCCGAAGGAACAAAAGGGTGTATGCTCTATGGTCTCGAAGATCAAAAGGTGGTAATAAGCACCCACTTTAGATTTTTGGAAGAAGACTATATGAACGAAAGCTAACCTCAGTGCCAACTGTACAAGATGACATACCAAACGACACAGTTACACAACCGGAATCTTGTCGTAGTAGGAGGGTTGTGAAATAGCCCGAGAGATTCATGGGGATAGGAGAGTCCTCGGACTTGATCCCCGGTCAAGACGAATCAGACCCATGGACATATGACGAGGCAATCCAAGACAAGGATGCAGTTTCTTGGCAAACAACAATGAAAGCCGAAATGGGTTCTATGGATCATAACAGAGTGTGGGAGCTAGTCGAACCACTTAATGGGGTCAAACCCATTGGTTGCAAGTGGGTGTACAAGAGAAAAAGAGGACCGGACTGGAAGGTGGAAACCTTCAAGGCAAGACTTATGGTGAAAGGTTATACTCAGAAAGAAGGGATCGATAATGAGGAAACTGTTGGGAAATTTATAGTTTTGATGAAAGTTCCAAAAACACATGTAATAGGACCCGGTCGGACACATTGGTAGGTGATGTTTACATTACTGCTATAGGAGACCAGTTGATAATGATTGTATAGAAAAACTGATGTAATAGATAGGTCACATATTGAGGGGGAACTCAATATGTATAGGTCAGATCTGAATAATCAGAAGAAAGTTCGATATCCCACCAGCGTAACGTTAAACCGAATCGGAAGATCGATCGAATCGATCTAGTCGGATAACTTCAAATGAAGTCATGAAGCTCAAACCTCGAATACTAGAAGATCGGATGACTTCCGAGAAGATAAGACCGGAAGACCTACATCGGTAGAGTCGGCCCGGTTGAAGCTAAGTCAACAGCGCCCGAAGACTTATCGGTAGACGATCGATTCGGATCGATCAAATTCACCATAAGATGAAAACTGATGTTTCATCTTATCATACGTCTGCGATCTAAACAAGAAGAATACCAACCTTAGTTGGAGGAACAACACTGCAAAGCAAGTCTTCCATCCAATAAGGAAGAAACACGTATGAACAGAGCTGATACTCGCGGGATTCGATGTTGCTCTCTCAAACGGCTATAAAATACACATTCACGCTTTTCGCCATGCCGCCTTCAAGACGTCACATCAAGCACCGCAAGTCTACCTAAAATAGCTTTGATTCAAATTGCTCTCCAACGGCTCTTTGATCTCAAGGTCTATAAATATGGGATCACACTTGAGTGAAACACGGAAATGCTTGGACAAACAAAATAATCAAGAAGCTCAAACTATAGTCGATTTCCGCAACGAAGAACACAACAACAAGCTTATTTTATATTGTGTTCATCCCATAAGTTCTTAGCAAGAAATCTTTTCATCTAGCTATCGAGTCGCTTGTCTGCAAGAAAAGATTTCATAGTTGGAACCTCAACAATCTTACCCAAACCCCAAGTTAGGATAAGTTGTTTAGCAAGATTCGATCTAGGGTTTCTAATCTTGATTTACGGGATCGGTTGAGTGAGAACTCTTAAAACATCTGTTGGTGTCTTGTGTTGGACTAACACACTAAACTAAGTCCAAATCGGTTAAGTCGGTTAAGTTGGTTAAGTTGGTGCCCTTGTGAAAGGGAAGAGTGGGCGTAGGATTTGGTTTGTCCTAACCACTATAAATCTTGTGTGCCTTTCTTGCTTTGATTAATCGCTCTCACATCTCACAATCTTAAAAGGGCATACATATTCTAAGTTAAGATCAGATAGCACCAAGCTTCTGATCTGATCGGACTGATATTTCTGTCATCTGATTAAAAAGATAAAACTTGGAATCTGATTTATACAAACTGGTTTTTCACACGGGTAAAACTTAAGCTTCCGCACACATCAGTTAATCTGATAGTTACCGAACTGATCTGTTTTTCAGCGTTCAAGAAAGTTGGTTATCCAGACCAAACCGATTCACTTCGCGCTCTCGATCGGTATCTGCTCTCACACCTGATCTGCACGAAAAGGTTTTCAGAAGTCTATTCACCCCTCCCCTCTAGACTTCTGCCCTCACATAACCCGTTCGGGACCTACAAGTGGTATCAGAGCGGTTGGTTCTTCCGACCACTGACTCTGTGTCATTGTGGTCAACTGAACTGATCTTGAAAAACCATTTTTAAAACTCATTCATTTTCCAAAATCACTCAGCATGGATAACACGTCCGGTATGTATCATGATCTGCCGAAGTTCTCAATTGATGAGTATGCAGATTGGGCCATATATATGTCCAACCATCTAGGCTCGACGGTGGCGAGAATGATGGAAGTCATCGAGAGGACCCATCATCATTTACTACGACAATCCTGCGATCGGAGAGATCCGACTTTCCCACCTGAAGTCTTGTGCGAAAAAAGCCCAAATACGATGGACACGGAAGAAAAGAAAATCGCATACTCGGACACCATTGCAAGACATATCATCATGAAGACAATGGATAAGGTCACCAAAGAAAAAAGATTAAGTATCTCAAATCTGCGAAAGCAATGTGGGATACTCCGGCCGAGATCTGCGAGGAAATGAATAGATAAAAGACATACCGTCTTCAAACAAACCGGTGAAGTTCGAAAACCGAAGATGTCGCCCAAATCTAAAACCATCAACGAACTCGATGGAAGAATTACAATGTCTATAAACAAGCTTCGAGAACTTGGTAGAGATGTCCGATAAAGATATCAACTATAAGATCCTAAGGTCTCTCACCAAGAAGTGGGACATGAAGGTCACGGTAATCAAAGATTGCCAGGACATTTCAAGAATGAAACCAAGTAGCTTGTTCTTGAGTCTTAAAGCTCACGAGTTCGACCTGATTGAAAGAGGTCAAGGATGATGAAGACGAGGTCCCTCTTTGAAACCTCGACTTCAAAAATCGATTGCTTTCAAGGCAACCAAAGAGTAGAACAAAGGCCAATGAACCCATTGGAAATATATTAAGTCGGTAAACCAGATCGCTTTGCTTACCGGGAAGCTTGAGAAGTCGATATACAACTTGGTAAGTATCGAAGATTTTATAAGGTCTATCAACATAGCCGAGGGCGAGATAGGAGATCGCATAATAGATCTCGAGAAAGAACCGAATCGATGATCGGAGGGATCACAGAGATGAAAGGGAAAGAGATAGTCGGTCGAAGGAAAGAAGAAAAATCAATCGACAAAGTAGAAGTTCGCACCACTATCGAAGAAGGAAAGTCACCGATAGGTCATACTGATTTTGAGTGATTCACCCGAAGAAAAAGTTCGATTGGATCAAGGGCGGTTTCAATCAGGAGAAGCCGTGTCACTATAGCACAGACGCCTGCACTGACGCCGCAGAGGGAAGAAAAGAGGAACAAAAGAGAGCAACGCTTATAGAGACGAAAGAGCCATGGTTGCCGATACGTCAGAATTGACGATTCCTATTCCGCCCTCCGGGACTCCGGATACTCCTCAGAGAAGACTACCGACAAGAAGGCCGCCGACTTCTATGAAAATGAAGATCTGATATTCTCGTCGACGATGATGAACTCGCCTCGATGGCCGTGGAGGACCAAATTCGAGGTAACCTCCAAACACGCTTCGCTCGCTTTACACTGTTATCATTAGCACACCGCCGGGAGATGACCGGCTCTGCTCGAGCAATTGCTTGAAGATCTCTCCAATGCAAGAGACACTTATGCTATTGTGGAAGCCGAGAATGATAAGTTTGAGGACCGTAAATAATCGACTTTGTCAAGAAAATGATCTCGAAAAGCCTCCGAACTTAGATCACCGAATCGCCGTTCGAGGTAATGGAGGAATTTAAAATTCTCGAAGTTAAAGCTTCGATCAGAAAAGCAGATCAAAGATCGATGGAAATTAACAGACAAAGAAGTGATGACTTCAAAATCTTGCAAGCAAAATTCGATGAGCTATTCAATGCATGAAAGTCCGAAATCCTCGAGGATAATCTGCGTAAGAAAATAGAGGTTTTTTTCAAAATCATCTAAAACCGTTCAAGACATGAACGCCTATTTTCGAGTAAAGATTGATAAGGAGGGACTTGGCTATGAGAAACCCTCCACATCCTCAAAAGCCCCGATCGATTCATCTCGAAAAGGTGTAATCGAGGCGAATTTCAAAAAAAAACACCAAAAGCTAAACTCAGTATCTAATAGGGGTAAGAGACCGGTTGAGCGGGTAAAGGCAAGTGCCTAACCGAAAAAGGAGAAAAAATGGACCCCAACCGGTAAAGCATCACCGAGGAATCAACGGAAGAACCCGGTTCTTGAAGAGACCTCAACCCGATCAACAGATCGAGAATCGAAAAACAACCTACAAAAGGGAAGTCTAATCGAGACCCAATCAAAGGTCACCGCCTAATAAGCATGCTTCGTAAAAAATACGAAAAACCATCTATCACGAAAAGGATATGAATCTTTTGATGGTAGCGATCGTACCTACCCTATATAGTCGAAAATTTAGGGTCATTGCACCAACCACACCGGATAAAAAAAAGACAAAACTGAAAAGTTAAATCATAAGTCTTCTAAGTCATCCAAGGTTCACACAAAATAATCATACAAATCGAAAAAGCATATAAGGATAAGTATGATTATGTTGACAGTATGGGAGACAAATCGGGCTTCGATCCGACCGATCACAATAGAAGTGCTTTCTGTTTGTATGGATCCCCAAATCCAAACCTAACCCCTCAGGACCCAATCCGAAAGGGGTACCTAAAGCCCGATCGATTGACGGGTTTCGCGTGGGTCCGCTAACAAAGGAGGTGTGCAAGCAACTATCCGGTACATCGATAGTGGATGCTCAAGGCACATGACCGAAGCAAACATCTCCTCGGTTCCTACATAGAAACGAAAAGGCCCGCGTGTACTCTTTCGGTGATGATAACTTTGGTTATACCAAAGGGTTGGAACCTTAGAGAATGATGATGTACAAAATCGGAGTCTCGTATGTCGAAGGTCCGAAGCACAACCTATTATCGGTTTCACAATTCTGCGACAACCGATTCGGTGTTGAGTTCTCGATCGATCAATGCACTATCAAGAATCGAAGTCACTCAACAGATTTTTGCTAATCGGTTCAAGAAAAGGGACGATCTACCGCGGTGATTGGAACAGTTGTCCAAGAAATGCGTGCTGATTGTTAAGAGTTCCAAAAGTAGCGATTGGCTCTGGCACAAAAAGAATGAGTCATCCCGAACTTTAAAACTCTTAATAAGATAGCTAGGATGTCTCTAGTGGAAGGACTTCCGAATGAAGTGTTCTCAAAGGATCGGACATGTCTTGCATGTCGGGAAGGAAAACAGTCAAAGCTTCATTCAAAGGAATTTCGGACCCGGCGTCCAAAGCAATCTTTCGGTTTGCTCATATGGATCTATTTGGACCCGATTACACCAATCGATCTCAACGGACACAAATACACTCTGTAATCGTGGATGACTATTCCAAGTTTACAGGTTATATTCTTACATAAGAAGAATGAGGCGACAACCAAGATACCCGAGTTACTAAGAAGATTACAAAATGAGAAGGGTGTCGGTAGTAGTAAAAATCGGATCGGATAAAGGTATGCGAAATTTACGAACTCTTTTATTAATGATTTTTGCTCTAAGTTTGGTATATCTGACATGAAACATCAAATTTGCAAGGACGCCTACAACAGAATGGAGTAAATTTGAGCGGAGAATGAACTCTCAAAAGAAGTTCGCCGAACAATGTTAAATTTAACATGCGATACCAAACCGTTTTACAGGCGAAGAAATCAACACCGCATGCCATCTGCGAGAAGATGATCTCTCGACTAAGGCTCACTACAAAACACCCTATGAACTATGGAAGGGCGTAAAACCTCGTGTTTCTTACTTCCATGTTTTTTGGGTGCAAGTGTTTCATACACAATAATGGGAAAAAGTCGGGTTGAAGACTTTTGAGGCCAAGTCCGATGAGGGTATATTTCTAGGGTATTCCTCATCTAGCAAAGCTTTAAGGGTCTACAACAAAAACGAACCCTAATTGTGGAAGAAACACCCCATGTAACCTTTGATGAAGCATCTTACGATCAAGAGAAATCGCCTCGAGAACAAAAGTACGATCTACGGAACCTCGATATTCGAAAATGGATCAAATAACGATCAAGGAAAAAGGATCGAAAACCGTATCAATTTACATTCCGGATCTAGGCGATTCACGGATCAATCGATCCTAAGGTACGAACAAGCTGTCGATGAAAAAAGCCGATTCAATTTGAGGCGATAAGAAGAATCGAACCATCCGGTTCGGGGAACTCTGAAGTTCTCACGAACGGACATCGCCACATGATGAGTCCAACATCACCGAGACTTGTTCTTACCAAGTGGACCATAACCTGCACCACTCCCAATCGCTAGTAATAAGATTTTATCGAAAAATGGACGATGTTCTCAAAACCGACGCAAATCGAATGAAGGACACGGATAACCGATCATCCAACCGATCGATAATCGGAGACCCGTCGATAAAATTAAAACTAGACATCGATTGGTGAAAGTGCCATGTATTCTTCATTATCTCGTCTATGAAGGAACCAACTACAATCGAGGAAGCATTACAAGACGAACCGGATTCTAGCCATGCGGAGAGCTGAAAGCGAATCGAGAGAAATGAAGTATGGGAACTAGTAGACGCACCGGTCATCAAGACGTAATTGGCACGAAATGGATCTTCAAGAACAAGAGAGATGAGAAAAATGTTATCACCGTAAATAAAAAGCGAAGACTTGTTGCTAAGGGGTATTCACAATCGAAGAATTGATTACGATGAGACCTTTGCACCGCCGCTCGCCTTTGAAGCCATTCATTTGTTTTTCGGCATATCTTCCCACGAGGGTTCATTTGTGTATCGATGGACGTAAAAGTGCCTTTTAAACGGGGTACTAGCGAGAGGAAGTTTATGTCGAACAACCTCCGTGCTTTGAAAAGGGCAACCAAGTGTATCGTTTAAGAAAAAGCTCTTTATGGCTGAAAACAGTTCATGAGCTTCGGTATGATACACTCTCTCGTTCTTGATCGAAAGTGGGTTCACTAAAGGAAATAATGGGATGAACCTTATTCGAGAATAGAAGATGGAGAAGATATTACGATGGTTCAGATTCGTGGGCGACATCATCTTCGGATCTCCTAACAAGAGCCTATGTGAAAGATTCAAAGAAAGCGATGCAAGGGAAATTCGAGATGTCCATGATGGGTCGATGAATTACTTTCTAGGTCTCCAAGTTAAACAAAGCACGGAAGGGATATTCATCCATGAAGCAAAAGTACACTAGGAATCTATTGGCTAAGTTTGGAATTCAAAATAGTAAGGAAGCCAAAATTCCTATGATGACCGGATTCAAGATGGATCGGATGAAATTTGGGTCGAAAAACAAATCGGAAGGAATATAGGGCTCTCATTGGATCTCTATTATACCCGACCGCCAAACCCGATATCACTTTTTAAATGGGTGTATGTGCAAGATTTCAAGCAAATCCAATGATCGACCACCTAGAAGCGACTAAAAGCGGATTCTTAAGTATCTGAAGGAACAATAAACCTTGGTTTATTCTACCCATCGATGATAATCTAGAGCTTAGTGGGTATTACGATTACGATTATGGAGGTTGCAAGATCGACGAAAAAATCAACCTCGAGAACATGTCGGTTTTTAGGAAGTAAAAAGTGATCTCGTGGTTTTCAAAAAGCGGACACATCGATTTCGACATCTAACAACCCAAGCGAATATATGGTCAGCGAGGAAGCTGTTGTTCCCAATCGCTCTGCTCGATCGGCCCGGTGAGGATTACAACATTGTAGCTAAAAACGTACCTATATTCTCGTGATAATAATCTTATTGCAATCAATCACGAGAATCCGGTTCTACATACAAGATGCAAGCATGTGGATGTCGGACACCACTTTATAAGAGATCACGTTGAAAAGAAGAATATCGAATGGAAAAGATTCATCTTGATATATGTATATTTGATATTCTAACCAAGCCACTAAATTTGATCGATTCAGAGATTTATGCAATGAGCTAGGACTTCTAGATCTTGGAGAAATGTCACCGAAAATGTTTGATGGAATGTTCTCCAGAACTAGCTGGTTAAGAGACTAACCAGATCGAGAGAAATCAGTTGAGTTTGGTATCTTAACTGATCTCAAGAGACTGATAAGCAAAAATCGATCGGACTTACACACGCTACCGGATCCAAAAGGAATCGAGTTTTTAGTTTATCGATTTAAAGTCTATCAGTTTAAAGGAACTGATCAGATTCAAGGTTTATCAGATTAAAGGAAAATGCTCAGTTTAAAGGATTATCTGATTAAATCAATTTGGTTATAGTATTTCTTTGTGAATCGATTTAGGCGATATTCAACAAGCAAGATTCGAGATTAAGAGCTAACAATCGCATAAGAAAGCGAGAATTTACACAACGATGAAATAACAGAACTTTTCATTGATAAAAACCCGAAGGTGAGGTTACATTACGTGTTACAAGTACAAGAAGACCCGGAGGTCAGTACATAAATGTTAACCAAAATCCTAAACCTATAACCCTAAACCTTCATCCTAACCCCAGAAGTGAAGGAAAGAGAGAGATTTTAAACTCTCATTTTCCCCCACTTAACAAGGGGTGAGAGAGGCTTTAAAGAACAAAATCCCAAGGCGCTCGCAAAAGCTGAAGATCAAGAAAAATGGAGCGGCAATGCATTGATAGGATTCTTAAGCCAGGAGCCCTAAAAGGGAGAGTAGTAGGGCTCTCCGGTTTGTTAAATGGAGCACGTGTGCCAAAGAGTTGGTCGTCGATCTCTCATGGGCACATGTGTTGCATGTTTTATACCCGACTAAGTCGATGGTTACGGTTACGTCATCGGATAGACACACAAGGTGCATACGGTTTAGGAGAAGTGTCTTCTCGGTTAAGCAATGAGATCCGCCGCCACAGTGGTAGAAAAGCTTTGCGACAATCGTATGTGAAATCGAAGATGATGAAGAAAACAATAATAAGGGATCTGCAAAGGGTTGATTTGAGAAGGTGAAACCATATAAAAGGGTGTAAAAGTGTTTCTTAGGAAGTCTCACCGGAAACAAGGGTTCACCAAGATATATGATTCTTACAAAGAAGATAAGTATGGTGAATGGGTGATGTTGTGTAAAACATTGGTCCAATTTATAGAGGCCAAAGCAAGGATGCAAATGCAATTTCCATTTCAAAAAAGCCTATCAGAAATTTGCATCAAAAAGACAAATGTAGAAATCACGCCGATGATAATTGGATAAATTTACGGTTGATTGACATATCGAGAGATTCAGACGATATTTACGCATGTCAATTCACGCCTACTTAGGGAATAGAAGTTACTACTCTAGACTAAGTTTTGGCGGTAACACTTATCCCAAGAATTGGCTTAATCTGAAAAGAATCAGATGAGGTCAACCAAAATCTGATTACTTACGAGTATGATCAGATGAGAGAGATCAGCTGAGCTTGAAACTCCAACAAATCAGATATATCAGTCTATGTCAGAAATATCAGTTGAAGGGGGAACTTCAACTGATCAAGGAGGATCAAAAAGGGAAATCAGACGTACTCAAGGAAAGATCAGCTAAGCTTGAAGTTTCAACAAATCGATGATCTGTTGGAGAAGATCAATTGAAAGGATCGGTTAGGAAATTTCTTAAGGCTTAAAGCGGAATGATTAAGATCAACAAGTGGAATCAACATTGACAAGTAATATTGATGATTACAATATCGACCAACCGAATCTGATCTCTTTTCTCTTGTTCTTTACATATTTATCGGATCGTATCTGATATTATTTGCCTTAATGTACCCACTATCCTTGTGACGTGTACTCTGCAAATCATTTAATGCGGACGTGGGGTACATGTATTAACTGCTATTTGATCGTGCTTTTTAAATCCAAAAAGTTTTTTATGCGTGCGTTTTCGACCTACGATCAAAACCGCTTCAATCTGGAGCGTCATAATCTTTTCAAAATGTTTGATCTTCCAAATCTTGTCTTATTGTTCCCTCCGCCTCTATATAAGATTCATCAAACCTTACCAGAGTTTTTTCTGTTTCACAAACTTGCATTATTATCACTGAAAAACTTCAAATTTTCTCTATACGTTTCAAAACGATTTCTTAGAGTTCAAAATCATCTCTGAAAATTTGAATCTGGTAATACTTTCTTTTAAACTTAATGATGAATCTTTCTTTCCGATAAAAAAAAACGTTGATTTCAAAAGTTGTTTTTTCGAATTTATGCTTCATTGCCTCTTGTTTTCCCAGCGGTATGATATTGATATTGATTATGCACAAATTTAATGAGTCTATCTCACCAGAGATGGCCACTCATGGACTAGGAAAGATCATGTGCAACTATCTTGGGCCCATGCAAACGAAGATCTTTGAGGATAAGTTCGTTTCGGTTTGGAACCACCGAGGATCCTGAATCCATGGAGGTGGAACAAATTCTGAAAGAAGGCCGAAACATAAACATATTGCTCGCTTTCATCGCAATCCAAAGATGCGAAGATGAGGCACTACAATTCTGCGGAATTTGAGTGTGGATCTGAAAAATCGAAACGAACCGATATCGTCGATCAGCGGAGAAAAATCGGTGACAAATCGCACATCACTCGTCTGTTCGACTTACCAAAAGGGCGAATCTCACCGCACACCATGGGGGAGAATGAGGACGAAGAAATCGAGAGAAGCTCTTAAGAGAGGCGCATAAAACATCGAAAAGTCGGATTCATCGGGCCAATGCTCAAAAGAAAGATCTGGATCGTTGTTTGACATTCATCAAGAACGATCATGGGAATCTCATTTAGCCCAGATGCTCTCACATCACCAAAATGTACAAAGATGGCAAAGAATAATTGATGGGGCTCGAACATCAATTGGCACGGCTTCTGAAAAGCCATCTTGCTCCAAGAACAAGAAAAATTTGGAGTCAATGAATCCAGCGTGTCTTTTCCGAAAAAGAGAATCAAAGAATCTCAACAAGGTTGCGATTATATTGAAGGACAAACCGCCAAGCGCGAATGGAATCGAAATGGATCAAGTCCTACAATGTCTTCCTCTCATCAACTTCACTATATATGGGCCACCGACGATGACAAGGAGCCCACTCCAACAAAATCAAGAAAGGAAAAAAGCAAAGAAGCCGCCCCATCCACACCCGGTTGCTCCACGTAAAAAGAAACGAAAAAAATTTGAAGGCCTGGAGAGAAGAGGCCAAAGAAAGCAAAGCAAGCTACCATGACTCTAGCACTAGAAGATGAGTCGAAGAAGAAAGAGCGCCCGAATCCGCATAAGAACAAAGAACAGAATCGACAGCAAGCTTTCAACCTCGAGGGCTCGCCCAGAACGATCTGAGGTAGAAGCACAAATCGTTAAATCTCCTTCTCTCAACCTCAAGTCGATTCACCGCTCGACTAAAGGTCACGAGCATGTCACCTCCCGCTTAGTTCACCCGCCATGAACTCCGAACCAGATACAATCGCCACTACAAAGCAGAACCAATCGCAGTTTAACCAATCGCATAACTTCCACCGACTCAAGCACAACCAAGTTTCCCACATCTCATCCAATGTAATCCGGACGATAATTCCTCAGATCCAGATCAACAAAGACCATCACCGAAAAATGGTCGACTAAGAATTGAACGAGATTGATGAGACGATCCACAACCGGGTCGCCCATCCGGCCATCGAGAGAAGAAGTCATGGAGATCCTCACCGAGAGATCTCAGTTAAAAAGCTTCTCCGAGATCTTATCTTACTTGTTGAGCAGATGGGTGGTGCGGATGAGTTCGCAGATTTTGACTTCGATATGAGGAAGTCTCGCCAAAGTGGGATCACCAAATGAGCTAATATCCGATAAATCTGTGAAAGCTCGATCCACGGTGGTTGGAATTGCTTGAAGAAGAAAAAAAAGGAGATCGCTCAAGAAGCTCCGAAACAGACGCCAAATGGAGAATCACGAGTCGCCGAATGAAAGTGGAACTGGTGTTTGCGAGTTCACGACCAACCACCGGAGGCACAAACAATCGAACTCGATCAAGTGATGGATCCAATTCCTACATCTCAAATCACCATCGATCAACTTCGGAGATCAAATCTTGTCTCAAAGATCTCGCGAAAAAAGAAGAGATTGAAGTCTTAACGATCGAGAGACAAATTAGTCTCAAACAAATCGAAGCAATCGAGAATCGAGATCTCCCAATCCATGACCACCATGTTCTGGCGAGCTTACAAAATCGATTGATGACAAAATTTGAAAGCAGTGGATCAAAATCAATCTTCTTTTTCGGCGCCAATCGAGAAAAAGGCTCGAGTTATCGAAGAGAAATTTGACAAAATGATTTGGACACTCTCTCTGCTACAATGGAAATCGCCAAGACAGAGTGATTACAAACCGTTCGAGAATCTAACGACTCAAACTTGAGTTTTATCGCTAATGATCTAAATCGCATTATCGATCAACTTTGGGTCTCGACTTCCCACCTCAATCTGCTTTTTGATCAAACCAAAAAGGGAAGGATCTCGAGAAACCAACCCGACACATCGGATGATTTGATTCATACGGATAAGGCCGGGGACAAAGCTCAATTGCAAGAAAGGCTGCTGCTTGGTCTTTGGGACATCAAAATCTGGACCGATTACTCAAACCATGAAAGTCACGAAAGCGTGACTAATCGAATCTGGTGATAAGGAGCTAAATTTGTAAGATTGTCCAAAGAGCGGATGGTGAAGAAGAAAGAAAGGCGTAAAAAACCGCACAAGGCGAAGGGTTGAAACGAAGTTCAAATCAAGGGCTAAGAAAGGATTGATTGGAAAATCGCACGGAACCTCGGTTTGCCAAAAGAGTCGGCGAGATCATACCAAAAACTAACGCTTACGCTAAGAGGTTTGAGGAATGGAATAAGATCGAAGTGAATGGCTTCGGATGCCTTTGTCCTTGATCTTGTTCCAAAAAGAAGAATCACCGGATGATGAGTTCCTCAACCGGTTCTGAAATAAATATCCGGACTTTACGGAAGTATCCGGAAAATGAGGCCAAGCTTATAAATGTAAAGATATCTACGCCAAGAGTATGATCTGTTAGTATACTTTCGAAGAAGGCGGATGGCTCATTTGACAGATGGCATTTGAGAGATTCTACTTTGACATCTTGAGCAAATCGCATATAACCGATCAAGTCACGGACAAGCGATGTCAAATGGAAACTCTATCGATTTTCAACGTTCCACAAGACCAAAGAGAAATGCGAGAAGGATACAAGCCCAAGGAGTGAAGAATCGAAGACGTCTGCATGGATCACCGCTTTTTAAATTCAAAACTTTTTCGATGTAACATGTAATCAACATATCTAATGAAAAGTTTATTTTTTCGATCCCAAGACAAAATCTCTTTGTCTTCTTCGATTACTTGCTCTTTTAAGCGTTCTATACTTATCAATCTGTTTGGTTTCTCGGTGTTTTGGTTTCATCAAAAAAGGGGAAATTGTTGGGAAATTTATAGTTTTGATGAAAGTTCCAAAAACATGTAATAGGACCAAATCGGACACATTAGGTAATGATGTTTTTACATTATCGCTATAGGAGACCGGTTGATAATGATTGTATAGAAAAAAATCGATGTAATAGATAGGTCACATATTGAGGGGAACTCAATATGTATAGGTCGAATCTGAAGAATCGGAAGAAAGTTCGATATCAAACAAGGCGAGCGTTAAACCGAGCGGAAGATCGGATCGAATCGATCTAGTCGGATAACTTTCGGTGAAGTCATGAAGCTCAAACCTCGAATACTAGAAGATCGGATGACTTCGGAAGATAAGACCGAAGACCTACATCGGTAGAGTCGACCCGGTTGAAGCTAAGTCAACGAGCGCCGGAAGACTCTATCGGTGATCGATCGATTCGGTCGATCGAAATCGACTCATAAGATGAAAAACGATGTTTCATCTTATCATACGCGTCTGCGATCTAAACAAGAAGAATACCAACCTTAGTTGGAGGAACAACACCGCAAAAGCAAGTCTTCCATCCAATAAGGAAGAAACACGTATGAAACAGAGTCGATACTCGCGGATTCGATGTTGCTCTCTCAAACGGCTATAAAATACACATTCACGCTTTTTTGTGCCGTTCCTCAAAACCACGTCACATCAAGCCCGCAAGTCTACCTAAAATAGCCTTGATTCAAATTGCTCTCCAACGGCCTCTTTGATCTCAAGGTCTATAAATATGGGATCACACTTCAGAGTGAAACACGGAAATGCTTGGACAAACAAAATAATCAAGAAGCTCAAACTATAGTCGATTTCATACGAAGAACACAACAACAAGCTTATTTTATATTGTGTTCATCCCATAAGTTCTTAGCAAGAAATCTTTTCATCTAGCTATCAGTCCAACATGTACGCAAGGAAAGATTTCATAGTTGGAACCTCAACAATCTTACCCAAACCCCAAGTTAGGATAAGTTGTTTAGCAAGATTTCGATCTAGGGTTTCTAATCTTGATTTAGGATCGGTTGAGTGAGAACTCTTAAAACATCTGTTGGTGTCTTGTGTTGGACTAACACACTAAACTAAGTCCAAATTTCTTAAGTCGGTTAAAGTTGGTTAAGTTGGTGCCCTTGTGAAAGGAAGAGAGTGGGCGTGGGGCGGGTTTGTCCGAACCACTATAAATCTTGTGTGCCTTTTTATTTGCTTTGATTAATTAACTCTCTCACATCGCACAATCTTAAAAGCGCATACATATTCTAAGTTAAGATCGAGATAGCACCAAGCTTCGATCCGACGGACTGATATTTACGTCATCCGATTAAAAAGATAAAACTTGGAATCGATTTATACAAACCGGTTTTTCACACGGGTAAAACTTAAGCTTCCGCACAACACATCAATTAATCGATAGTTACCGAACAGATCTGTTTTGGCGTTCAGTAAGTTTTGGTTATCGACAAAATGATTCACTCGCACTCTGATCAGGCTATCTGCTCTCACACCTGATCTGCACGAAAAGTTTTTCAGAAGTCTATTCACCCCTCCCCTCTAGACTTCTGCCCTCACATAACCCGTTCGGGACCTACAGAAACTTTTTTGCCCGTAGCCATGCTCAAGTCCATCCGAATTCTCTTATCGATTGCTGCGCATCTCGACTTTAAAATCTGGCAAATGGATGTCAAGACAGTTTTCCTTAACGGAAGTCTTGATGAAGAGATCTATATGCAACAACCCCAAGGCTTCATTGAAAAAGGCCAAGAACACCTAGTTTGTAAGCTCATGAAGTCCATTTACGGACTCAAACAAGCATCCAAAGCTTGGAACCAATGTTTTGATCATGTTATAAAGTCTTATGGGTTTGATCAAAATGAGTTCGAAAGTTGTGTGTACAAAAAGTGTGTCGGATCGCATTGGTATTCTTAGTACTATCGTGAGACGACATTCTCGATCATCGGAACGATGTAAAGGTGTTATCGGGCGTAAGGGCATGGCTTTCAAAACAATTTGATATGAAGGACTTAGGGGAAGCCGCACACATCCTTGGGATCAAGATCACTCGAGATCGCAAGAAAAGGATGATAGGCTTGTCGCAAGCTTCATACATAGACACTGTCTTGAAACGATTCAGCATGCAGGATTCCAAGAAAGGCTTTGCACCTTTCAGACATGGAATTCATCTATCCAAGAAAATGTGCCCTAAGACACAAAAGGAGATAGATGACATGAAAGACATTCCATATGCTTCGGCTGTCTGAAGCCTTATGTATGCACCTTCTTTATGTCGAGGCCGGATATATGCTTTGTCGTTGGCATGGTGGCAAGATATCAAAGTAACCCGGGGAAAGAACATTGGACGGCAGTTAAAAACATTCTGAAGTATCTGAAAAAAAAAAATCGGGATAGAATGTTAATTTATCGATCGAGATAATCCCAATCCCCATAATTTCTGGCGGACTCGGTTTCCAATCGGACTTAGATTCCAAAAAATCTACCTCCCAGTAGTGTGTTTTGCATGGGGAGGAGCCATGACATGGAGAAGTCGTCAAGCGAAATCGTCGCAGATTCTACCATGGAAGTCGAATATGTAAATCTAACTTGTGAGGCGTGAAAAGAAGGTTTGTCTCAAGAACTTCCTAGTGGACTTGGATGTAGTTCCGAATTTGCCTAGCAGAATCACTTTTTATTGTGACAATGTCGGAGCAGTTGCAAATTCAAGGGAACCAAGAGCCCACAAGGCCAGCAAACACATTGAAATGAAATACCATCTTATACGAGATATCGTTAAGAGAGGAGATATAGAGGTGGCAAAGATAGCGTCAGAAGACAACCTAGCAGATCCATTCACAAAGGGTTTGCCTCTGAATACATTCGAGAGACATGTGGAAGGAATGAGTGTCAAGACCATTGCCAATCTGCTTTGAGTATAAGTGGGAGAAATTATTAGGTTCGTGTAGCTGACATTAGATGTCACGTATTAGGAACTACATGAGACATGTTGTAGTATACTTAAAAGCAGACTTTGAGTATAAGTGAGAGATTGTTGGGATTATACTAGAAAGTATGCTTTTACTTTGTATAATCAAAACTGAATTTCGAACTTATTTACTGAAATAAATTGTTTATCACTGATGCTTTAAATATCATCGAATGTTGCATATATTTACTGCATAACTGTTCAATAAGTAGTACGTGTTACATTGTAGTTAATTTAGTGATACCAGATCACATAAGATTAAATTAACAGTCCCTTGTAACCAAAAGTACATCATTCACGACCTAGATGGAAATGAACAATCCATCGTGAAAGGTTGAAGTGTAAGGCTCAGATTGGCTTGTCTTGACCAAGAGATTACACTAGTGCATGACTGATGCATGAATATAGGACCTCTGAGGAGGACAAATTCTTGAGGCGAACAAGGAAGAATTAGACCTCAGTGGTTCGTTATTTCTTAATCTTCGTTCCTTAAATAGGATCACGTGTGGTTGGTAACTATTGCTTTGACTTATCACGGGTAGAGAATCAACGAGATTCAATACTTTTTATCTTGGGCAATATTATTGGTCACATGTGATTGCTAAGATTTAATACGAAGAATCGTGTGCAAGTACGCTTGTTCGATTTGCCCCTTGAGAGGTTCATAAGATTTATCATACCAAATCTTGCAAGTGGAACTAGTTTCCGGTATGGATAATAATGTTGAATCGTTCCTTAACCAAGGACAAAAGATATTAATTAATGGAAAGCTATTTCAGTGGCTTGAATTAATTAATGGGCTAGATAATCTTAAACACGGGAAATAATAACAAGAGAGCCATATTGACTGTAATATGGGTTAAGATTGATAGTGCAATATTAATTATGTAGTGGGATTAATTAATATTTGTGGGCTTGAATAATATTGTGGCTCAATATTGATAATTCAAGATCCATTGGAAGGTCCAATCTTAATTCTCCTAAAGGCCCTTTAAGTAGCCCAACATAAAGTCCAATAACTGAAAAAGGTGTTTAAAAATAAAATAAATCTTGTTGCATATTTTTCCTCAAAATTTCGAAAATTATGGATTAAAAGGGGAGAAAAAATTTCTTTGAATTTTGTTATGGAATGAAGATATGTATTCTTGGAATACAAGATTATCTCATTAAATTCAAGAAATCTCCCACTTGGTTATCCATATAGTATATTTTGAAAATCTTGAAATATAAAGGGCAAGAAAGATTTTCTTGATTTTCTTGAAAAGATATTATGTAAGATATGTATTTCTTGAAATACAAGAATATCTCATAAATTCAAGAAGATCCAAATCTTGGATTCTTGTTCCCCAATATTTAGAAAATTCCATAACAAAGAGGAGTTTGGATTTTTGTGGAATATTTTAATTATGGAGAAAAGAATATATGAGATATATTCAAGAGTTCTTTGAGATCAAGAAAAAGATTTTCCCATATTATTATATCCCAAATTTTCGACCAACACCCTCTATAAATAGGGGATGAGTGTTTCATTCCCAAGTACAATTCCATGTGCTGGAAAAATTAGTAAATCCACAAAGGTGGTGCAACAAAGTTTATTTTCCTTTTGTTAATTGTTCGCGAGCATCCTACCACCGGATTGTCGAGCAAGGATTAAGGGAATACTTGGGAAGGTTTTTCGGTGTGTTTAATCAACGAGGCCATTACCATTCCAAGAGGTATGTTTACGTAAACTCGTAGTAATTCCGCATGCGTAGGATTTACGTGAACTGATTATATGCATGATTTGTTGTTGAATTATTATTTGAATTAGTATATGATTAATTCATGCTAGTAATAATTATCAGAATTAAATTTGTATTTAAATATTTATCCCGAATAGATCCGTCCAACTTATTCCCCAACATTAGGAACTACACGAGACATGTTGTAGTATACTTAAAAGTAGACTTTGAGTATAAGTGGGAGATTGATCAAAACTGAATTTCGGACTTATTTACTGAAATAAATTGTTTATCACTGATGCTTTAAATATCATCGAATGTTACATATATTTACTGCATAATTGTTCAATAAATAGTACGTGTTACATTGTAGTTAATTTAGTGATACCAGATCACAGAAGATTAAATTAATAGTCCCTTGTAACTAAAAGTACACCATTCACGACCTAGATGGAAATGAACAATCCGTCGTGAAAGGTTGAAGTGTAAGGCTCAGATTGGTTTGACTTGACCAAGAGATTACACTAGTGCCTGACTGATGCACTGAAAAGGACCTACAAGAGGACAAATTCTTCAGAACTGAACTAGGAAGAATTAGACCTTAGTGGTTAGTTATTTCTTAATCTTCGTCCGTTAAATAGGATTGCGTGTGGTTAGTAACTATTGCTTTGACTTATTACGGGTAGAGAATCAAGGAGATTCAATACTTTATATCTTGGGCAATATTATTGATCACATGCGATTGCTAAGATTTAATACGGAGAATCGTGTGCAAGTACGCTTGTTCGATTTGCCCCCTTGGGAGGTTCATGAGATTTATCATACCAAATCTTGCAAGTGGAATTTGTTTCCGGTATGGATAATAATGTTGAACCGTTCCTTAACCAAGGATAAAAGATATTAATTAATGAAAAGCTATTTCAGTGGCTTGAATTAATTAATGGGCTAGATAATCTTAAACACGGGAAATAATAACCGGGAGCCATATTAACTGTAATATGGGTTAAGATGGATAGTGCAATATTAATTATGTAGTGGGATTAATTAATATTTATGGGCTTGAATAATATTGTGGCTCAATATTGATAATTCAAGATCCATTGGAAGGTCCAATCTTAATTTTCCTAAAGGCCCCCTAAGTAGCCCTACATAAAGTCCAATAACTGAAAAAGGTGTTTAAAAATAAAATAAATATTTGATGCTCATTTTTTCCTATTTTTCGAAAATCATAAATAAAAGAGGGAGAAAGATTTTCTTTGAATTTTGTTATGGAATGAAGATATGTATTATTGGAATACAAGATTATCTCATTAAATTCAAGAAATCTCCCACTTGATTATTTATGGTGAGATTTTCGAAATTTTCAAAGAATAAGGGAAAGAAAGATTTTCTTGATTTTCTTGAAAATATATTATGGAAGATATATATTTCTTGAAATACAAGTATATCTCATAAATTCAAGAAGATCCAAATCTTGGAATCTTGATCCTTATTTTTTTCGAAAATTTCATAACATGAGGAGTTGGGATTTTTTGTGGAATATTTTAATTATGGAGAAAAGAATATATGAGACATATTCAAGATTTCTTGGAGATCAAGAAAAAGATTTTCCCATATTATTTTATCACAAGAATTCGACCAACACCCTCTATAAATAGGGAATGAGTGTTTCATTCCCAAGTACAATTCCATGTGCTGGAAAAATTAGTAAATCCACAAAGGTAGTGCAACAAATTTTTATTTTCCCTTTTGTTAATTGTTCGCGAGTTTCCTTCCACCGGATTGACGAGCAAGGACTAGGGAATACTTGGGAAGGCTTTTTGGTGTGTTCTTATCAACGAGACCATTGCCACTCCAAGAGGTTAGTTCACGTAAACTCGTAGCAATTCCGCATGCGTAGAATTTATGTGAACTGTTTATATGCATGATTTGTTGTTGAATTATTATTTGAATTAATATAGGATTAATTCATGCTAGTAATAATTGTTAGAATTAAATTTGTATTTAAATATTCATCGCGAATAGATCCGTGCAAATAATTCCCCAACAATAATACCTCCCACTTATACTCAAAGCAGATTGGCAACGGTCTTGACACCCATTCCTTCCACATGTCTCTCGAATGTATTTTGAGGCAGACCCTTTGTGAATGGATCCGCTAGGATGTCTTCTGACGCGATCTTTGCCACATCTATATCTCCTCTCTTAACGATTTCTCGTATAAGATGGTATTTCCTTTCAATGTGTTTGCTGGACTTGTGGGCTCTTGGTTCCCCTGAATTTGCAACTGCTCCGGCATTATCACAATAAACAGTGATTGTGCTGGACAAATTCGGAACTACATCCAAGTCCACTAGGAAGTTCTTGAGTCAAACCGCTTCTTTCGTTGTCTCGCAAACAGCTACATATTCGGCTTCCATGGTAGAATCGGCGATGCATTTCTACTTAACGCTTCTCCATGTCATGGCTCCTCCCCCCATGCAAAATACACTACCGGAAGTAGATTTTTTGGAATCTAAGTCTGATTGGAATTCTGAGTCTGTGTAACCGATGGGGATTAGACTATCTGACTGATAAAATAACATTCTATCCCGAGTTCTTTTCAGATACTTCAGAATGTTCTTAACAGCCGTCCAATGCTCTTTTTCCTGATTACTTTGATATCTCGCTACCATGCCAACGGCAAAGCAGATATCCGGTCTCGTGCACAGCATTGCATACATAAGGCTTCCGACAGCCGAAGCATAAGGAATGACTTTCATGTCATCTATCTCCTTTTGTGTCTTAGGGCACATTTCCTTGGATAGATGGATTCCATGTCTGAAAGGTACGGAGCCTTTCTTAGAATCCTGCATGCTGAATCAAGACAGTGTCTATATATGAAGCTTGCGATAAGCCTATCATCCTTTTCTTGCGATCTCTAGTGATCTTGATCCGAAGGATGTGTGCGGCTTCCCCTAAGTCCTTCATATCAAACTGTTTTGAAAGTCATGCCCTTACGTCTGACAACACCTTTACATCGTTCCCGATGAGCAGAATGTCGTCTACGTATAATACTAAGAATACCAATGTAGTTCCGACATACTTTTTGTACACACAACTTTCGTACTCATTTTGATCAAACCCATAAGACTTTATTACTTGATCAAAACATTGGTTCCAAGCTCTGGATGCTTGTTTGAGTCCGTAAATGGACTTCTTGACAAACTAGGTGTTCTTGGCCTTTTTCAATGAAGCCTTGGGGTTGTTGCATATAGATTTCCTCTTCAAGACTTTCGTTAAGGAAAGCCGTCTTGACATCCATTTGCCAGATTTCAAAGTTGAGATGCGCAGCAATCGATAAGAGAATTCGGATGGACTTGAGCATTGCTACAGGTGAAAAGGTTTCCTCATAGTCGATCTCTTCTTTCTGAGTATAACCTTTCGCCACAAGCCTTGCCTTGAAGGTTTCCACCTTCCCGTCTGGTCCCCTTTTCCTCTTGTATACCCACTTGCAACCAATGGGTTTGACCCCATTAAGTGGTTCGACTAGCTCCCACACTCTGTTATGATCCATAGAACCCATCTCGGCTTCCATTGTTGTTTGCCAAGAAACCGCATCCTTGTCTTGGATTGTCTCGTTGTAAGTCCATGGGTCTGATTCATCTTGACCGGGGACTAAGTCCGAGGACTCTCCTACCCCCATGAATCTCTCGGGTTGTCTTACAACCCTCCCACTACGACGAGGTTCCGGTTGTGTAAGTGTGTCGTTTGGTATGTCATCTTGTACAGTTGACACTGAGGTTAGCCCTCTTAGCTCATTTAAGGTAATCTCACTTCTGGGTTTTCTTTCGTTCATATAGTCTTCTTCCAAAAATTTAAAGTGGGTGATTATTACCACCTTTTGATCTTCGGGACCATATACACCCTTTTGTTCCCTTGGGGTATCTTATAAACAGTCTTAATTCTGATCGAGGATCCAATTTTCTGGCTTCCTTGTCCAACACGTAGGTCGGACACCCCCAAATTCTAATGTGCCTCAAACTGGGCTTACGCCCGGTCCACAATTCTTTGGGAGTTTTGGGAACCGATTTGGATGGTACCAAGTTCAGAATATAAGCCGATGTTTCCAAGGCATGACCTCAGAACGACTTGGGTAAATCCGCATAACTCATCATTGATCTAACCATTTCTAAAAGAGTTATATTTCTTCGCTCTGCAACCCCGTTTTGTTGAGGGGTTCCGGGTGCAGTTAGCTGGGATACAATCCCTTCATTTGACAAGTAGTTCAAAAAACTCATCGCTGAGGTACTCGCCTCCACGATCAGATCGTAGAGACTTGATACGTTTTTCCCTATGATTCTCTGCTTGAGCCTTAAATTTTTGAATTTGTCAAAGGTCTCAGATTTATGCTTCATAAGGAAAATATAGCCGTACCTTGAGTAATCATCAATAAAGGTGACGAAATACTGATAACCTCCTCTTGCTTTGATTGACATTGGACCACATACGTCTGTGTGAATGATTTCTAATACTTCTTTGGCTCTATTCCCCTTGGCTCCGAATGCCCTCTTGGTCATTTTACCCCCCAAACATGATTCGCAAGTTGGGATTGGTTCAACCCGGAGAGACTCCAATGAACCATCTTCTACCAACCTTTGAATCCTTTTTAGATTAATATGTCCCAATTTGAGATGCCATAGAAGTGTCTCGTTCACGTCTGATGAACATTTTCTTTAATCGGAAACAGTTGATGTGTTATAGGATGCATTTCGTGAGTGGTGTGCACAGTTAATTGTATAGAGATTATTCGACAACGTTCCATGACAGATAAATTTATCATAAAGAGAAATGGTAACAACTTTGTCAAAAGTAACCAAATATCCAACAAGGTAAAGTTTAAAAATCGAAATCAAATTCTTTCTAAAACTAGGAACGTAAAGAACATCGCTTAAAATTAAAACTCTGTCTTCAAAAGACAGGTGCACTTCTCCCACTGCTTCAGTTGCCACTCTCGTAGCATCGCCCAGTGTGATGAGGATCTCACTCCCACTAAGTTGTCGGGTCCGCTTGAACCCCTATAAAGTGAAACATACATGATCAGTGGATCCCGTATCCACCACCCATAAATGGGAGGCATGCGCCGCTAAACATGTTTCAACAACTAGTGCGTGAGAATTACCTTTCTTTCCATTCCTCTTAGGTTTGGAACAGACTGACCTCCAATGTCCTACTATGTCGCTCTCCAAAACTCTCCATATGCTTGATTCCATGCTCTTATTCGATGTTGAGTCTGCTTGGTTTAACTTTCTTCTCTTTTCATCATTCTTACCACCATTTGACCTAGAATGAAAAGAAGATTTATGTTTTCCCAAGTTCTTTTCCTCGCCCTCCATCTCCCTTTCAACCAAAGTGAGAGCATTTACAAGATCATCCACTGTAAAATCTAGATCTTCCAATAGATACTCAAGATAGTGGTGATTATAGCTCTTTGGTAAGGATTGGAGAATGAAATCAATCTTAGTTTTGAAATCACATTTTTCGTCGAGGATCTCAAGCTCCTTAAAGAGCACCATAACCCTAAGAATGTGCTGCCTTGCAGTCGTTCCTATTTTCATTTTTAATTCAGTCATTTTTTGCTTCACGCTTTGGACTGCCATACGGGCCGGATGTGCAAACATCGCTTCGAGATTCTGCAAGATGTCTGCAGCTGACTCATATCCTTGGTGAAGGCGTTTCAACAAATCTGGCAGATGTGCCAGAATTGTATCCTTCATCAATTCATTTGCCAGCTCCCATTCACCATATTGCATCTTGTCCGATATTCCGGCATCCTTAGCTGGTTTTTCGAGTTTTGGTGTATCAAGTACCCATTTAGATGGTGATGCGGCTAGGACAAGTTTTAGTTTGTAAATCCAATCGATATAATTTTCACCAGTAAGCAAATTGTCTTTAAGTATATTGAACAGTGGATTAAAAGGTTGCGACATGTTGAACTGAAATAAATAACAATTTGCATAAGCACAAATATATCACAAGGTTCGATCACATGTATCATATTGAAATCTCAAAAAAAAATATGAACATGCATCAGCCAACATCTCAAAACAGTTTAAATAAGCCACGTGGGGTGGGTCATTATTTAAACACATTCAAGCAGGTTACAAACAAGAAAACAGTTACAAACCTTTAATATCCAGATTAATAGTTGGCTCCCACTTGACCAATATAAAATTGACAGGGACTTTGGGAAAGTATATGCATATCAATTTTATACCTAAGTAATAACCATGATTAAATACATAATTATTATTTCGCTTTGAACGAGCCTCGTGGGGAGGGTCATCGTCGCCACTAATAATAATCCACAATCATCCGTTTGGAATTTATTCATGTGAAAGTCATCTTTTGACCGTCCCGTGGGGGGGAATTTCTCCAAAAGAATTCACAAATATATGGAGGTCAAAATTAATTCAATTTTATTATCCGGAATAAAATTGTCAATTAATTATTTAAACATACTTAGTAATTTTTCGAAGGTGAGATTTTTCAAAAAAAAAATTCTCATGCATCGCATATTTAAACACAATTTAAATAAGCATAAAAAAATGCATAAACATCAAAACAAAATTAAACACATTGGACACATATATCCAATTGTCATGGTTAATTTTGTCATGTCTTGATCTCGAGAAATCTCCTTCTTTGCCTTCATCGTTCGTCTCGAAAGGATCACTACGTCAAGCAACGTCATCGACCAGCTCGCGGGTCGGAGTTCCCGCCTAGCACTCCCCCGGCCGTGTCGAGTGGCGCCCGTCGCCCAATGGCGTCGCCCGACGACGCGTCTCCACCACGCATGTCCCGCGGACAAAGACGCCGGGCGGATCTCGGCGGGCGGAAGCATTCCAACGCCGGCCCCGGCCCGCCTAAACTTCGCCACGTCGCGCTGCATCCTCGCGTGTCTTTGGCGTGCCTCAAGATCGATTCGCCGCATCTGCCCGCCCGACCCGCACGGCTTTCAAGCCGCCCAGGTGTGGTGGCGTTGATCCCGCGTCTTGCGTGGTCTCGTTCTGACCCATCCGCCTTTAATTCATCGTCTTCAGATTGCTCACGATCCGGTTGCAATTTATTTACAAAAATAAATAAACCTAGATCTAGACTAGTCTATTACATTGAACGAATCAAACAAATCCTAATCTACTTCGTGGATTTTCTCACAAAGGCAAAAAACGAATTGAACTAATCGAATTAAAAACCACAATTTATATGCATGCATAAATATAAACATTCATCAAATACCATGACAATTGGATACCGCAAAAAAATCTAGCAATTCTATTATCCAATTTCAAATTTAATGAAAAACGAATTAAATTACAATTTAAAATTCAGAGTCTAAACCGAGGCTCGATACCGATTAATAGGGGGAATTAATTGTCCTGATCTATTCGGGATGAATATTTAAATACAAATTTAATTCTAACAATTATTACTAGCATGAATTAATCCTATATTAATTCAAATAATAATTCAACAACAAATCATGCATATAAACCGTTCACATAAATCCTACGCATGCGGAATTGCTACGGGTTTACGTGAACTAACCTGTTTAGAATGGCAATGGACTTCGTTGGCACGAACACACCAAAAAGCCTTCCCAAGTATTCCCAAATCCTTGCTCGTCAATCCGGTGGAAGGAAACTCGCGAACAATTAACAAAAGGAAAAATAAATTATTTGTTGCACCACCTTTGTGGATTTCTAATTTTTCAACACATGGAATTGCACTTGGGGATGAAGAAATCATCCCCTATTTATAGATGAGGTGGTGGCCGATTTTTCATCATGGAATAGGGAGGAAAAATCTTTTCTTAATCTCCAAGAAATCTTGAATATATCTCATATATTCTTTTCTCCATAATTAAAATATTCCATAAAAATCTCACCTTCTCTTGTTATGGTTATTTTCGAAAAACAAGGATAAAGATTCCAAGATTTGGATCTTCTTGAATTTATGAGATATACTTGTATTGCAAGAATACATATCTTCCATAATATATTTTCAAGAAAATCAAGAAAATCTTTATTTCCCTTATTTCTTCAAAATTTTCGAAAATTTCAAAATAAATAACCAAGTGGGAGATTTCTTGAATTTAATGAGATAATCTTGTATTCCAAGAATACTTATCTTCATTCCATTACAAAATTCGAAGAAAATCTTTCTCCCTCTATTATTTATTTTTTTTGAAATTTATAGGAAAAATTAGGCAACAAAATTTATTTTATTTTAAACATCTTTTTCAGTTATTGGACTTTACGTTTGGGCTACTTGAGGGCCTTTAGGAGAATTAAGATTGGATCTTCCAATGGATCTTGAATTATCAATATTGAGCCACAATATTATTCAAGCCCATAAATATTATCCCACTACATAATTAATATTGCACTATCCATCTTAACTCATATTACTGTTAATATGACTCCCGGTTATTATTTCCCGTGTTTAAGATTATCTAGCCCATTAATTAATTCAAGTCACTGAAATAACTTTCCATTAATTAATATATTTTGTCCTTAGTCAAGGAACGGTTCAACATTATTATCCATACCGGAAACTAATTCCACTTGCAAGATTTGGTATGATAAATCTTATGAACCTCCCAAGGGGGCAAATCGAACAAGCGTACTTGCACACGATTCTTCGTATTAAATCTTAGCAATCGCATGTGACTAATAATATTGCCCAAGATATAAAGTATTGAATCTCATTGATTCTCTACCCGTCATAAGTCAAAGCAATAATTACTAACCACACACGATCCTATTTAAGGGACGAAGATTAAGAAATAACGAACCACTGAGGTCTAATTCTCCCTAATTCAGTGCTGAAGAATTTATCCTCCTGTAGGTCCTATTCAGTGCATCAGTCATGCACTAGTGTAATCTCTTGGTCAAAAGAAGTCAATCTGAGCCTTACACTTCAACCTTTCACGATGGATTGTTCATTTTCATCTAGGTCGTGAACGGTGTACTTTTAGTTACAAGGGACTGTTAATTTAATCTTCTGTAATCTGGTATCACTAAATTAACTACAATGTAACACGTATTATTTATTGAACAGTTATGCAATAAATATATGTAACATTCAATGATATTTAAAGAATCAGTGATAAATAATTTATTTCAGTAAATAAAACAGAAATTCAGTTTGGTTATACAAAGTAAAAGCATACTTTCCAGTATAACCCCAACAAAATGCACACACACGATGAGTTTTTTTAGATAAAAATATTTGCCCATAGACTGTAACGCATCCTCTAACCCGTATAATCCCGAACAATATTTTACAATGACTTTTTTCATCTGTTTGGTATTAAAATATCGAATAAACAACATATCATCAAAGTCATATCAAATTACCAAAAAAAGAACTAAAATATATGCAAATAATTTGACCGTTTAATTTTATCATATATGGTATGCAGATACATAAATTCGTAAAAAATCATAACATAATGACAAATTATCGAATTAATAAATCAACAATTGAATAATCTACCATGAACACTGAAAAGTTTAAAAATATTACTTGAAGAACCCTAATGATAGCACAAGAAAAGAATAAATGACGCATAAAAGGAGAAAAGATCGACAAATTTGTCAAAAGAATAATATACACTAAATATAGAACCGTTATATTGAAACTGATTCCAAATCTAGTACACTAAATCGGTTTAGCCTAGTGGTAGGCAGTGATGTTTGATGCACAGGTGTCCTGCGTTCGAATCCCAGCAGGTAAATAGAAAATTTGTCTAATAATTTATAATCTATTATACTCAAGGGTGTAGAAGTCGGAAATCGGTAGGTGGGCAGATTGTGGCGGTCCTTTTGCCGCCTAGGCGGTCCTTTTTTTTAATTTTTTTTTAAATTGCAAAATAAATTAACATAAATCCGCCTAGATTCGCCTAGACGGCCGCCTAGATCCGCCTAGGTCCGCCTAATCCGCCTAGGCGGTCGCCTAAATCCGCCTAGGCGCCGCCTAGCAGCCAAAACGATTTTTCTCGCCGATTTTGACAAAATCGGGCCGGCCGGAGGCCGCCTAGACGACCGCCTAGGCCGAGTTCTGCAACCATGATTATACTAAAACAAATTTCACACAATGTGGATTGGCCATTGGGGTTTTCCGGTTATTCTTTTTTCATTTCATTAATTTCCGATTTTTTTTTAGGTAATATGTTTTCAAGAATTAACACATCAAACATTGGGCATTTCATTAATTTTCGATTGTTTTTTTAAGTAATAGACATACATATATATTTTCAAGAATTTACACAACAAACATTGGGCTTGATGGAATTGACTATTCTTATTGGATTTTATGACAGGGCTTGAGTCCATATCCAATAAAAGAAATTGAAACAAATAGAAAACCAACAGACTGATCATATAAAACAAAGAAAATTGTACTTCGTGGTTATAATTTTAAATCGATTTGAATGATGATTTGTGAAAACTTTATATTATAATTTCCTAATTTGGAGAACTCTTTCAATTTCTAAAATATGATATTTATAATTTTATTCTAGAGTATTTTTATATGTATATATTGTGGATTTATTATAAGTTTTAATTGATTGTATATTTTTATATTCACATTATAAATAATTATCAAATTGTCAAAAAAAAAATCCTTATATACACGTTGTGAAATGTATTGATTATTTACAATGTGAATATAAGGAAAATCCAATCATTTATAGTGTGAATGTGAGGAAAATATAATCAATTAAAATTTACAATTGATCTACTAGATATACCTAAGAACATTTTAAAATGACAAAAATTCATATGAGACAATCTCACACTAGTGTGTCTAAAATAAATGATAAAATATTGTGAGAACGCGGAGGAAACAGCAAACAAACTCGATGCTCGGTTTGTGAGAATGCGGAGGAAACATCAATTCACTTAGGCTCAATTTAGATGGATGGATTTAAAAATCCATGAATTTCACACAAAAATCATACTCTCCAATGAATTTATAAATACTTAGATTTGAGAGTTTAGAAAAAAGAGTGAAGGTGGAGAGGGGGAAGGGGTAGGGATGAGGAGATTTCACAAATGACTAGGTTTTGATGAGGATTTGAAATCCCTCCATTTTAAACTAGACTCTCAAATCTAAGTATTTGTAAATCCATTGGAGATTGATAATTTGTTTGTGAAATCCATGGATTTCAAATTCACTCATTCAAATGGAGCCGTATTTCTCTTTTGTCTCAAGATCACGTGTATTTGGAGGCTATGCTATAGTTGGCTTGGAGTGCTACTTCCGCAATATAATAATTTTGAGCTTCACCTCCTTATTCATTCGGGCGTTTATCGAGGTAAGAATTGTTTGCGAATCACTGCTTGTATTTGGGAAGGTGTGGTGTGATTGATTTGGAAGGCAAGGAATAAATCGGTGTTCAAAGGTGCGGAGTTCGTCCTGAATAAAATCTCTGAGAAACTGAAAGGAAGAACATGGAGTTGGCTCTTGGCAAGAAAATCATCCCAGAAAATTCTTCTTATGAACTTTGGCTCAATAATCCTTTGTATTTACTAAATATTTCCTAACTCTTGTGTACAGTTTGTACAGTTTGATTCGCTCATGAGCATTTTTCTTGTTCATTGGACTGTTCTAATAAAATGATACCTTTTCCTGATAAAAAAAAAATGTTAAAGTATTGTGTGCAACACCACTATTATTATTGTTGGGAAAAATCAACACTTTAATTGTAAATTGTTTGAGAAAGTCCTTCTTAATAATGATAATAATGGTGTACGGTGAAAGTGGGGCAACCAATACTTCTCAAAATAGAGTAACACTCCTGTGAACCAAGTTCATACTATGAACTTTAATTCAATATGACCCACTTTGAGAATGAATTGATCCGAATTTTCGTCCCTCTCTCATTCCGAGTTCATTACACTACCATGCTAACATGCCAAAGCCATCGCTTCACGAACCCATCGCCGCCGCTGATTCTTCCTCACCACATCAACCAACAACCCGACTCCATCGTAACTTGGAAGAACATAACGCCGTTGTTGGCCACAGCAATATCGCGGCAGCGGCACGTTGCTAGATCCACGTGGTTGCCCTCGGTGCCGGAGGAGACGATCAGCTTCAACGACGGCGGGTGGCGGAGCACCTCCTCCGTGACGGGGCTGTCATGCTATAAAACTATCACTGTTATTCTATAAAACTCTCACTGTTATGCTATAAAACTAGCACTGTTACGTTATAAAATTATCACCCTATAAAACTCTCACTATCATGTTATTAAACTATCACTGTTATACTATAAAACTCTCACTGTTATTCAGAAAAACTCTCATTGCTATTCTACAAAACTCTCACTGTTATGCTATAAAACTCCCACTATCATGTTAATAAATTATCACTGTTATTCTATAAAACTCTCACTGTTATTCAGAAAAACTCTCATTGTTACGCTATAAAATTATCACTCTATAAAATTCTCACTATCATGTTATTAAATTATCATTGTTATTCTAGAAAACTCTCATTATTATGTTATTAAGTAAATCACGAAGCAACCACAACAATTCGTAGAAACTATGATCAAGAATGACGTCGAGCATTTCTCTGAAGGCTGGGAAAGGGGAAGATCGTGAAGAAATCAACGACTGCTGATGACGATGAGGGAAGGACGACGATTTCGTATATGATTCGTGATCTCTAGTGCGTTGATTGTTGGTTGACTTGGTATATTTGACCCACCGGGTCAGATTTGACCCGGATTCATAATATGAACGAGGTCTATTTGTCCTCAAAATAATAGATATCTTCGTGTTAAATTGGTCTTATATTTCCTTAATAAATACATTACCAAATCCAATATGTTCTGTCGACATGAAAGCAAACATAGCATGCACCCGAGTACACCAGGAAAAAAACCCAATTTCTTAATGCAAAAAAAGCAAAGAGAAATCCACTTCCATTATGTACGACTGCGACGAATTTCCCACTCAAAAGCAGTAAAGCACACAACTCTTTTAACCACCCAAATTTAGAATATACCACAATAATTAAATATATCAAAAAATGAATTAAGGCTTTAAACTTTCGTTATTGAGTAATTAAACGTTTGCTTTATTGACTTTAGACATGACCTTTTATCTTATGTTATAGTATAAGCGAGTGTTTAATTTATCTTTAATTGAACCTTAAAAATCCTTGATGCATCTCTCACATTAAAATTAAATAAATAAAAAATCATTATGGATAAAAGCAGAATTCAAGGAATCAATTAAATAAAAATACCATAATTTTCAGAAGCTTAAAAATGTAATTTCCCTGATTATTAATAGCGACATTTAAAAAAACGCATGCTGGCGGTGACGCCGTTAGAAAATGGCCAAAGTTCAACTCTCGCCGCGTAAAACGTGGCAACCCGACCCAACGTCGGCTAACGCCGTCAAACTTAGTGTTAGTGCCTTTCCTTCTTGACAAATAATTGCACTGTTGAAGATGTAGAATCACATCGCTTTTCTCTCTCTTACGTATTTCTCCTACTATACATACACAAATCTATACATACACAAACATTACAGTTTCCTTCTCCTCTTTTTTCTAGGGTTCGTGACCGCTGAAAGACTACCCTTCGATCGCGTAAGTTTCGGTTTTCGTTCTGATTTTTAATTTTTAAATGCAGATTGACCATTTCTATTAACTATGAGTAGTTTTTTTTTTTTTATCATTTCTCAAGAAATATGTTGGTAGGAGTTGATAATTAAAATTGTGTGGATTGTAGATGTGAAAATTACTGCCAGAGTATTTTGACTTTGATTCAGTTGTTTTGTGGCATGATCGTCGGATCTCTATTGACCCCTACAGTGGCGGTCTAATCGTATTTTTTAGGGTTTTTAGTATTGGTCTCCAACAATAGCACTTGAATCTCGAGTATCAGTTTTTTCATCCTTATCCCTGCGTATAAAGTGCATTGGTTTTGGTACGTATTGGCCTTCAAATTTTGTCTATGTAATTTATTGTGGCTCTGTACTTTTTGTGTAATTTGTTTGAAGAATAAGCTCTTCCCGAGTGGTTGAAGATGTGGAAATTATCAAGAGTTAGTTTTTTAAGTCGAGACTGTCAAGAGTTAGTTTTTTAAGTCGAGACTGTACTGTGATTTTGGTGTTGTTGATTTTTGAATTCAGTTAGGTTTCATATTGAGGTTAGTTACTGTCCAGAAAGGTTTATAGGTTCTGGAAATTGCTTTCTCACGGAGGACTGCAGTTTGTGAGAAATTTATTTAGGGGAACATGTCATACAGTGCTTCAACTTTCACTTATCGAATTTTAGCTAATGATAATCAACTTTTGCGAGTTATAAACTGATACATGCTGTCTAACAATCTAGACGAAATAGTGATTGATAGAATTCATACATATCTGTTGACTAAGCTAGTTGAAATGTTCATGAACTAGTCTAATTTGGGTGTCATAATTAGCTGGCTAAATGAATGGTTGTTTCTTCTACTTTATTATTGCAGGTAACTTATTCTTCATTGATGTTCTTCAAATCAGTTTCATCTGGTCATTGATGTAAAAGGAAATTGATCATATTTGTCATTTATTGAGAGAAAGAATGGGGGCTGCTTGTTGTGTTACTGCTAAGGATAGAACTACTACAAATGGATCACCTGTTGAATCTTTTCAAAGGCACGTCGCACGCTCTTCACCATCTTGGAGCTTTCGATGGGATAATCGTGGACGAGTAGCAGGGGAAGAGACACATGCAAATTGGCAACACGATGGAGATGGTGGCACTAACCGAGCAGCTGTAAAATCTGGTACCACTGTTGAAACTGCATTTGCTTCTGGTGATGATAGTCCATTAGATAGTTCTCGGTCAGTTCCGTGGCAAAAGTCCCCACTTTCTGAAGGAAATAGCAGAATTTTGAGGCTTCCATCTTCTGGTAAATTTTTTATATGCCAGTTCTGATCTTCTGAATCAAAATGTTTTATAGATGTGAAGTATGTTATTGAAAGAGTCTTCTTTACTCATCTTATGATGGTGAAGTGGAGCACATATTGTATGAACTTTGCTGGTCATCTGCATTGAATTTGAAGAGAAGGCCTGTATTAGCAACTTTTTAAGTAATTCACATTACATGTTGAAAGAAAAGATTGAAATTCACCTCTGGTGTTATCATGGTCAGTTTTTAGGCATTGGTAGTATTGCCAAGGTAATGCTTCAATGAACAGAGTTCTACAATGAATTAAAAAGTTAATATTTTTATAGAGAATTTGAGTACTGATAGCTTGATGGTGAAGATGTAGAGAGCTTTGATGGTAACTTGTTTGCAATTTTCTTGGACGGAATCTAGTGAATTTAAAGAATATGCTTGCATTTGTTGGTCAAGCGGATGTTGTGGACCTGTTATTGGCCTCGTAGTTGGAACTTTTGTTCAAGGTGAAATGAGATCAGAATTTACCCATGGTTGCAGATAGTTTATTACAATAGTAACTCTAGTTTTTCCAGGCCTAGAAGTCTTTCTGATAACTTCTCCAAGAAAAAGGGCAGAAAAATTTGTACATGCTCATTCTGTAGAGTACCTCTAAGTATAATGCTGGCAGTACAGTTTAAAATTATACACTTCTCTATCTCCCAGTAGCATACAAATTGAATCTATTGAAAATATAATGCCAGCAGTACGATTTGATACACAATGAGCTCCTTGATAAGGAAGTGAATAGCATACCTAATGTGTCATACTCAACGTAGGTAAGGAAAAAGCCACTTCAACTAGTGAAATATTAAGGTAGGGATGATGAAAGGTTTTTCAGCCCCATATATTTCATATGGCAGGTGATGAATAACATTGGCATATGCTAAAAACTTCTCCTGTGGACCATTTGTTCCGTAGTCCAAAACCATTCATTTGAGAACTGGAGTTCTCACTAAGTTTGATTTTTTTTAGATATATGGTACAGTAAAATGTTAAAATGAGCTGTTATGGGGTTGCACTATGGAACTATTTTTTTCACTGGAATTAATCAATGAGGCTTGCAATGCACTAAGATTTGTAGCTATTTTCTGGATTATGTATTGCAAGTTTGTTTGGGAGATGTCTCAGATCAGGTTAGGAATTTGCAGTCTCTGAGAACTGTTTTGATGCAGTTGATATTGTCTGTTTCCTAGCACATTAACTACCTGATAATAATATTGAAATAAAAAAATTAATTTGTGTGTGAGGTTTGATAGTTGAAGGTTTGGTGCATCAGCTTTTAATAGTCTAAGTTGTCCTTTTTGGGAACAATTATTTATATTTATCAAGGCATTTATGCTCCAACAGTGGATTACACTTTTCTTGAATTAGGTAGAACTAGAACCAAATAGACTTGTGAGACTAAGTTTTTCAGATTATGACTTAGTAGATTCAGTTATAGGATATGCTAGTTCAAGTGTATGTTCCTTTTATTTGTTGAGATTCATTAAACACAATACTGCATGACTTATTGTAAAATTATGATATTTTACACTCATAATATATAATATGATTGTAATTTGTAATATTCTTCGATTTTCATTGTAATTTTTTATACTTATTTTATTTGTTTCCTGCAGATCAAGCTATCCCACAAACTACTATAGAGGTATGTGGAGAGTAGATGTAGTTAAGTTTCATTTCATCTGGCTCATGCTTATCTAGCACAGAGTTCCTCCCCCAAAACTTAATATCACTTTCCTTCTCTGTGTACTTTTCAGGTGAAGGAGTCAACAGACTCACCGCCTGTTTCTTACCCATCCCCAATAAAGCTCTCACCTTCCGTCCCTTCAGTTTCGTCCACGTCAGCATCTCCTCTGTCTACCCACAGTCACATGCCGCCTCCAAACTCGACTCCTTCTAGATGGCATCATCGTTCTCCAGGACATCGGTTACTACGTCAAGTATCTGATAGTAGAGTTCCAGAGTACAAATCACCAACATTCTCTATATCTGAAGAGCCATCTTTATATCTGCCCCCATCTTGGGGCAATGAATCTTCCAGAGGCTCCAATGGTGGGTCTTCAGACAGTTGGTCAATTCCTGGCTTCTCTGAGCTTATGACTAATCGGAGAGAAAGGTGGTCTTTCGATAGTGAAGCATCGGGCTTCAGCCGGGAGAAAATTACCAGATCTAGTGGGCGTAATTCTGGATCGTTTTCTTTTGATCTCCAAACTTGTGGTATTTGTACAAGACTGTTGACAGATAGGTCATCATGGGGTTGGAGTTGTCAAAAAATTATTGCTACCAATGAACTTGCTGTGGTTTCTGTTTTAACTTGTGGGCATGCTTACCATGCTGAATGCTTGGAGTATATGACCCCCGAAATCCATAAGTATGACCCGGCTTGCCCGGTTTGTACTCTGGGAGAGAAACGGATTGCCAAGATGTGTGAAAAGGCTTTGAAAGCTGAGCTGGATTCGAAGGCTAGAAAACGATCTAGGAAACAAGTTGTGGATAGTGATCTTAGTAGTGATTTTATGTTTGATCATCATAAAAGTGGTGGACTTGATGGAAAGGGTCCTAAGATGAGCTCAAGTTCAAGCTTGAAGATTGGGGGGAAGCAGCCGTTTTTGAAACGACACTTCTCGTTTGGCTCAAAAGCAAGTAGATCATTGTCTGAAAATCAGTCTAGTACAAGAAAAGGCTTTTTCTGGACAAGATCTAGCAAGAACTGAGCTTCCTAGTGGACTTTAACGTAAGTGCTTTTTCCATCTTTGAGGAATCATGATAGTATATTAATGCCATAGAGTTCCGGCCTGTAGTAACACTTCGGTGCACCGATTGCACTGTGCACTTGGTGTAATTTTGACCCAGTTTTGATAAAAAAATTCAACCAAGCTGTTTTAAATATGAGTATTTTTTGCAAATGACAGAAAAAGCGGTCGGGAAGTATCATGTTATTGTTTATCTATGAACTAATACTTTTTCATGAACTATTACTTTTCTTTATATGAACCAATATTTTCATTATATATTTCAGTTATTTTGTGATTGAGTCAAAATCTGGTCAAGCACATAAGTTTTTTGCCTAACGTCTGATATGCCTTATCGTTTTTGTAGTGTATCGACTATGGTCATTGCATTGCACTACGAAGGAAGTGGTACAGATATCATCAAGAAAGAAGATGTAGGATAGCTACTTCACACACATTGCATAAACAAAGGGGTCAACTAATACTAAGTGAATTTTTCAATTCATTATGATGGTATAGAAAAAGGTAATTCACAGGAATAGGAATTATATGATTGTGCTTTGTTTTGTATAATGATTATTTGGTTTTTATATGCTGAAGCACATGAAATCAGGCATGTCTGTTTGCGTGTTAGCCTTGAACCTTATATCTCGTTTTCTTACAATGTTCACCACGTATTTTATTTATATAGAGTTCCTCTTGCACTTGACACTTGTTCACATATAATTACAATATAATGGCGACTAATGTGCTTTGTATTGGTACATGCGTCCTCTGTTTAAATATGGAATTGCAGTAGCAGGAGTTAAATATATACTGTTCTACTGGGGTAACTGTTCGAAACCACTCGTGGTTTGAAAATGCTCCCGAATTCCCCTCGTAGGTTTAGAAGTTGCAAGAAACATCTTGTGGTTTATAAAATCAAGCGATTTTTTTTTTCTTTTTAAAAAAAAATAAGTTAAATTAATTTATTTCTTTTTTATAATTTTTATTATGTCCTTTCAAGAATCATGGTATAATTTCAAAATTTCCAAAAAAAAAAAAAGAAATAATAATTCAGGATGCAGGAAATGGATGAAACTGTAAGGTATATTTTTTTAAAGGGTAAATTTGCTTAGGTTTCGTGAAGAGGTGGAAAATTCAAACATATCTCAACTGATAATTCTATTTTATTTTCTTTGAAAAATTTAGTTATTGTGCACTACAACAACAGCGATATACTCGGATACATTATCCGACAGTGGCTGTTATAATTTTTTGTTGTATATATAACAGAAGTTCATCTTTATCTTCACTTCCCCACTATACACACTACACAAGCCAACATACTGATAAATCAAAAATTATCCGCAACAAATAGGATACTGTGCATTCAACATCTAGCCTAAACTCTTACCCATATCATGCAATTTTGTTTTGGACGAAAACAGTATTTTTCTATAAAGATTGGAACTAATGAGAACATTTATTTATTTTCTTAACAAATTCCATCACATGAGCAGTTCAATGATCTACTTTGTAAATAAAATGATTCATTAATAATAATAATACACGCCGTCACTGTCTAAAACAAAAATTGAATACAATTTCATCACAAATTTAGATAAAAAAAATTATAAAACTGTTTGAAGTAAATTTAGAAAACGCCTAGCTTCCACTCCCACCGCCATTACTTGCTCTCAAATTTATTTATACAAATCCCCCATCTCAAATTCAAACGGTTCCAAATTGATAAGAAAAGCCTCAATTCTCATCGCTAAAACGAATATCGAGATACAAATCCACACTCGTCCTTGCTAATTATTCGTGAAGCTAGTGAAGCTAGCTGCAGTCACTATTCATATATATAAAAGGTTAATTAATTAGTTATCTATTAATTAATTAATTAGATGGCGGACTTGCGAGATGAGCATGGAAACCCGGTCCAGCTAGCGGACCAGTACGGAAAACCGGTTGAGCTCACTGATGAGTACGGCAACCCCGTGCATATCACCAAGACGGAGACGGTTGGCGGCCTCATGGCACGTGAGGGGCACGAGCAGCAGGAGCAACTTCATCTCCCTGCTGACATTGCCGCCACTGGTGGCGGACCAGTAGAGGAACTTCATAGCTCTGCTGCCGCTCCGGGGGTGGGCGGCGGAGTGGTGAAGCCTGAGGTGCCGCCGCAGCCGCAAGAGCAGCTTCATCGCACCGACGACTCAGCCGGTGAGGCACGAACCGCCGCAGCCGCAAGAGCAAGTTCGTCGATCAAGCTCCGGCTCTAGCTCGGTCAGTTCTCAATTAAATTGTGTTGTGTGCATGTCTATACATACTTATTTTATGGCAAATACTATTGTGTACCACTGTACCGTGCAATTCAATCATACTATTTTTTTAAAAAGTATTAGTTGTTTTACTCGAAGGTATTAGTTGAAAAGTGAAGTTTTAAAAAACATTACTAAAAGGTGTTAGTTAAAAATGAAGTTTTAGAAAGTATTAGTTAAAAAATAAATTTTAAAAGAGTATTAATGTTTCAATTAAAAGGTATCCGTTGTTTTCACGGAACAGTATTAGTTGTGGCTGGCTTAAATTTTCAAATGGTACTAGTTGTTTTACCTTGAAGTGGTATTAGTTGTTTTAACCGGAAAGTATTAGTTCTTTCACTTAACAGTATTAGTTGGTTTTCACTGATAAATGCAGTCGGAGGACGACGGGCAAGGAGGGAGAAGGAAGAAGAAGGGGCTGAAGGAGAAGATAAAGGAGAGATTTGGGGGTGGGAAGCATAAAGACAAGGATGAGGTCGCACACGGCACAGCATCTGCTGCTACTACCCACGTCAGCAGTGCTACGGTGCCCGGGGAGAAGAAGGGCGTTTTCGAAAAGATCAAGGACAAGCTCCCTGGCCACCATTACAACCACAATCACTGATTAAATCCTGCCTGCTCATGATTCTAAACTTATACTTGATAAATAATGGATACTATATGTATGTATATGTTTTTCTAGTTTGTTTATGTTATGTTGATTATCTAGAGTTTATTACTTTGTTTGGTTTTTGTTGACTCGTTTGGTTGATTTTGTTGTAATGGGTCTGGGTTCCTTGCCCTGCTTTCTTGGACAATTTGTATTTTATGACTGTATTTGGTTGTGCACTGTTACCTATTGCATTCCTATTTTATTCTTAAGTCAAAAAAATTAAATCACTTCTCGATGTAAATGATTAAGAAGTTGGTTCAAAGTAATGTGTTTAAGGTTGTAATTTTTTAAATGTAGTTTTTTGGCTTCCTCCAGAATTCAAATGTAAGACTTATTATGTAACTTAATGAAGATTAATGCCGAGACTCTTTGGGTAGTCTCTCCTCAAAAGTAAATTCTCCAATAGCATTCAAAAGTAAATTCTTCATTGGATAGTCTCTCCTCAAAAATAAATTCTCCAAAAGCATTTAAAAGTAAATTCTTCAGCACCATTTGTGTCAATTTAGAATGGGTACAATTGAATTTATTTTTTAATTTTTTTTCAGCTTTTTTTTCAGTCGTTTTGCCCTTATTTTTTATCTGATCCAGATTTTTTTTTCGGCTTTTTTATTTCAGTCTTTTTGCCCTTTTTTTTAAATCTAATCCAGACCCAACCCGATTTGATCCATATTCCGCCCGACTATTAGTTCATGGTTCACTAGTTTTTTCTCTTTTTTTTAATACCCGATTCGACCCGTTCTCCGCCCGATTATTAGTTCATGGTTCACTAGTTTTCTCTTCTTTTCTTTTTTTTTACCCAACTCGATCTAAATCTGGTTCAAGTTCATGGTTCACCCGACTCGTATGGTTTAGGGCTCATGGTTTAGATTTAGTTTTAAGATTTAAAATTTATAGTTCATCTAAATTAAAATTGAATACAATTGCACTAATTGCATGTTTGTGTAATTGTTCACAGAAACATCACTCCTCCTCAAATACATAAGCCATTGCATTACACGCGAAAATCCTCCTCCTCACCATCGTAAGTCGTAAGCAAAGGGAGAAATCTACTAAAAGTTTGAAGGAAGCGTTTGTCGTTGCTTTTAGAAAGAATTTGATTGGGCGTTGTCATAGCAAGTTTGTTGCTTTTGAAGGCTCATATTGAGTTAAACGACAAATGGTTTACCACTAGCTTGTTCAGAATTTAGATTCAAATCTATTTGTGTCCCTCCTCTTATTCTAGACCTTGAAGTTGCAACAGAGCATGACCTAACTATTCAACCAGGGCACCATTTTATGTATGAATTCTTCTTATTACATGAGACCGTCTATTCTAAAGGTGCCTCTTATTTCTTTAACTTACTGGAGCCATGCAGCTCCCCTTTACTAGCAATATGGGCCATGAAAACTATCAGTATATGAGCTTTCGTGTCAAAATTATCCTGTATATATATCTTGTTTGCTGTCATGGGTAATGTACGGTATACTAAGTTCACATAAAATACGTCATGCGCAAACAAAATTAATACTATTGAGTGTGTATTATCTAGTAATATTAATGGCATCATCTTGAAATAGACACATCGCGAATCAAGATTATACATATAGTGGAACTAGAAAAGATATGAACAAATGAAAGTTGGGAAAAGCGGAGCATCTGGAATCTAAGTAAGTGCATTCTCCTAAGCTGTCATTAGCTCATACAAAGTAAATGTACGTAGTGGAAAAAATCAACCCAAACTAGTGGAAAAGCATGTAATTAATCACTATGTCAAGTCACTAGCAATTCATAAAGTTTCCCAGTGAATCTGTGCTTCCCAACAACATGGGGAATTTTAGTATGACTATAATTTACTGTAAATGGTGCAGTTCCACCAAAATCTCTCGGGAAAATTGTTAGAATATACAAATTACTAATAGATATAATCAAAATTGAAGCAAAAATTGCAATTTAAAAAAAATATATATAAATAAATAAATAATTGAACTTGGTGGCAAAAATAAATGACGGACTATAATTGCCACACCAACAAAAATATAGTATCATGGTCTAGAATTTAAAAATAATTGTGTACAAAACTTATAACTACTTGAATTTTTTATTTTTTTTGACAGGGTAACTACTTGAAATTTGAAAATACAACAGAAACTTAGGGGTATTTGCAAAAAATTATGATTTAAAAAAAATGATTAAAATTAGTGATTATGGTCAAAATAATTAATTAATAGTAAAAGTTGATAGTGTTTGTAAAAAAAAAAAAAAAAATTGATAATGTTTGCAAAAAAAAGTTAAAAGTTTTAAAAAGAATACTAATAAGTTACTAAAAACATGTTCTTTGAAACTTATAACTTATAACTTATGAGAGCTTATTTAAGCTACTAAAAAAAAAAAAAAAAACACTTTTACACACAATTCTAAATAATTATAATCACTTATAAATTTTTTTAAACATCCCTTTATATGCATCGTCAGCTACTCGCGGCACAGGAAAGTCACCCAAATTAAAATATTTTTATCCAGACTTTTTCTAAGTATTTGTTTTTTAGGGTAAAAAAAAAAGGAATAACGGTTATTTGACGTTAGGATGGCAGCGTCCACGAACAGATCCAACGGTGGAGAACACGTGTTCGTCCACTCTTCTTTTCTCTTCCACCGCAGCCTTCCTCGCACACACGCACTTACTGTGTTACTCTGTGAAAAAGCTTTTCCTCTTCACTTTTCCCGCCCATATAAACCTCCTCGATGCAGCCTCAATATCTCCAAATGCTCTCCCATTCTCACTCCACCTTTCTCTCTCTAAACCACCGCCGGATCTCCCCTCCCCTCGCATTTCCTCAATCTCTCTTCTCCAGTCGAAATTGCTCGGCTTCAGCCCTGAATTCGGGCTCAATTCGATTCAATTCAATTAAGATGGCTTTTGTTCGTTCTTCTCTCTCTAATGGCCACGCCGATCAGGCCGTTTCCCTGGGATTGGAAAATTATGATTTCGACCGCTTCGCCGAAGTAGGCAACCAGCTAGCCGACGCCGCCGGTGACGTCATCCGCCAGTACTTTCGCAAGAGCTTCGATATCCTTGATAAAGAGGATTTAAGTCAGTTTTTTTTGTTTTTGAATTATTTTTTATATGTTCTGTTGCATTGTTATGCTGTGTTTATATTCGTAATCGGTTGGATTGGACTGTTTTAAGTTGTTGAGCTGTATTTAGGTCCAGTAACGATTGCTGATCAAGCGGCTGAAGAGGCTATGGTGAAAATTATACAAGAGAATCTTCCTTCTCATGCAATGTGAGTGTATTTCCCCCCGGTTTTTCTGAATAAATCAGTTAGAGCATCTAATAGAATTCACCATGATATTTATCCAGTTTTTATATGATATGATATGATTTCTTTTAAGTTGAAGCTCATGAAGTGATATTTATATGACCTTAATTGTAAACCAGAGGCAGTTTCTGCAAAGCTGTGGATCATGAATAAATTTACCAATCACATGAATTAAAATGTTGCTTATATATCTTCAGTGTTGGTGGGATTCTAATACTGGTACATGAATGTATAGATATATACCTTTTGATAGAGCTGAATTCAGTTTCCAATATCTCGACTGAACTGTGAGATATGATTGATCCACACGGTGGGATAATGGCTTTGTTTCACTGTGTGTTGATGAATTCAATTTCATCTGATTAGGATTTTAATAGTTAAGTGGGAGAAGATGCATCTGAGTTATCATATTAATCAAATTTGTTTTAGCTTTTTTAATTTTGAATTTTACCTAAACAACTGATTGTCACCTTCAGTTTTGGGGAGGAGAAAGGATGGAAGTGTAAAGAAGATTTTGCAGACTTTGTTTGGGTATTGGATCCTATAGACGGGACAAAAAGTTTTATTACTGGTATGTATTTACATAACTCACTCCTTTATGATTGTGTATCAAGCTTTGCCTACTGGCTGATTAATTGTTAACATTATGATAGGCAAACCCTTGTTTGGAACACTAATTGCTTTACTCCATAAGGGTAAACCGGTAAGTATTTCAGCAATCTATTCTATTTGATAAGGCTATGTCTAGAATTTTGGTTCTCCTTTTCTTAATTTGCTTTCTGAATTCAATTTTTATGTGGTAGATTCTTGGCATTGTTGACCAACCTATCTTAAGAGAAAGATGGATTGGAATGAGTGGGAGGAGAACTACTTTGAATGGACAGGAAATTTCTACACGCAAGTGTTCACAACTCTCGAAAGCCTACATGTATGTTACCCATTTTTCAATCACATGTCCTAGGTTTGGAACAATCAAATGAATCCATATATTTGTACATGATTTTTCATGTAAGATGTTTGTCTGTAACATATCTTATTCTCTATCTCTTGTTCGGTTTGTGATGTGTGATTGTGGGTTTGTTTCAGGTACACAACCAGTCCTCATTTATTTAGCGGGGATGCTGAAGTGGCCTTTGCTCGAGTAAGATGTAAGGTGCGTCCACTTGTCGAGGAGTGATAAGAGTTTGTGATGTGTGATTGTGGGTTTTTTCTTGGTTAATTACATGAACCCTTCCGAAATGAAATTAGGAGTAATAAGAGTTTTGTCAGCTTAAATTCTTATTCTATTTGAGAAAACTTTCACCAGTTCTGCTAGCCAAAGTTCAAAGAATGCCTTGTTATTTTCATTGCCTTTTTAAAATGGAACAAAGACGATGCTTTTGTATTCTGATATTCAATTTTTTTGGTATCACAGGTCAAAGTACCACTATACGGGTGTGATTGTTATGCGTATGCCCTGTTGGCCTCGGGCTTTGTGGATCTTGTGATTGAGTCGGGCCTCAAGGTTAGTAATATTCTGTGCTATCTAATCACATTTCTGAGTGGATGCACCACAAAGCTATAATGATGCGATCGTTTATGATTTTTTACTATGGTAAGAAATCTTAATTACATTTGCCAGCTAGTAATTGGAAGCCCCTCACTTATAATTTATTCTTCCAATACAGATGGATCAAAATTAAAATGTATTTTACTAACCTAATTTATCCACCAATTCAAAGGCGTGTAAGTGAGTCGAGCCAGCTCACCAACTACTCATGTTAAACTTGAAATTGACTTGAATTTGATCGAGTTTGAGCTACTCGAGTTGCTCTCGAGCTTAAGTTTGTGCACAATAATACTAAGCTCATCAGCTCAGAAACCTAATAAGCTCACATAATTTTACTATTTTATCCATAATATGTTAATTATTTCCAGACATATTCTAATTATAAGTAAAATTAAATTATCTAATCTAAGTTATCAAGTCGAGTTGAGTCGAGTTAGAGAATTTGAGTTTTCAATCGAGTCGAGCTCAATTTCGAGTCGAGTTTCAAGCTTCAAATATTTTAAATCGACTCGAGTTCGAGCTTGACACTCTACCAACCCTGTCCTCTTTTTTACTTTTGACTAATTAATGAATTTTGAATTTTGTGAGACCGTGTGTATCATCTTTTATGCTGGTAGGTCTAAATCAAATTAGCTTTTCCATAGGGTGGTTGATCAAAGTGTTGTAATCTTTTAGCCTGTGATGTGATGAGGTTGACGTGAAGTGTATTTATGGTAATGATGCTGAGTTTTTCACGTTTTGGTGCAGCCATACGATTTCCTATCCCTGATACCTGTGATTGAAGGTGCCGGTGGGGCTATAACCGATTGGAAAGGGAATCGTCTTCATTGGGAGGCTTCTTCTAATGCAACGGCCACTTGTATGACACTCATCTTTACACCACACTTTAACTCATTCATCTGAAACTACACAATCTCTCTTGTGAAATTTCTTCATACTATGAAATTGACATCATTAAACTAATAAACTGATATCATTACTCTTGTATACTAATACTCTAGCATTTAATGTTATGATATCAGTTGATAAGTGTTATGGTACTAATTTATAAGTGTAATGCTATACATTTCATACTCCCTTCTTCCCACTATAAGTTTTTCACTTTCCTTTTCTATCAATCCCATTATAAGTTTTTCATTCCATAAATGGAAAAAGTCATATTTTTTATCCTCATTTTTTACACAATATTACAAAAAATAGCACTTTATACTTCACTCATTACTTCACATACTTTTTTCCACTCTTCCAATACTCAAAACTACCCTTCATTTTTATTATTATTCCTTAATTAAAATACCCAAAAGAAATGAGAAACTTATATCGGGACTGAGGGAGTATTAAGAACAAAGTATTAGTAAAACTAATATATAGGTGTGTTATATAACAATCTAATCCAATTCTCAACATTTCTTTTTTGGGCAGCTTTCAACGTACTTGCAGCAGGCGACGAAGGGGTTCATCAAGAAGCTCTAGACACGCTACAATGGCACTAGCACATTTATAATCTAATATTCCGCTTATTTGGACTATAGTTATGATAAATGACTCCACAAATGTATTAAGTTTTGTATTAATAAAACTTATATCGTCGTAAAGTTTAAAATCAACTTGACTAACGATGTATTTGACTGTATGTACAGCTTTTATTTATGTAGCATTTGTATTGGGATCGGATATTTCCAGTGTCATGGAACTTTTCAAGCATTTTCATTGAACATAAATTAATCCAAAGTACAACATGGCAAAGTCCAAAACGTGAATTTCTGTTTTACGTGGGGTAGGGAGTAGAGTGTGTGATGGAAAGGTGCACTCAATTAAAAGACTACGATGCACGCCTTCCAAATGCTCCTAATCCTTCCCGAAATCAGTACTATAATGAGCACTTGATTCGAGCTTCTTAGCTTCATTCAGCTTCCTCACGGCCTAGAAACAAGCACGAAAAAGTGGTCAAAATTCGTCGCAAAATGAAATCAACATCAAACTTTCGAAATAAAAACAGTGTATTAACCCATCAAATGCAGAAAGTTACCTTCATGAAATCTTCATGAATGACATAATCACGCTCTGCTCGAATTGCTGACATTCCAGCTTCAGTGCAGATATTACGGAGGTCAGCCCCATTGAATCCCTGAAAATGCAACATATTAATAGTTAGAACTTTAAAAAAACAAAAACAGGAAGAAGAATTTCTGTGCTTTACCTCAGCAAGTTTAACAACAGCCTCGTAATCGATTTCACCGTGTTTGGCTATCCCAGCAGCATGGATTTTCAGAATCTCCATTCTTGACTGTTCATTTGGTAATGGTATTTCTATTTTCCTGTCTAGCCGACCAGGACGAAGAAGAGCAGGGTCCAAAACGTCGGGTCTGTTGGTTGCCATTATCATTTTAACCTGCATGTACCAATTTAACTCACTTAACAATCAAGTCTACAAAACAATGGCTGAATATTGGTAAAAAATTCCCCATATTAACAATGAAACCAAACCTTCCCAAGCTGATCAAACCCATCAAGCTGGTTAAGCAACTCCATAAGTGTCCTTTGGATTTCACGGTCAGCACTTGTTCCCTCGCTGAAACGGCGTCCACCAATGGCATCAATCTCATCCATGAATATGATACAGGGCTTCATACAAAGAAAGACCGTCGTCATTATTGTCATTCCAAAAATGTATTTACTTCTGATGTTCAGTTTTAGAGAATCAAATATTCGGTCCAAGTCCAACCCTTTTTAATTGTTATCTAGAGAAGTGTTTTTTACCCAAAATAATTGTCATTTTGCACTTGTTATTTGTGATAATATGCATTAACTAAGAAATTTTATTCCATGTAGGTAAACGAAAGGGTAAAAATGTCATACTACACATTTATTGCTAATTGCTATTTAATGATTTCCTTAACTCGCGTGAAACATCTTTAAATAACAATTAAAATGGGTGGGAGGGAGTAGCATCTTAGACTTACTTGGTGATCACGGGCATACCCAAACATTTCCCTGATCAATCTTGCACTCTCACCGATGTACTTATCGATGATAGCACTTGATACTACCTGCATAGTTTCTTCTTGTAAGAATCTAGTCACTTGATAAAAAGGCTGTATGAGAGGTTTCAAAATTTCCCACCTTTAAGAAATTGGCATCTATGTTACTTGCAATTGCTCTGGCCAACAATGTCTTGCCAGTTCCAGGAGGTCCGTAGAGAAGTACACCCTAAAACATTCCGAACAACATATCAATGAAAAAGCAGAAGATGGACAATTCAAAATCAACTAGGGTATGTTTGATTTGAGATTAAGTCTAGTCGATTCCAAAATCTTGATAAATAGTGTGTGTTTTGTGTGTAAGTTTTGAGATTTAAGTAGAGTAGTATGTGCGATGTTGTATTGCTATATTGTTGTTGATTGTGATTATAATTATTGAATAATTGTACAATGATTATGAGTCATTAGAGAAAGTATCACGGGAAAAAATTTGTATTTGCAGGTTTATAAGTATTTGTAAGTGTAGCCTACCCCAACTATTGGTTCATGTAGTCTACCCAAATTATTTGGGATTAAAGGCTCAGTTTGTTGGCTTATAGGTATTTGCAATTGTGAATGCATTAATCTCCCAAAGTACAATAGGATTTAGATCTCAAAATCCCAAATCCAGTTTTGTAATACCAAATTAAACGTGCCCCTAGTCTCTTTGAAATGGTTGTTACCTTGGGTGGTTTAATGCCAACTCTCAGAAAAAGCTCAGGATTCATTAGAGGCAATTCAATAGATTCTCTCAGTTCTCGGATTTGATCGCCCAGCCCACCAACAGCAGAATAACTGACATTCCCAGGATCTTCATGAAGCATATTATAAACAACAGGGTCTACCTGCAGTACACATTAAAACTAATGCTTCAACAAAACTAAATCAATATCTCGACCCAGAACCAGTTGAAACACAACTATAATTGATGAGCAAATGAACCAGATAAACCAAAGCATTAGTGTCCAACACATTTACTTACCTCACGAGGAAGAGCTCGCATGATTGTCAATGTAGTCATATCCAGAACTACCCTGGTGCCAGATGTAAGTTTGTCTTTGTCCACTTTACTGCGGCATCCAACGACATATCTTGGGCCACTGCTGGCTTTAACAATCACTAATATAGCAAAAGAATGGTATATTATAAAAGGAACACCTGTCTTATACAGTAAGACACCAAAAAACTTGAATTGATGCTACTGAGGCAGGACTGATGACATTGGTCATAAGAGCACCTTGACATGGTTTTTGTATATTGTAAATTTAGGCCTAGAGCTGAAGATTTTATATTCAAGATATAATATAGAAACATTGACGGAGATCAGAGGAAAAATTTAACTGGCAATCTACCAAGTCTACCAATAATAACGTATAATTTCGAAGATGAGAAACACGGGACATAGATTCACAAAACCCATATAACAAAACCAGCGTAAAAGGTAATATAAATTCTTACAGCGTTCATTATCCAGAGGCCTCAGAACTTCGCCTATGATCTGTCCAACGCTCTGAAGCGACTTCAAATCATCTTCAGTTTTAGCATATTCTTTCTTCATAACTCTTAAATTATCCCTTGCTGTGAAAATAAGATAATGTCATTACATCATATATCAAATTGATATTTCAAGACAAAAAGGAGTGATAAGAGCTAAAAGTTACTTATCAGAAAGCCATAAGCCTAAATCTAGCATAAAATATACTCACTCCTTGCTTGGACAATTTTTCCCTCAGATTAAAAAGACATATTAAATGTTACTGGAATTGTATTTTTTTTCCTACACTCGTCCTCTTTCACAATTACACAAGATGACATGACACAAAAATAAAGTGTTCATCGAAATTTTGCTAAAATCTAAGTGTGTTAAATAGGGATATTTTGGTCAGTTGAAGAATACTTAATGCTTTCAATACGAAAACTGGACTATAATTTGAACACAAGAAAGCAGCACGGAAGTCTATCTAAGTGGTATGGAGGGAGTAGCTGAAATAACAAAACTCAACATTTGTACAAAATTACAGTACGTGATTATTGCCACCCCCACCCCCACCCCCGGCTCAAAGTAGCCCCCTGCGAATTAACGATTGTCAACCTCACTGAGTAATAATATTAAGAGTTGAATAGAGCTCGGACTGCACCGCAACAAAACATCAAACTATTCTAATGCCATATTTCCAGTAAACTCCTGATGAAATCTATTTTTACAACAATTCAATTTACTTAACTAAAAACTCGTAATGCAGCTTTGAAGTTTCATATACCATAACAGGTGGCAATTCTAAAATGTCAGGTACATGCATTTGCAATTCAAATTAGAAAAACCTAAAACAAAAATCCTCCTTCAATTATCTTAATTCATAACTCTAACTCATCATACATTTAACAGCCACCAACAACCGAAAACTTGATTCTATATAAATCCTCTCCTAAATCAAACACATAGAAAACAGCCTAATTACAAGCACATAGAACTAGTCAAAACACACAATAAATTCTGATAAAAAAAAAACACAATACAGATCAACAAATTTCATATTAGGTTCTGGTAGCTGAATTCCAGCTCCGAACTAATTAAATGGCGAGAAAATGCAAACACTAGGGTATAAGAAATCGATTACCAGATTGAACTCTGCCTTCGAGTTCCTTGTGATTTAGGAGCTTTTTCCGGTAGTCGGAGATCACCGTCTTCCGGCGAGCAGCATCGTCGTTCTCGGTGCTCATTGGCGTTCTCTTTTTTCTAATTCAATTGGATATTTTTGAGTTAAATTTCGTTCTTGGAGCTATGGAAATGGAAGCATGAGTAAGAAGATGGGTTTTTATATCAGCTTGTTACCGAAGCAAGTGATAATTCTGTTGTGTGGATTTGGGCTTGCAAGTGTGGGTTTTAAAAGGTAAGGCCCATTATTCTGTGTTTGGTTACAGGGAATTCCTCACCCTTCCTTTCTTCTAAATGTTGATTTGTAAATGAAACGCGTTTGGAAACAAACTTACAGATGATAGATAGGAATTAGGACATGTTTGTTTACCAGTTTCCACATACAATTTTACTTTGGAAATCAACATCCTTATTTTCTTAAAATTCAAAATTCACAATTAGGTGGCGCTTGTTTAAATTATTCAAGAAGAATGGTAATGGAAATTAGCATAAGGTAACTATGGATATATAGTTTATAAGTACACTTGTACGTCGATGGACTAGAGTCCTCTAAGGAGAGCACGTGTAGTCATACTTAATGATTTGAAAGTTAAGAGGCTTAGTGAATGTCTACTTAAATAGAGAAGCATGTGGAGAAACTTAATACGTTTATGCGACCAAACGTGATTTATCTATTGATTCATGTAATTTATCCCAATTATTTGCGATTAAAGTGTAGATATATTTATTTGTTTTATACTTTGTATGGGAGTCCATGACATTCAAAATAATTTTACCATTACCTCATTTTCAATAACTATTTCATCTCTTATAATCAATTGTTCTCAATCATTTCGTCATTCAACCAACAATTATATTTTACCTGCACGCATTTCAAGATTAGAGCAAAACACTATCAATATAATCATCATTCACATGGTAATTCATTATCCAATTACTTCCATTACAGTTTCTGCCCTTAATCTATTACCTATTTTTTCTCTCTTATATTTTTTCTTTCCAAATATCACATCCCTCATTTCAATTACAGTAAAAGTGTTTTCTAAAACACTAAAAACAGCATTTAGAAGCACTTATTACACACTAAAAGACTAGGAAAGAGTAATTCGTAGCTACCAAATAAATGATAGAAACTCAAACAGAAAATAATAAAAATTTGAGAAACTTGCATCCAGATTAAAAGTTATGCAGAAGTGGATAGAATAAATAAGAGTAGCATACTACATCTTGCCGTAGTTATCAAGAGTAGGTACAAACCTTAAGAGCTGAGAAATTACAGTTAGTATCAACATCAACCTAAGCTAGCGACTTAAAATTACATGATTCGACCAAAAGGAAAAACCATTTGCACGTCGACAAAAAAGCTCCTGCCAAAATTGAAGGTCACTGGAAAAACCAAATATCTATTAATTACAAGCACCAAAAGAATCACTGATTTCTTCTTCATATTCTACCAAGTTAGGGCGACAGGTGCTCATCGAACCTAAATAACCGAAAACAACTTGCTAAGGCTCCATCTTCTTCTTGCTATTTCCAGAGTTGTCATCATCCAGCATGACAATGTCATTGTTACCATCAACCTCTTCTGCTGCTTTTCTTTTGATTTTTGGATCCTTGCCAACAGTGTTGACTTCATCAGAAATGTCCGGTAGCTTTCTTTTCTTCCCTGATACCACCGATGGAATGATTTGCAAGTCATCATCGTCGTCTTCTGCCACTGTAGCTTGAGATGCAGAAGAGGTGCTCGCCCCATTATCCACAGGTGGATTGCCGTTCTTTTCTGCGGCCATAGCTTCAGTCCACCCAGTGAGAATCATTCCGTCGGATTCTTTCTCCTCATCAAATTCCTCCCTGCAAAAATGGGGTGTAAGAATTGGAGAACTAAACCAGATTCGAAAAGATTACAAGATTAAATATCCAAGCAAAACTAAATATAAGTTAATGTAGAGAAGATAATTTTTTATAACTAGTTTTGTAAACAAAATTGTATCAAAGGAGAAGGTATGGGTTAGAAATGAAGAGTGGTACAAGTTCAATATAATTTGAGACATCAACATGGCGGTACAGAGTTTTTTTTTTTTTTAATAAAATAAGTATTGAACCCTTTCAAAGAGGGAAAACGGGGCATGGGAATGGTTCGAAAGACTAGCTAGGCACCACAGCTAAAAAGATTCAAGTGTAACCAAGGAGTGCTAACAAAATTCACAGAGTTCCCAAGAACTAAAATATTTTAATGCACTACGCAAGACATTAAAAGTGAGCCGTTAATCGAAAACAATTGGGAAAGAAACTGACAGCTGATTCGGCATAAATCTGAACCATGAGATATGCATGCACTATCTAAACCAATATCATACACAAGGCATTGCTTTAAACTAGTTACTCAAGAATAACCTTATGGAGCAGATTCTTGCCATCACATACGGATCAGCATAAGATGTCTTAGATTGGATAAAACAAAAACGATCAAAAAACTTTCTACAAGGTAATGAGGGTTATATAACTTATAAAGGCTGGTAATTGAACTGAGCCCTGAAGAAATAACATTAATCATGTTTGCAAATACAAGTAACTATTCCCATGCTTCTGTAACAAAAAAAATTGGAAGAAAGACACCTAAACAATACATAATTAAGAAGATAAATACATTGGACACACATTGAGCATTAAATTTCAAACATTAGGATGGCAAAACCATGGGAAAAACCTGTGCGTTATATTAATGCTGCACTTTAGCTCTTGTCGAAGATCCTCGACAGTAAGAATTGTTCCGCCCACAACTGGAGAAGGAAGCCCAGATAGTACCTAATATAAGATGGCAAAGTTGAGCAAACCCCCATTCTAGAAACATGAAAAAAATCAAATAGATAAATTGAAGAAAGAGATAATCAACCTTTTCAAGGTTTGCTGCATAGTTGGCAACCTCATCTTCCTCAAGATCATCACCGACCTCATAAAGAAGAGCAGAACCATGCATGATAAGAGGCAAATTCATGCCAAGCTTTGCTTTCACAATCTTGTCGACAAGGTCCCTCAACTTCGAGTGATGTGTATTTACCTCAAGCGTCAAAGGTGTCTAATTGCAAACACACATATATAATAGCATTAAAAAAACTGTGCAATCCATTGGATGCAGAAATATGAATATTATAAACAAAGAAATGAGAACATATGTTGAGAGAACAGGAACGGTCAACAAACCTCAGAGCAGACATAACAAGATTTATTTGGCACAAACGGCTCCACTGGCATGATGAGCATCTTTCTTGAAGGATGCTCAAGACAATAACTCATCCTACACAGGAAACAGCTCATTAGAATGTGAATTGGACGCCATTACTTGAAATAGAAGTATGAATTATCTAGAAAATAATGAGTGTTCAACAAAAAATTCCAGTATATAAAAATATTTGTTAATTAATTTAAAAAGAGAAATGAGAGAGAAGTAAAAGCAGAACTATCTTCCTCCAACTAACTTGATACACTTCAGTAAAATTGAGAATAATATTTGTGGGACACTTAAATTAATGTTGATTCTAATTACTTGTAACCTTCATATTCCTTTTCCCCTTAACTGATTCTAAGTATTTATCTTTCTTATCCTTCTTCCTAGTCCCTATAGTCATAATTCTCAGAGAGGAGCATATAATGGTGGCCTCCATTTATAAGAACCTACAGGGTTATTTTAAGACTTTTACAAAAACATAAGCAATTCATGGGAACAAATAGAGTTCTGGATAATATGACTAACCTATAATTTTTAACATCATTCTGCAGCACCTTAATAGCCTCAATCACAATCAACCCAGCTATGATGGCATTCGTTGTTGCAACAGCGTGTACAATGTTGCCAGCAATACCTTTTGCCTCAAAAAGGCTATGCAAGGGGATACCAAATGAAGAAGCGCGGATGTTTGCCGCTGCGGTAACAAATTCTACCGCCAGCTGGTCATCTTTATCAAAACTCAAGTTGCCAATGTCCTGAAAACAAGAAGATTAAGGCACCAATCAAAATGAGGAATCACATGAGTAAGAAATTGAATACTAGTCCACTAGATATTGTTCCAAACCTTTTCTCGGTTTGAAAAAAATAATTTCAGAGCCTCAAGAAATACAGCTGAGTTCTCCTTCAAGCTCCAAAGATCCTGTGGATTTTTCAAACCTAGAGATGACATTGCAGACACCGATGACAGATCTCCAGCAGCTGAACCTTTAGGCTCTTTTCCATTCTGATGGACAAACTCGGTGGGAATTACATCTTTACAATAAATAGGCCTCGGCCTGCTACGATTTTTCCATGTATCTTCATTTGACAATGCTAACTCAATGTTATAACCAAACACATGATCAAATATCTTCCTTCCGTATTGTTCAATGTCTTCATCATCTTTGTGCTCAAAAACATCTTTAATTTGTTCAGATGAGCTGGAAGCATCACTAGAACGCACGTTCAAATCATTATCCTGATTTCTTGGGCCAAATAACTTAGCAAAAAGCAGGTCCTTTGCCCATACTACACAGTGAACAAACTGCAATTTTGAAAAAATACGTGAAAAAATCTAATAAGCAAATCGTGAATCTTGACAGAGTGAAGCACTTAAAAGAGGATAATATTTTCTTCCAAAAAACTGCAATTAATTGCTAGAATCAATTTGTAATACTTTCTAAGTTGACCCAATAAGCAAAGTGTGGTCACGATGTCCACAAAACATCTAAAATTCTAAAATAGTTGCAACAATCAAAAGAAAACTCAAAACACTATAGCTGCAAATTGCAATCCAGTTAAGTGGAAATTAGTTGCAAGTCTCAAGCAAGATAAGCATGAAAGATTGAAGAACCCCTGCAGTTGATACCCAAATGCATGATATAAAGACTGGACCAGTGCTTTAGAAAAAGGATCCACACAACACACTAGAAAACAATGCACATGTCTTTATACCTTTGAAGGAGTATTTGTAATAGTACAAACAGGGTAAGTTTTCGGAGCTGGCTTAGGATGGCATTCATAACATTCCGTTCTTCCCTTCATATGAACAGTAACCTGCCTCCAACAATTAAAAAATAGAGAAAGTATTAGAGGAAAAAAGACAGCAGATTACAGACATGAATGATCCAAGGGAAATGTAGGAACTCGCTTTAATATAAATAGTACTAGACTAATTCATGAAATTCAAGCATGAATGACTTCACATTTTATCACACAGCTAGTGATGTACATCCAAAGCCAGCTGAGAGGAAACTGCACAATTCGATGTCGCATACTCAAATGCAACAATAGTCACAGCATAAATTAGATAGAAAAGTCTATGAATTCTTACAAGAAAACATTACCTGTCCAAGAAAGCCAGTGGTCCCGCTTTCAACCAGTGGCACGCCAGATGCTAAGCAAAGACGATTCACATGCCGTCTAGCATCTAAATTGTCAAGCCCATTCAAAACAACATTAAATTGCTTAAAAAAATCGACATTGAAATCAGGATCTTTCACGTTGGCATGGTATGGTGTAATGTTGATATGAGGCCTAAATTTCAGCACTGCATCACGGGCAACCTGGTTGAACATTCATCCATATAATATCAGGGAATAGGACAGATCACACAAGCAAACATTAAGAGTACTTCTTTACTCACTTTGGCCTTGGATTGTCCAACATGTGACTGCCGGAATAAGAACTGTCGATTTAGGTTGCTGACTTCAATTGTATCCATGTCAATCTGAAGCAAGAGAAGTAATACTAAATTCATTACATCATTTCATACGTGATTAAGCATTTTAAGAGCAGTTATTAGAGAAAATACAAATACAAATACATATTACCCTGTACCTTTTGGTCTATCTCCCAAAAAAAAATTCCAATCTACAGATAAATATTATGGGATGCCCAATATATAAAAGCACTGATATATACATCTTCTAAATTACCTCTTCCTCCACAGATATTATAATAAAAAAATAAATTATACTTTTTCTCCCTTACCCGCAGCACCATCAATCAGCCCAAAAACCTAAGCTCATTTTCAGCCCCCTTAAAATTACCTTTTTATAAAGACTTAAATCAATATTAATCAGTTCAATTTTGAATTGATTCATTTGTGTTTCTTAATTATGTATGATACATTGATACTTCAGGTTTGTGTCGCCCAATGTTTTAGATAATAATACTACTAATTAATTCTGGAATATCTCTCTAACATCAGATATGCCCATAGTAAGCGCAGTCAAATATGGATTTCCTGATAGGGCAAGAGCTTATGGAACAAACAATCAGCCGCAGCAATTAGTTGAACCAAATGAGGAATATCAAAAACCCTAGTTAGGAAACCCTAATACTCCACGGCCACCAGATTTTAAAAATTGCCCAACATAACACTTCAAACAACGGAAAAACGTAACAGATTCTACTCACTATGTGGATATCTCCGAACCCTGATAGAGCGAGGGTTTTCAAAAGCTCGCAACCGATACCACCGGCGCCCACCATAAGCACTTTCGCGCCCTACACAAACTCAAATAAATCAATTCTAATTCGAGATTTAACGTAAACAGGCACGTAATAGCAAAAATAAAGCGAAAATACCTTAATTGCAGATTGCTGTTGTTCGGAAGTCATTGTGCACACGAGCAAGTGAGAGCCGAGAATTACAGTGACAAAAATACTCCGAAAAAATGAATAAAATAGGAGAGAAGAAAAGTGTGTGTGAATCGAAAGAGTCGGAGAAGATAAACAGGCAAGGGTATCTTCACGGAAATTTGGGGGAAATTTCTCTAGTGAAAGGGCGCCAAACGAAAGATTCTGCTTCTCTCTGAAATGGTAAACCGTAGAGGAAATGTGAGTTTGGCTGCGGGTAGAAAAATCAGGAGGAGAAATAGATATAATGATACGGTTTATATAAGATTGGCGTATTACTAGTTGTTCTAACTTCTAAGTGCACTCGTTTTGACTCTGCAATTATTGTTATTCTTTTTTCTTTTTTGTTCTTAGTTGACACTTTTTTTAATTAAATTTATACATAAATTCCGCATAATAATTGAAATTTTTGTACATAATAATAATATTTAAAAAATAAAGTTTATTGTGAGTTGGGTACACACAAGTTTGTCTTCTATTTTTTTTAAACCCACGAATCCAAAAACTGACTTATTTGCTTGATGATATGAGGATAAAGCTTTTGATTATCAATTTTAAAATATTCCATATTAGATTCGAATTTTGCTTCACCGTTGTAATGGTAATTTTATTTTTAAAATTTTAAGTTCAATTATGATTCTTAAAGAAGCTATTACTTTGTTTGGATTTAAATCGAAGTTCAAATTTTGAGCACATAACAAGAATCGTTTCCACCCTTATTTTCATTAATATTTAATTAGATACAAGCGTCGAGTACAAAGGAGTCATATTTTTGTGCATAATAATTATAGAATTTATGAATTGACCTTGTTTACAAATGTGTTAATATTTACATAAATATAGAAATGTATAATTGAAAGATTTCAAATTAACTTATTGTTTTTTAAATTGACTTTTATCTTTAGATTTATATATTTAGGGTGCGCTTGATTTTGAAGATTTGGGAGTAATAAAGTCATTGTGCATTTAAAATTATAGACTTTTTTTTTATAGTTGAAATAATAAACTTTGATTTCTCCAAATTAAGGAATATTTCATTCTCTTTTTCAAACTTGTCATTTTAGCAAGCACCGTTCTTAATTTTGTTTGGTTCTTATCATGTGATGTTACATAACCATTTTAATTTTATACAGTAACTCTCAACATTATATTATAACACACGAGCAATGATCAAGGATGATTTGGTCAAAGAGAAATGATTTGTTTTTCAATGGGGAGATTCCGAACGTCACGAAGGTAATTGAAGAAATAAAAGCAAAGGTGTGATCGTGATTACGAGCGAAAAATATCTTAAAAGATGAGTGTTCGTGTGTAAATTGGTTTCTAAATCCAAGATAGAGAAAGAAGAATAGTGCAAGAGTGTTGCAATTAGTTTGTGTTTCTTTCCTTAACTTGTAAGGGTTGGGGTACCCCATTTACTCCAAAAAAATTTATTAAATTTTCTTGCCTAATCAAAAAAAAAAATCAATTCGCACAACAATTTTGAGAAGAATCATGGTGTCTGAAACGGGAAAATCAACGGATGGAAGCTGCAGCTTAAAGGGTGTTTGTAAAAAATTATAGTATAAATAATTATAATCATTTAAAATGTTATGCATAAGCAATTTAGTGTGTGTTTGCAAGCACTAGTATCTCTAGAAAAGTGATATTAAGTGATTTTTGTAGCAAAATAAAAAATATTGAGTTTTTTAAAATAAGGTGATTTTAAAAAGTGAATAAAGATAAATGTGCTTGCAAAAGAAGTGTTTTTAATAAAGGTACTGAGGTATTATTTCATTGGATGGTGCGTAGAAATGTTTAAGCAGGAGTTTAAAAGCTAAAATTTACTGTTTGGCCAAAAGAGCTAATAAACATTTAAAAAAATAGTTGCAAAAAGGTTGTAAGTGCTTTTTTTTTAAAAAAAAGAAGTGCTTTTGCTTTAGGGTTTGCAAACAGGACCTTAGAATGTTTTATTTCTCTTTTATTAAATTAAATAAACTCTTAAAAGCTAATAAATTAAAAATTAAAATGGAGTTCTTTTGGTAGCTTATTAGCATTTTTTTTTAAGTATTATTAACTTTTTTTTACAAACACTAATTAATTTTTCTTTAATTTTTTCTACAAACACCATCAAATTAGAGTATTAATCAATTTTCTTATAATCACTAATTTTAATCACTTCTTAAAAAAAATATTTTATTTTTTTGCAAACACTCTCTTGTATGCATGCATATTGAGACGGAGATGACATAATTTTGCTTAAAAAAATTATTAGATGGGTATGCATGCATATTTTTATTAAATTTTAAGGTTAGTATCAATTTGTAATTAATAATTTATTTATTTTTAATTTGATCCAAATATGTATTATACTAAATTGATTGAAATCTAAACTACATTTTATGATATTTATTGGCCTCAAGTGCCACAAAAAGTGGCCGAAAAATATCATGAAAATAGAATTTAGGTTGTAATCGGATAATTTTGTATAGTACAAATAGCAATTGGGTGAAAAAAATTATGCTGATTGCAAATTTATATTAACACTAGATTTTATCGTATTCTCGCTTCTTGTAGCTAAAACTTTCAAAGGTTGTGTGGAATTTTGTGTATAAAAATTCAAATAATGTGAATTATTTGATATGAATTCTTGATTTTTCTGTAAATGAAACTTTTCGAAGTCATTTTGAAATTTATATGCGTGAAAATAAAACATAATATGATACTTTATGTGTTATGGTATGTATTGACAATCGTTTTGTGAAACCGTTGACTAGAGATAATGTGGCTTGATTTAATGCTCAACTAGCAAATAATCAAATAAAATTAGCTATTGTTTTGTATATTGAGTAGTGATTACTTGTATTAAATAGTGATCACTAAGATGACTATTACCTTATAAACACAAATTTAAATTAACAATTATTACTAGCATGAATTTACCTAAGTGAATTCAAATAATAATTTACGCTAACAACCACATGCAAATAAAATTCACGTAAAGAGTCCTAAAGACGCTGAAATTATAGGAGTTTACGAACGCATTCTGGGAGAGGAGAGACAAATGCGAGATGGACAAGATCAAGATCCCGCTACCAACCAAAAGTCATTCTCAAGATTTCCAAGTCCTCGCTCAATAACCCGGTGGGAGGTTCTCCGATGAACGATTTATAAAACAAAGGAAAAATAAAATTGTTGCACCACCTTTGTGGATTTCTAATATTTCCAGCACATGGAATTAGTGCACGCAATTGAAATTTTTCGAAAAAACACAAATTGTCGACGTTTCAAAATATTTGATATTTTATCGACGCTGATATTTTTCCGAAAAAAGATCAATTCCTGTGTCTTGGGGATGAAACATTTATCCCCAATTTATAATAGAGAGGAAAACGAAAATTAGGGCTCAAAATAGGGTTAGGAAATATCTTTTCTTGATCTCCAAGAAATCTTGAATATATCTCATATATTCTTATTTCCATGTGTATTTTTTCACAAAAATCTCACACCCTTATTTAGCCTAATATTTCAAAATAAATATGAGATTCTCAAGATTGGATCTTTCTTGAATTTATGAGATATTCTTGTATTTCAAGAATACATATCTTTTTCCATAAAATCTTTTCAAAAAAATCAAGAAAATATTTCTTTCTATTATCTCTCTATAATTTTCGAAATTTACACATTAAAGAGACCAAGTGGGAGATTTCTTGAATTTATGGGATAATCTTGTATTCCAATAATACTTTATCTCATTTCCATAAAATATTTTCAAGAAAAATCTTCTCTTTCTTTTCTTTAATAAATTCGAAAAATTAAGGAAAAAATAATGCAACAATAATTTATTTTATTTTAAGCATCTTTCATTTATTGGACTTTAATTTGGGCTACTTGAGGGGCATTTAGGAGAATTAAGATGGATCTTCCAATGGACTTCTGAATTTTAATATTGAGCCACAATATAATTCAGCCCATTAATATTAATTAATATCACTATATAATTAATATTGCACTATCCAATCTTAACCCATATTACGGTAATATGGCTCCCGGTCATTATTTCCCATGTTTAAGATTATTTAGTCCACTAATTAATTAAGCCACTGAAAAGCTTTATATTAATTAATATCTTTATCCTTTGAGTAAGGAAAACTCAGTTTTATTATCCATACCGGAAAATTAATTCCACTTGCAAGATTTGGTATGATAAAGGTTCCGAGCCCACCAAAGGGACCAATCACGCAAGACTTTGCAAGCACACAATTCTCTGTATTAATCTTAGCAACCGTCGTACAATTAATATTATTGCCCAAGATATATGGTATCGAAGTCTCAATGATTCTCTTCCCATTTATAAGTCAAAGTAATAATTACTAATCGCACACGGTCCTTATTAAGTGACAGAGATTAAGAAATCAACAACCACTGAGGTCTAACTCTTCATCCCTTAAGTCAATGCGAATGAGTTTATCCTCTCTGCAGGTTCGCTTCAGCACATCGAATGCACTAGTGTAATCTCTTGGTCAAGACAAGTCAATCTGAGACTTACACATCAACTTCTACCAATAGACTGTTCGGGTCTATCTAGGTTGTGAAACACGCACTAGTTTACAAGGGACTGTTAACGTGATCTTCTGTGACCTGGTATCACCACGTTAACTACAATGTAACATGTGCTATTATATGAACGATTTGCAATAAATATATATAACATTCAATCATATTTAAAGCAACAATGTTACATAATTTATTTCAGTAAATAAGTGTTTAATACATAGGTTATACAAAGTAAAAGCATGCTTTCACGTATAACCCTAACAGACTAAGGCCTCTTTAAACAGGTAAAATCTAGGTGAGGTTTAATCTCGGCCCTCCAAGTTGATCTAAGGCGAATAGGCAATATATAAATAGAAAAAGAAAAGGATGGGCCCAAAAGTGACCCGAATACAAGAGAGAGAGTGTCATTGGCCGTAAAGTGACCAAGTGAACAAGAGTAACAAGAATATGTCTCTGGTCCGAAAGTGACCAGACGACCAAATCAAAACAAATAAATATAGAACTCAGCCACAACGATCACCCCAAGTCTCCAGCAAGTGCATCGGGCTGTGTCGTAGTCTGTTGTTGTCGTCCACTCTCACAAGGATGCTAGCCACGGATTTAGCCGTGGCTAAGCCCTCTGAGACAGAAGGTATTGTAGCTGCTCGTGCCCGAGTATTGTAGAGGGGGACAAGAGCGATAGACTTGTGTGCTTTGCCTCCACGGCTGCTTGGCTTCTTCGTCGTCTTCTGCACTGATGATTTCTCTTCTGGTGGGCCCAGAGGGTCATTCAGATAATCTTTCACATCTGCATCTGAGTCCGAAGCAGTAGTGTCGTCCCTCGCATGTGGAATGATGAAAGAGTTTGAGGTAGCAGGCGTAGGTGAGACCTATACACTTATAGGAGAGGCTGCCTTCTTCTTCTTAACTGTCTCCTAATCTTCTAAATCTTTACCGTGATCCTGCTCTATCTCCCCGTGAAGTCCCGTACCTACCGAATCAGTTCGTTGTTCGAGCAATCCAGGGCTGGCCCCAGAAGTGCCCACATCTTTCCAGATGTCAGTGACTTGCTCGGGTAAGGCAGGGCTGCTCCCATAAGTGTCTTCTTCCATAGTCCCCTTAGCTGCACGAATGTCATCAAAGAGAAGCAGGAGATTACAAACATTAACTAACTTATTACTATCAATCATTGTAGGTCGACTATATCTCCTTTTTCCTCTAGGGTTCAAATCTGATCTCTTGTACCCTACTGATTGTGGACCAAAATTAAATGTTATTGTACATCCTCATAAACGAGGTTGTGTTTTGATATCTTCTTGATATTCTCTCATCAATGCAGTTGTACTTTAATATTCTCTTGATATTTACCTTTGACACCGCCTAATCTCTTTGGCTAAAAAGGACCGAATGTTCTTCTACGAATAGACTCTTGATGAAGCACACAAGCTCGACAATGAGAGCTTGTCACAAGTACAAGGGTACACTACGTACAATTGTCTCATTGGAGATCAGATCACCCATCAGGTCAAGCATTGTCACAAGTGTGGTTGTTCGTTACTTCAGCGATCATGGAGAAACAAGTGAACTAAGGTGACCAACGATAAGGACAGTTCTTGATGTCGATTTACTCAATTGATGGTTCGTTAATGCAACCACCAACCATGACTTGTTCTATTGAGCTTATATATTTTTGGACATCATAATAAAAAATGTGTTTAAACAAAAATATAGTATGTTATTTAATTATAATTACTTAAAACTATAATTAAAAAAATAAGTTGTCCTAAAGTTTATGTTTACTTAGTTTTTATAATGACAAAATATGTAAGTGTTATATAAAGGTACATAAATTTTAGTATCAAATCAAAATCTCATTTATATCCTTACAACAATTAGAATGACATGATTATTGGTGAATTTTTCCAAAAAGAACTCGATTAGCTAATTATGACGGTCTCAAAATTATGATTTTGAGTAAATATCTCTTAAATTTGATTAAATTTATTTGACTGTTAGTTCAATTGACATCAAAACGACATCATTTAGTTAGTTAGTATAAAAATAACACCAATTAGAATTTGCCACGTGAATCGGGCAAGAGAAAGTCTGACCGGATGACTCATTTGCAAAATACATTTCTCCCTCCGTCCCAATCATAATGGTAAAGTACCCCATATTTTCGTCTCAATCATAATAATAAAGTTACTTGGGTGTTTCTTATTGCAGTCAGGGTGTCGTACTGACTGCCAATTGTCGGAGTTTAGAATTGTGCCACGTGTCATCGTACTGTGTCGTGCTGATTTGCTATCTGTTGTACTAATATATTAATTTTAAATTATTTATTAGATTATATTTTACAATTTACAATATTAGCCTATATATTTAAACATAATTAAAATTAAGATTAAATACTTTTAACTCATCCATATTCATTCTTCTACTCGAAACCACCATTAACATACTTTTTGTCCACCGTCGAATTCTCAATCAATGTCCAAACCCAACTTCCTGCTCCGCCGTCACCGGCAATTTCAACGATTATTCTCCACATCATGCGACCCTCTCTTCCCAAAAGTTTTCCTCTCCAATGCCTATTTCTTTTAACACATTCGTGTTCTCTGTCTCACAAAAAACCTGTCGATCCCCTCCCACCATTAATCCCTTCATTCTCCAGGATAACATCACAGCTAGAAAGATTTCAGAAGAAATAGCAAGTTTTAGACACGATTTTCTGCGTTTTTTAGAGGGGTCCGAAAATTATCAGTTGCTTTTCTTCAAGTAAGGTACAAACACTGCTCCTATAGGTCTTGTATTTTCGGATATAGTTCGAGTGAAGCATGGATCTCACGAATTCTTCCCTTATTTTCTATGCTTTCACAATTGACTTTCTTTGAGAACTTTTGTCAAACACTTGGTGGGTATATATTTGTGCAAAAAATTTGTGAATACGGAGCATAGACCGCATGGTACTTAACTGTTGGTTGGCATATTTTTGTGTGTACAAAATTTATGACATGGTGAATTTGATAAAGTTTGATTGGAGCATGGGTTTGTCAATTTGTTTTCTGCTCGTGCTATAAAGTTAGAAATTCTTGTGAACTTTTATCAAATACTTGGTGGGTGTCTGTGTGTGCGGTACTTTGTCACTAATTGGAGCAAGATTTTTGGTTAATGGGTGGTTCTCTTGAATATTGCTGAAAACAAAAAATACTCAATACCGAAATTTAGGGCTTTACACTTTGAATGAAGGGGGCCAAAACTTTGTTGTTCAATTGGTAGGGTGTGTTCGAAAATTGATAGTGGTTAGGCGGTGGATTATTTAACTTACTTGTTTAATTGCTTTGAATATTTGAAAATGCTGAAAGTGGTGTTAGTTTGGAGAAATTTATATGCTATGGAATTCATGTGCTCTGTTCTTGGTGAAGAATGAAAGTTGAAAACACTAATGCTTAATTGTTTACTAGTTAGAGCGCACCTCAAAAATTGTAGCTTGTTATTTCCATCCCCACTTTTAGAAACTATAGTCTGAATTTAAACCAGTGCATGCAATAATTGATATTCTTCACTTGATCTTTTTTGAAGGAATTTCGTTCCATGTTGCAAAGGGGTCTTAGGTCTTCCTTGAAATGCTTGTGAACGTTAAAAAAAGTCGTCCCAATTGTGTTTTAATGCCTCAAAACACCTGTTCAACTCTTTTACTATCTTGATATTTTGATATATGGATATTTATATAGAAACATCATTCTAAAGTATTGTCGTTGGATTTAATAGTGGTGAAAAACTATTTGACCTGTGAGAGAAGGTGGAAGGCAGTAATATTACTCTTTCAAAATTATTCGAAGTTTGACTAGTTGAGAATATAAATTAATAGTGATTAAGACGAATGGGAGGATGTGATTACAAGGAAAATTGATGTAGATTCATTTCTGATTAATATGGGCAGTGCTTTTGTGCTGACTTTTGCAGTTTTGGATAGAAATTGCTATTAGAATCTATAATTTAGTGTTCTAATTTTATTTTTTAAATCTATAATTTAGTATGTTCCTTGAAACACTCTATTATGACCGTTATCAGTTTTTGAATTGGTAGTGGTGGGCCCTGTTTTTAGAAGCTGTAGTTGCTATTTATTTTCCCTAAGTGAAACGTTTTTTGTTTAGTCAAAAACGTTTTTTCACATTCTTCTCTTTTGTTGGCATTTGTACTCACACTCATGAAATCGCGTCAACCCACGCGCATCACGCAGATCGTCCATGGAGTTTCTTTTTCCTATAACAGAATCTCAGGCGCACGCAATCATTCACAGAGGTGTGATGAGTGAGGTATGATCCTCTCGCACCTTTCTCTTCCAATTACCATGAATCTTCTTCCAATTACTGAGTAATACCTTTCATCTACAGGTGGATGAATGTTCAGCTTGGGGAATTTATCATTTAGAATTCTTGTTTATTCTCTCCGTTTAGTTTAATCCGAGTTGTTGGATTACTGCCGGTTTTAGGAATTGCAATACTATATTTGTCTTATTTGTGTGATTTTGAGTGGTGGGGCTGTACACACTCACAAAGCACAATTAATCAGGAAGTATCATTGGAAGTGTGATTGTCGTCAATTTCTTATCTTAATTCTCATTGTGTCTTAAATAGTTCTGCATCACTAATATGGCAGAAACTAGAGCAAGTTGATTTCGTCTTAATTTCACTGCATACTCTGCATCAATACTTTCGTCTTAATTTCATTGCATACTCTGCATCAATACTTTGTTGTTTACTTAGATTCTTATATGCACCGCAAATGTTATATGTTATTCATTACAATATTATTAATGTTTACTTAGTATACCCTATACTTGGACCTTTACGCATTGCTTGTTAGAAGCAAACAGTTTTTCTCCTCCTGATGTTGCTCAAGAAAGAAGAGAACGTTTTGTGCTGTCTTTCACGTCTATTTTTTCAAATTTATTGTCAGCCTACGATCTCTAACGTCAAAGATTCATGCAATTGCATAGAGAGAGTGTTGGTCTGTGTTTGGATGCTTCTCAATCCGTTTGGGCACTAAAGATCTTATGAAGCGATTTCAAAAAGCAAAAAAATTCCTGAAGGATGTGGTGTCTGGTACCTCGGATATTCTCGATAAGGAATGAAATAATTGGTGAGCAGAGTAAATCCGAGACCTCATTAGGCAGTCACAAAATTCTGGTATATGAACTTCTTCGAAGAGTAAGCCCTGTGGAGCACCTAAAATAGAAGGAAAAGATGGCGATTTTGTGGATATGTGACTATGAACGTCATTTTAATTATTCTTGCGTGTCGTTTAATAATCCTTCATGAAGTAATGTTTTTGTATGCACATCATTAAATTTGTAAATTCCACTTTTCAGGTATGAAGGACATAAAATTACGGAATGTTCAAATAAGAAGAGAAAAATTGAACAAGAGAACAAGTCACATTCCACCAAGAGCGACGAGAATCCTTAGAGAAGAAGTGACTGCAAAGCACACTTGACACAACATACACCAATGCATATAACAAATAGTGTCTAGTAAGGTTTGAGATAGAATTTGAGTTTGATGGAATTGACATGATTGAGTTGTTGACGTTTGGAGTTTGGAGTTTGTCTAATTAAATATCTTAACTTCAGGTATAGTATATTGGAGTTATATGCAACACTAGGTGATTTGCTTTTTAGACACGTAGGCCTTCATTCTATCATCATTACAAAAACATGTGAATAGGTAATTAAATATGGATATGGTTTGATGGTAAAATGATAATCTTAAATAGAGAGGGTCTTGGGTCAAATTTTAGCTTGGCTATTTTGAGTTTTTTTTTTTAATAATAAATTCTAAAATTTCATAAAATTTATGATACCATGTAAATTAAATTTTTACATGTGAAAATATTCATTTTCAATTAAACTCTATCCGTTTAAATGATACTCAATTTAACCAATTAGATTATCTATTGTAATCTACAATCAAATTTCCCCAACTCTCCACACAAGTACACAACAATGACTAGAGGCCATAATAAACCGTAAAACATCAGAAAAAAATGAGAGCATGAAAAGAAAAGAAAAAAAACGTGAAGTGGCGCCAAAACACCAGAAAATAAATTCCTAATGTTAAAATAGTTTATGTCCATCTTAAAATTAGGAAAAAAATAATAAGCATTTGAAAAATTAAACCATTAAAACTCCATATGTGTACATGTCGTTATGTCCGCTTACGAGTATACCATAAATTTGAATTCTTTGGACAAAAGCCCATAAGACAATTTTATTGCACAAAGCCCAATTTTTTAAAAAGTTGGCTATTTAAGTAAAAATTTTTAAAAGAAAACATGAATAATGATATTTTATTGTGACTATGCCCTATGTGAATAGGAGTGGTGCAATTGGATAATTTCACTCAAGCCAAACTCTAAAAAACTTAGGATGTGATTGATATGTTGGAATAAATAGAAAATGAAATGATCATTTCTTAATTTATTCCAAAGACATTGATTGGTATGTATTTTTGAAAGGAATCATAATTCCATTAGGAATGATAATTCCCAAAATTAAAGGAATTGTGATTCCTTACATACCTCATGGGTTTATGTATTCCACATTTTAAGGAATGAATTTTTTTTCCACAAAAAATATTATCATTCATTCCATAATATTACCTTCTACCCAACAACAACAATAATAATTTAATAATAATATTATTTTATTAAAAAAATTATTTAATAAAAATAAAAATAATAACCAACTTCAATAATAATAATAATCATATTAAATATAATAATATTAAAATATGTAAATAATATAATTTTTTAAATAATAATACTATATCTCGAAAATAAAAATTAAATCGAATTCTTAATAATATTTTAATAAAAATAAAATAAAAATATTATTATTTAATAATATATTATTAATAATAAAAATATTTAAAATATATATACACATTTCGTGATTTTTTATAAACTCTGTCTCACAAAAAATCTGTCGATCCCTCCCACCATTAATCCTTTCATTCTCCAGGATAACATCACAGCTAGAAAGATTTCATGTTCGAAGAAATAGCAAGTTTTTCTACACGATTTTCTGCGTTTTTTAAATTAGGGGTCCGAAAATTATTTCTCCACTTTAAAAATTGCTTTTCTTCAAGTTCGAAAGTTTCCTGAAGGATTCATTGGTACAAACATTCGGCGATCGCCATTTCTTCTTCTACTTTATAATCATGGTCTTGTATTTTCGGATATAGTTCGAGTGAAGCAATGGATCTCACGAATTCTTCCCTTTTTTTTTATTGACTCGATAGAGCCCAAACATAGGGGTTTGTCCCGTAATGATTTGAGAACTTTTGTTCAAACACTTGATGTAGGTATATATTTGTGCAAAAAATTTAGTCGTGAATATAGGAGCATGGTGGGCAAAACTCCGAAATTGGACCGCATGGTACTTAATAATGTTGGTTTTGGCATATTTTCATAGGATTAGTGTAGAACGAGTACAAAATTTGTATATGACATGGTGAAATTTATGAACCAAAAGATTTTTTTGGAGCATGGGTTTGTCAATTTGTTTTTGGATACTCGTGCTATAAAGTTAGAAATTCTTGTGAACTTTTCCATCAAATACTTGGATGGGTGTCTTTTTGTGTGTGAAACGGTACTTTGTCACTTAATTGGAGCAAGATTTTTGGTTAATGGGTGGTTCTCTTGAATATTGCTGAAAAATGCAAAAAATACTCAATTCCGAAATTTTAGGGCTTTTTTATTTCACTTTGAATGAGACAAACGCCAAAACTTTGTTGTTCAATTGGTAGGTGTGTTCGAAAATTGATAGTGGTTAGGCGGTGGATTATTTAACTTACTTGTTTAATTGCTTTTGAATATTTGAAAATGCTGAAAGTGGTGTTAGTTTGGAGAAATTTATATGCTATGGAATTCATGTGCTCTGTTCTTGGTGAAGAATGAAAGAAAAACACTAATGCTTAATTGTTTACTAGTTAGAGCGCACCTCAAAAATTTTAAGCTTGTTATTTCCATCCCCACTTTTAGAAACTATAGTCTGAAAAATGCAATAATTTCCATCCCCACTTTTTAGAAACTATAATTGATATTCTTCATTGATCTTTTTTTGAAGGAATTTCGTTCCATGTTGAAAAGGGTCTTAGGTCTTCCTTGAAATGCTTGTGAACGTTAAAAAAGTCGTCCCAATTGTGTTTTAATGCCTCAAAACACCTGTTCAACTCTTTTTACTATCTTGATATTTTGATATATGGATATTTATATAGAAACATCATTCTAAAGTATTGTCGTTGGATTTAATAGTGGTGAAAACTATTTGACCTGTGAGAGAAGGTGGAAGGCAGTACATATTACATTTCTTTCAAAATTTTGATTTATGCCTTGATGTTTTTTTCTTTACAAGACTAATTTTGTCTTGAGAATATAAATTAATAGTGATTAACAAATGAATTTCGAATGGGATTGTTTCCTCTAACCTTTGTTTGTTGTGATTAATGTTGATAGGTTGCAGTGCTTTGCGTTAAAATTGTTTTCGGTTTTTGATGGGTTTGCTATGATTCATTGTCTTATTGACGTTGCAATCGGTTGATCGTCTTATTTAGGGCACCAGATGGGTTACTTTATGAACCCCCCTTTCTTGCTGATCGTTTATTTAGGTTTTGCGATAGTTTTTTTAAATTTTGTCTATTAGAATCTATAATTTAGTGTTCTAATTTTTTTTTTTAAAATCTATAATTTAGTATATCTTTCTTTTCTTTTGAAACACTTTGTATTGACCGTTATCAGTTTTTACATAACTAATTGGTAGTGGTTGGGCCCTGTTTTTCAGAATTGATGTTGAGTTGCTATTTATTTTTTTTTGTAACATGCTCAAGCGGTGAAACGTTTTTTGTTTAGTCAAAAACGTTTTTTCACATTCTTCTCTTTGTTGGCATTTGTCCTCACATGCTCATGAAAACGTCAAGCGGCAACCATGACTCTTCCGAAGCATCACGAGTCCGGGGCGAAACCCACAATGAATGTGAGGTAAAAAGAGATGCTCGATTGAAATTAATTGTTTAATCGTTTTCTTCTTCCTAAACCATAACAGAATCTTCATCTTTTTCTCTGCTTTTCTTAACCATGAGTATGCCCCTTTTATCATTCACAGAGGTGTGATAACTGAGTGAGGTATTTTTGATCCTCTCATCACTCAAAGAATTAACTCACCTCGCAATCCAATTAATCTTGCTTCACCAATCTTCTATTGACAAATACCTTTCATCTACAGGTGGATGATAGTGTTGTCCAAATTTTTCTTGAAGATATGCATCGAAAATAATATATTCTTCTTTTATTTTCATCTCACAGGTTTGAATATGTTCAGTTGTTGAATTTGTTCATTTAGAATTTTTATTAATATTTTTTTTTCAAATTTGAATTCAATGGGATCTATCTGTGTCCTCCAAGTTTACGCCCGCTTGATAAACGCTCGTATTCTCAAAGGACCTTCCCATGCTCGGGGATCGAAAACACCATCGTACCCCCATCGACGCTTCTTTAAAACCAAATACCACATTAAACCTCAAGGTGATTCGGACTTTGGAATTATAAACTTTTCGATTCTTTTTTGTACATAAGATTTTCGAAATCACCGCCCTTCTTTTTCTTCCAACAGTCTGACCAGAAATGAAAACACATTATGCTCTCCCAAAAGTCATTGTCTTGATGACTTGAACTTGATTTTCAAGGGTATACCACTCTCGTGACCAAATGCTAAAGCAAAAGGGTCTCCAAGCAGCTTGATGTTAAAAGAAGTTGTCTAAAGCCCACAATATTTCAGTAATTTTGAGGGATCCATTCAGTCCTCCAAGTCATATGCCCCGTTTGATAAACGCTACGTGACTCAAGAAGACCTTCCCATGCCCGACCGAAAAACACCTGGTACCCCCATCGATCGCCTTAAAAACCAGCCGCCCACATTAAACTGCGATTCGGACTTTGGAATTATAAAACTTTTTCTCTTTTTGTACATAGTATTTGAAATCACCTCCGTCGGCTTCTTTCTTCCAATGTCAATTCGTAAGCCGAAATGGTCATTAATATGCTCTCCAATAGTCATTGTTCGATGACTTGGAACTTTGATTTCAGGTATAATGTACCAAGACCAAATGCTAAAAGCAAAAGCAAAAGTGATGTTCTGAAAGTTGTTCGGTACAATATTTCAGGCAATTCTTCCGCCCATCCTTCCCCTTGAATTATAAAGTCTTATGCTTTGATAATTTTATTAACTATTTGGACCATTTGACCGATAATACGAGTTGATTGGCTTTTTAATCCCCCGAACAGTTTTTTCTAAATTCACTTCCATCGAATTGTTTGCTATCCGGTGACCAATGATTAAACCGACAGATGATGTTTTTCCAACAAAGTTCCACATCCTTTTGTTCGGTGATTTTAACAATCGCTTCACGCCCATTTCTATAATAATAATCACCAATACTACAAAGATATCTAACCTCGATATGTGCGGGGAAATGGGCCATTAAATCGATCCCCATTTAGCAAATGGCCATGGACTATAAACCGATACTAACTCTTCGTGGGCTATGAATGAGGAGTGTGATAACATGCACGTACATACAAGCATATCCTTTTCAAGGGTTGGCCAATAATAACCTTGCTTTATTTTATGTGCCGTGTGATTGTTTTTCCACTTGCATGATTTCGTGATATTCCATCATGGATTTGTTGGGTAGATATATGTCCCTCTTCAGAGTAATACACTTCAAAAAAAGAGAGAAAGCTTCTTTTGGCCAAATGCTCGCATAATAGTATATCGAAACTTTAATCCGAGACGAAAGTTGCTTGTGCTTTATTTTCGGAGAAGTCCCTTTGTAAATAACTCATTATTGGAGTCATCCAAGTTTCTTGTTCGCTTGTTATCTCGTCGCGATAACCTGGGAACCGAGAAGACCTCCTTCGGTTAATTTACGCTGCTGTGCGTACAAAGCATCAGAATTACCCAATCGCGGGTAATTGTTCAATGAAAACTAAAAATGCCTGAAACAAATCTTTTTCTAGTTGTTGATATTGTGCCATTTGTTCAAGACTTGGTAAACGAGAATCATCGCTATAGATCACTGACCTTTGAATTCCCATTGTCATTGCCATTTGTAGTCCAAAGATCAAAGCTTCATATTCAAAATTTTATTTGTATTCAGGAAAAAATCAAATCAATGGTGAACGCTATTTAGTCATTATGGTCTCACGCTTCCCTGTCTTGAACTTGTTGATGATCCATCAACATACATGTCATGGTTGATCGACAATTTAAATCGAGAATTTGTGGATATGTCAACTCAACCATGAAATCGGGCTATACATAACCAGCCCTTCATTTGTTAAATGGAGCAAAAAGTAACGCCAACCGTCTTAACTCCACCGCCCATTTGAGCGACTCTGCCGAAGTGTCCCGTCGGTGGAGGACTTCGCGCAATGGAAACGTAGTCAATACCTCGTTGAAAGTGGTCGAAAAATACGTCGCAATTTTTGCACACTCATTCGGTGGTGACGCTAATTTTTCCAATCGGAGGATGCGAGTTTCGGCTTCTTTTAAAGACTTGGCTAACATAATAAATGGGTAAATCGTTGTCTCCTGCGGGCTTCCAGACGAGCCTGGCCGACGACCGTGTTGGGTTCACGCATCGAGATACAAATAGAGTTGTTCGCGCAGGATGAAGACAGATAAAGGTGTCTGAGTATCTCGCAGGTGTTGCTTTAATGACTAAACGCATTCTAGCAATGCTCGGTCCACTGAAATTTCTTCTTTAATGATCAAAGAAAGGTTTACATTTGTCCCCATTTAAGTGATATGAACCCATTTCACCAAGCCAATCGTCCTGTTAACTTTTGGACCTCTTTCACACTTGGGGCTTGCATATCGAGTATTGCTTGAATCTTTGATGGGTTTGCATCAATCCCCGCCGATAACCATATGGTCCGGCGAATTTCTGAATGAACCCCAAAACCGCATTTTTTTGATTTAACTTCATATTATACTTCCTCAATATATCAATCGTTTGTGCGAGGTGGGTGATGTGGTCTTCCTTATGTTAAACTTCTTAACCACAATATCATCATATATACCTCGATTGTTCGACCCCGATGTGTTCGTAACATTTTGTTCACCAAACGCGATATCGTTGCTCCGGCATTCTTTAATCCAAGATGGCATGCGTTATGAATAAAGACATGTTCTTTCAGCAGAATCTTTCAGTATTCTTTTTGATCGTCCGGATGCATTGGTATTTGGTGATAACCAAATAACGCATCCATAAATGTCATAGTTCATGGCCCATTTGACATTATCAACCAAATAATCAATGTGATCGGAAAAATTATCTTTTGACATGCCTTATTCAAATCGGTGAAATCGACACAATCTCAAGATCCATTTGACTTGCGAGCGAATCAGCATGTTAAAATTTTACCTCTCGAATCGGTTTATATCGAAAGCATTTTTGATTTCACTATTCATCGCGACATTTTTCCCATCTAAATTTTGCGTTTACCGACAACCTGAGCTTGTATTGGATCAAGGTTGAGGAGTGGCGCGTATTTTCTATTCCAACCATGTCCCCCAAAAATAACACATCTAAATTTGCAGCTTAAAAGTAATTATTTCGTTGGGATTGGTTCAGTAATACCACTTCTAACTCGTGTCCGTTTAAATCTTGATTGGTTCCAATGCTTTGCGAGAGTCGCTTTCTTTTTTTTTTTTTTGCTTCCCACCAGGGTCTTGAATGGATCCTCGGGGCTCATCATCAACCTCCGTAAAACCTATGCGAGGCTCTAGTCCGTTTGCTCGTTTGGGTGATCAATATTCATTTGTTCTAGGAATCGATACTGTCTTTCCGGGTTTATGTTCGCGGCATAATATTTGCTCGAATGGTTACGCTCGCCCGAACTTATTTAGACGGTTTTTCTCTACCAATCTCCTCGCTTGTTCCATCATGTTAACCATATTTTGTTTTTAACACATGACAAACAATCTCGAGCCTTCTTTTGATCTCCTCCACTTCCGTTCCCATCTTGTGGCCGGAAATTTAACACAATAAATGTCACGTTAAGAATGCGCTTTGAATTCTGAATAAAATCGGGCGACCTAGAACCCGTTATAAACATCGAGTATCGACGATTACAAAATCTAACATTCTAGTTCGCCTGCAATGTCCGAAAAAGTTGACTCTAGCAAGACTCCTAACCTAATCATACCACAGGTCGGGTTACGATTCTGGAACTCCCCAAACCCATTATAGTATGATTACATGGTTCAATATAAATCTCAAATCCCAACTTGTTTTTCTATCCGCGAAGGGTATTAACGAACAAAATGTTTGCATAAGCCCCAAGATCAACTAAGAGGCGATGTATTCAATCCGCCGGACGAAAGCACCGATGGTTAAGAAATCGTTATGGGAGTTATAATCCCGCCGAGATCGTCCTCCGAGAAAAATGATTTGGTGTGTAGGTGGGGAAATCGGATGATGTGTTACCGATGGATGTTCTCAAACGTCTATCCATCTTTTACGCTCATAGATAACGTTGGGCGCTGGTAACATCCACCAGAGTCCATATTCAGGGCCGAATCATTTTGGATTTCTTGGCTTTCTCGACCTCTTCCAAAAACGTTTCAGATCTCTTGCGTGATTCTTCGATCCTTTGTCAAATGTTTGTTGCCTTTCGCTTTTCGGTCTTTATCCTTTCGCCGCGAATCCTTGTTCGCCGGGCTTTTTTAAGAACCGGAAAAACGATTTTCTTCATCTGGTTGGCGGAGTAGATCGCGGCATTTTACGACAGCCCGATGTACTGTAATTAAATATTTGGAAGCCGCTTATCCATTCTGTTAAGTCGCTATTTATCATTACAACATGTCCCTTTGATTTGATTAAAGATAGTTTACTGAAAAGCCCAAAAGACTTAAATGGGACATTTGGCTTGACTCTTTGTTCAAAAGGTTTGAAGGAGGTTGAGGATCATGCCCCCCTTCATTCATTGTTTCTTCGAAAGCTTTTCTGCGGTAGTTCTCGCCTCGATTGTGATTAATGAAAGCAAATCTTGCATGGCTATAATTTTTTAGCCGCCGCTCTGAAACTCGAAAGTATGAGTTCGGCCAATCTTGATGCATGGCCTTCCACATGTCTCAGTTTTAAAGTCAGGACCTCCGACCACCCTTGAGGATCTTAGCATCTACCTCTTCAATCGGGCTCCATCATATAAACATTTATCAAATCTTTTACATGTATGGCCGTCGTTCATCTTTTTAATTGGGAAAAATCATGCCTAACCTTTGTTTCTAAGCAGGGCGAGCACATGGATTTGAAAATGGGACAAAATTGTCATTCCAACAGCGAAGATGTGATGGATCTTTCGGGTAAAGTGGTAAACCACCTATGTGCTCGATCCCAAATTCATGGGGAATGATCGTATCAAGGTCCCCTTTATCTGTGTATCCCCATCGATCATAAAGTCGAAAATTCTTGAGATGACATGAGGATCCACTCGGTAAATCGAAAATAAATTGGTGGTGGTCTTTGCGACTTTCTCTTGGACTTGGCCGCCGCCATGATTGGAATAATGGCGAACAAAATCTTGATTAACTTTCGTTAGGTGTAGCTCTTAGTCCGCAGCGGATCGGGTCAGTAATTCCATCGATGGCTTTTGCGTTTATTTCGCAAATTTTCATGGATCGATTCATTCCATAATATTACCTTTTTACCCAACAACAACAATAATAATTTTAATAATAATATTATTTTATTAAAAAATTATTTAATAAAAATAAAAATAATAACCAACTTCAATAATAATAATAATCATATTAAATATAATAATATTAAATATAATTTTCATATAAAACACTAATAATTTTTAAATAATAATACTATATCTCAGAAAATAAAAATTAAATCGAATTCTTAATAATATTTTAATAAAAATATAATAAAAATATTATTATTTAATAATATATTATTAATAATAAAAATATTTAAAATATATATAACGTTATTATTAACTCATACTTTCAACGAAAATTAAAAAAAATATTAATATACATATATAAGTTTACTAAAATTATATAGTATTATAATAAACACAATAATAATATTATTTTTGCAATTATAAAAGATATTATTTTAAAAATATATATTAAAAAGCTAAAAATAATAATATATTAAAAATATATATAATAATAAAAAATAATATTAATATTAAAGTATAATTAGTAATTAATAATATTCAGTTTAAAACAGATTCAACAATACTTATATTTCATTTATAGGTCATACCAATCATAAGAATGATTATTTCTATATCATTCAATTCAGACGTTCATTTCATTCATTAATTCATTTCATTCAGCTGCAATTCCATTCAGTTATACCAATCATGCCCTTAGTTCTTTTTTTAATAATACGTTCTAATATTCACAAAATTAGGACCTAAAAAAACAGGTTATCAAACTCACTCGAATTTTGAATGACAAAATATACATCGTTATGAAACGTATGTCGTTATTGATATATACAACTATAAATTCATTATTTTCCTACCCTATCGCTTTTTTTTTGGACATAAAAAATGTACATGAAAAACATAAATAAATGCTTAAAATCAGTATAAACCGTAATAACTTCATATGTGTCGTTATAAAAAAATAAATCTTGTTATGTCCACTTAGGAGTAAACCAAAATTTTGAATTTTTTTGGACAAAAGCCCATAAGACACTTTTATTACACAAAGTCCAAACTTTTAGGAAGATGACTATTTAAGTAAAAATTTATAAAAGAAGAAAAATGATATATTTTATTTTGATTGTGCTCTCTCTCAAAATAAAGACACCTTAGTTCATGTAGAAGTGATGCAATTTAATAGTTTCACTCGAATCAACTCAATAAATTCTATTATCACAAAATGAGAACCTAAAAAATAGGTTATCAAATTCACTCGAAATTTGAATAACAATATATATGTCATTATGACGGAACGTATGTCGTAATTGACATATACAACTACAAAATTATTATTTTCTATCATATTACTTTTTTTATTATTATTATTTTGAACATAAAAAATCTACGTCAAATCACAAATAAGCGCTTGAAATTATTATAAATTCATGTATCGTTATTACAAAATACGTTATGACCAATTACGAGTGAATTATAAATTTGAATAAGACATTTGTATTACACGAAGCCCAATTTTTTAAGAAGTTGGCTAATTAAGTTAAAATTTATAAAGGAATGCATGAAGAAATGAAATTTTATTTTGACTATGCTCTTTTTAAATAAAGACATTTTAGTTCATGTAAAAGTGATGTAATTGGATAATTTTACTCAAGTCAACTAAATTTCACTAAAAAACCTTAGTGTTTCTTTTAATAATACATTCTAATATTCACAAAATGAGAACCTAGAAAAAAAATAAGTTATCAAATTCACTCGAAATTTGAATAACATATATTATTGTTATGACGGAACGTATGTCGTTATTGACATATATAGCTATAAATTCATTATTTTCCTACCATATCGATATAAATATATATCTTCAACATAAGAAATGTATGTAAAAATATAAATAAGTGCTTTAAATTAATATAAACTTCAACAAAATAAGTGATTTATTTCTCCCACATCTCCAGCATTTAATCCAGTAATTAAGACGAATTCTTGTAAACCAAATCTTGCAACCTCTCATTTGAAATTGAACCAAACTTCATTGGTCCTGTGTGTTTGCACGGTCTTATCAATAGCTGGTATCCAACATCTCTTTTTCCACAACTTCAAAAGGTTTTTGAGGCATGAGCTTCCAAACTTTCTTTTATGATAATCATCGAGTTCTCGGAACACATAGTCAATCATTGTCAAATTACTCCGACAACTTATATGTGCTTGCCCCACAACATTTCGGTTTTAAGTGAACTCCAAAGCAATGATCCTATAAATATAGAGAAAATCGGGATTATTTCAACAATTCCAACTGAATATATTTTCACGGTGTAGCACGAAGATATTGCTTAAATTTTCCATTCTTAAATATTTCACAACCCTCAACTTCATTAATGAGTTTCTAATGAGTCCGACTTCCACACAACTTAATCATCACCTGTTGTGAGCATATAAGGTCCCTCTACCATAATCATCAACAATGAGCATACAGGTGTTTTGGTAAAGATAGATGCTCAACGTAAAAACATGAAATATGATATTATAAAAGCACTTCATTCCATGCCACAATGAGGCACACACAAACCAAATCAATATGAGCAATGCATAAACAACGTTGATTTGTGAAAATGAATGCTGGGTTTACGAACAAAGAAAACAATTCTCAAAGTTTCAATAATCTCAAAAGCTGTCGTCTGCATCATTATTTATAATTTAGTCATGCTTGTGTCTTTCCAACCTATAACTAGTTGGATATGGATAAACTGATGAACAAATGAGTTGAAAATTGAGATGATGCTAAATAGACTTCTAATTATGCATTTACAAATGGAGTTGCCCTGTGCTTATTTAAGGATATGAGGAGATAATTTTAGGTTGATAAGTTACTGACACTTTTGTGAATTTTGCAGCGTGTGCTGGAAGTAATTAATCGATGCAAATTGCATCTTATGGAGCCGATTCTGGAGCCTTTGATTTGACGAGTTGTAAGTTCTTGACCTAGAATTTACTTGCTTTGCAAATGTGTTCATATATGGTAGTGATCTGGGAGTTTTCAATTACAGTTCCTATTCTTTTCCATTTACTACTTATTAGGGAACTTGATTTACTACTTATTATGGCAATCTTCCTCAAAATTACCCTTGATATAAAAACTTGGTTAAATGACTCATTAGGTGGAAAACAAGACCAAGTGTACATTTGTTTAGTAAGGTGACTATGAAACAGTAACGAATGAATGAATTAAATAATATGACATGTGCACTTATGACCTTTGGCTAATGACATGCTTAAGTCGGTGGGAAGGGGAATGACTCAACTATAGTATAGATATATAACATAAAATTACAACATTAGAGATTGAACTACCCAATGAACAACTCACAAAAAATATCATTCAGGTGTTCCTGGGTTTCAATTTACATCACCTAACAGTTGTACTCTAGATTGCCTAAAAATTGATTCCTCGAGATTATTGCATCTATTTTATAGGGCAATATATACTACAACATATATTATAACCTACATTCATTAACAAGTTTTTCTGTTTGCTATATAGCGAAGGAAAATGTTATGCATCTCATTAACTCTAAATTTTGTAAGTATATATTAAAATAGTTCTGCTGAGTTTTTGTTTTCTGCAATGACAAATGATTTTTCAACATTTTGCTTTGGTTCCATAGGTTAAAGAGGAAGTAGACTCAGCAATAAGAAATTATATAAACATTATGAAAAGGTAAACATAGTTCAATTTCCTAGTTATTCTCTTGATGATCTTTTTTTGCAAATAAATTTTAGGAATTCTGGGAAAGAAATACAACATTTTGAATCCAGGAGTTTGCAGCTTCAATTTATAAATATCACTTGCAGTGTTTACTGGAACTCATTTTTCTTTGCTACACTAGCCACAAATATGATTGTTAATGCTATTAGGAAACTAAAATGGTTATGATGCAAAGGCAATAAACACCAAAACTTGAAAAATAACAAGCTATAATCTTATATTGCTTCCCAAGGATATGGTTATTTATCTACACTTTACATAGAAAAGAAAAGGAGATATACATTCCACGAACTCAATGCGAACAAAAATTGATCTCCAAGGGATCAAAGCAATTCTTGATACAGATTTCGATGCAAGTTATGAAACTTTTTCTTAATCGTATTAACCATGCAAGTCTTTTATATACTGCTATAAACCCTAATCAACTCATTCTCAACCACACTTGTAAAACTTCATTGAGTTTATCCTACTTTTACTACAAATTAAGAGATCGGGAATATATAATTTTCTTGTAAGAATTTTATTTCCTTTATTCAGCACACAAGTGCTGCAACTAATCAATATATTTCCTACTCAAATCTGTTGGAATAACTGTATAAAGAAACTGAGGCAAAAAAAGTAGCATTCTACGAAGGGCAAGCTCAAATTGTTAATACAACTTGTCTTTATAGTTTATTAATAATAGTGTCGGCTCAAGCAGGTTAACTTTGCAATTAAAATTCGCTTTGAATTAAAAGCAAACGTACCAGAGACAGATCGAGATCGGCAACAATAAGGAATGTAAGACTGGGAGACCGATAGACAAAGAGACTAAGATGGGTGGCTGCCGGCGAGGCGGGGCAGGGGTGGCGATGCTCTGCCTCTGAATTCTGAAGTCGCGTGGGTGGGGGAAGAGGGGGATTACAGTGGTCTGTATTATGAAATCTTGAATTGAATTAACCCTAGATAATTAATGGTGGTACTAGAGGAAACCCTAGTCTGGCGAATTGAACCCGGTGCAGAGTCGACTTTGTGCAGAAATTTTCTTTATTTTTTCTTTTTGAAGGGGAAGAGGAAGAGACGACGGGAAAAAAACTAAATGAACTACGAATTGAATTGTTTTAACATATAGAATTAATGATTTTAAATTAAAATAGTTTTTTTTATAAATTAAATAAGGATAAATTAGTAAATTTATAATTCTACGTTTTAAATTATTAAATTTATTATAACAAGAAAAAGCGATGACACAATTCGACATATAGTGCGATTCAAGATGATTGGTCAAGATCTGACAAGACAAGATGACAAGTGTAGCAAGTCATTAATTTTAAGCCTTTAGATTTTAGATCTGATGATTCAAATTAATCGACTATCGACAACAAGATATAATATCTTAACTGCGATGTAAAAACAATTCCAAGCTTCTACACACTTTTTATTACTTTTTATCACTTTATCACATAAAATATTAATAAATAACATTTTCTATCCCAATTACTAATTACTTTATCATATAAAATACTAATAAACAACTCTTCCTAACCCACCACTTTATCACTTTATCACTATTCCACTAAATCCTTATGAATAGTAAAAATGTCATTATGATTGAGACGGAGGAGTAAAACAAGTGATTAATTTACAATATTTCAATTGTCGAGACTAGATTACAATTAAATAAAAAATTATGATTTTTATCCACAATTAAACCTTTAAAAACTATCAAATACACCATAAAAACATAAAAAGAAAAAGATTGTTTAACTAACCAAACACCCCTTTCTCAACCTTTCGAGAATTTTGTTTCCTTTTGAACATTTTCTTTCGGCTCACTCCTTTGCTGAGGTGTCCACTGTCCACTTTCAGGAGTTCCTCGCAACACAAAGCCTTCGCTCTCAAAATAAAAAGCAGAAAAAAGAAATCATTCAATTTCATCTGTACTACCTGAATCAATGTAAGTTTTTGATAACCTGTGTTATTCGTCTCAATTCGTTATCTGTTTTCGTTTTTTTTTTTAAATCCCTTCTCAATTGTACTTCTAATTTTGTTTTCGTATTTTGGGGTTTCGGATCATCGTTATGTTTCTTGTTCATATCTGTGCTAATTAATGTTATACGGTAGAATTATGGACATGCATATGCTATATATACTGAAATAGAGTTGACATTTTGCGTTTTTCTTGTTGGTGCGTATAGTTTGATATGGATGCTGTTTCTGAAAGAATTAACCGGAATCCGTTTCGGAAAAGATATCCGGCCGTCAGTACGACGGGTGCGATTCTTAATTTTATATACTTTTTCGTCTCCATAAGCACATTACATGTTTCTTTTCTTCACTGTTTATGCAATTTTTATTTAGGTTGTGTTGTTGTTGTTGTTTTTTTTTTTTTAAATAGTTTTTGTGGTTATTATATTATATAGCTACCTAAACTTGAGCTTCTAGCTATTTAGAGTCTTTGCATTTTGTTGAATTTCTCAAGAAAAAATTGTCTCCACAGTATTTTTTGTTTTTTTCAAAAGTATCAACTGCTCATTGTTGATCAATTGGCTCAATATGAACTGAATATTCTGTAGTAGGGTGTTTTCAGCAATTATTTCTCCAAGAACTTTTGAAGAATATTAAGCAATCGATGGGCAATGATATGATATTGTATGAAGTACTTGTGCATTTGCATGCAAGTGTAATTGTTGAAATGAGAGGAAACATGTATTTAAACTTCATTCTCAGCAGTTCTTAGACCCTTCAACTTGATCGAATTGTGGCAACCATACTTATTTGACATATTGCCAATTTACGCGATAAGTACATAACTGCATGATTTATACAAATGTCTGAAGTATCTTCCGACAGACGAATAAGAAGAAACCACCTTCTTGAAAATAGACAAGAAACTTAGGCATCGAATAATTAGTTTTTCATGCTTTCAAAAGTTGTAGATTTGGAAAAATTTGTGCACTCTGAACCAATTGACTGCCTCCAATATCTAAAATCAGTTATATGTAAAGAATTGCTTTATTTTCCCTGTAAAATTATGCCCAATTTGAATTATTTTTGTGCTTTGTGTTTGACTTTTCATTGTTAGATTTGGTCTCCAAAAGGCGCAAAACTATAAAAGCTCATGAAGGAAATAGGTATAGTGCGAGTGCCTTCCCTGCTTCATGGCGATCTGAATCTGAGGAACAAAGAAATCACACCTCTTCAGGAGTTGTGGATCATTCTGACCCATTCTCCACAAATAATTTGCTGAAAGAGATGGATTCTAGAAAATATGGAAGTGTTACTAAAGAAATCGAGGAGCTTCTCAAGTGGAGAATGCAGTTTTTGGACTCGTTCTATATGATTAATCCTGAACTTCAATCTGCATTTGTTGATGTGCAAAATAAATTGGAGTTGGAGTGTACTGAAATAGCTACTCCCACTGTAATTGACCTTGATGATGATCAGGATGAAGAAAGTAATGGAACGAAAAGACTTGTTCCAGAAGCACAACTATCGCATCATGCTGGGCTAGTGGTTATTATCGATTCGGATGATGATAATGATGCTGGAATTGAGAATCACAAATCTCCTTATCTGGAAGTAGAGTTGAAGCCACCTTCTGTTAATCTTCAAATCCAGGATAAAGCTTCTGTTAATCTTCTAATGCAGGATAAACCTTCTGGAAGTTTTCTCATGAAGGACTTTCTGGTAATGAGCATCTGTAATTATCTGGAGCCTTACCAACTTATCTCATCACTAATTGTATCATCTGAACTTATTACATTTCTCCCTAGAAAAATTATTTCAAGAAGAATGGTTGCACTTTTTATGTAAGACATCCATGGCATACATTTTATTTGTTCATGGCTTACATTTTCATTGTGGGGGAGGGGGAGGGGGTGCGGGTGTTCAGGTGGACAATGGTGTATTTTTCAATTGAACTTTCGTACTCTTTCCATGCTGACCAGTGTTGTTTCTTTTGGGTTTCAGTTATTTTTAAAAACCGATTTTTGAAATCTGATAAATTGTAAGGTGTGTGTTTGTTTTGGGATTTTTTAGTATGATGAGATTTAACTTTATGTCAGATCAGCGCATAAGAGTGAATGATGTTGTTTTATTATATTGTTGTTGTTGGGAGTGATTGTAATGATTGGATGATGTCGGTTATGATTTAAATATATTAAAATGTAATTAATTGTATTGGAAAGTGTGATAGTTGGTTTATAGGTGTTTGATATGGTGGTTTTGTAAAACCAGATTTCAAAATCCCGAAGTAGAACCGGATTTAGATTTGTAAATCCAAAACCTGGTTTTTAAAACCCAAAACAAACATCACCTTAATGGTTTGATCTCCTTCTCCTGTCATTAAGCTTATAACATCCTAATTTGTTCAGGAGGGGAAAATTGGCCGAGCTCCAAAGTCTCGAGAAGCAGATGATGACATACAAGATGCACATAGTGCATGTGAAACTGATTTAGAAAGGGATAAAGGTGTATATGTGGGTACAGATGATGAAGATGAAAATGATGAGCTACCTGAAGCTATTTCTGATGGTTTGGATGACATTTGGAATGAGATGAAAGTTGCATTAGAGTGTTCAAAGGTATTCTCTTCGCAATTCCATTTCAGTAAATTCAGGTGATGCTGTGAATGTTATACTTTGCTAATGATGATAAATCTTCTGAACTATAGAAATTTGTTAGCCTCTCAGTATCAGAGATTGCTCAGTGTGCAGAAATCGCTAGGCAGCCAATGGGCGCCTAGTGCCTAAGCAGACTACTAAATATATATATATATATATATATATATATATATATGCACACACACATACATGTGTTTATATATATCTCTGTTTTATGTGTTTCTATGAAGTGTTCATATAGTTCTTGTATAGGGCAATGTTCCATGTATAGTTTGTCGCTGAAAGTCTGGAACATGTTTGGCCTGTGATAAATGCCGATCAATCTAAGACATAAATTGAAAAAGACTTCAATATCGATATCCCTGAGTCTTTTTCATCTTTTATCTGTGATACAGGTGTTACATATATTCATTTACTTTGAAGCCTTAAAAAATTTAGTCCTTAAACAAGGGACCCATTACCTGCAAAATCAATATTTGAGCCATTTTTTCACCTGATGCATTTGATTTTGGATTGCTTCAGTATCTTAGCTAAAATATTACTGAAACCTGAATGGGAAGTCCGAGCATTTAACCCTTCAGGTTAAATATGAAAAATAGTTTACTCTCACACTTTGTTTGATAGATTGATAGATAGACAGATAGATATATACAAATAAACTATTCATTGTGAACCTTCATAAAAGATCTACATTGAAGAACTCTGTACCTTTCAACAATTAGATTCACATGGTAATATAGACTCAAAAACTTGGATTTTGGTTTTGGCTCTGGGTTCTGGTCTCGTTTAAAGAAATTGAACACTGATGATATTACTTTTATAAATTCATTGAAATGTCATATGTGTGTCTATTTTGGCTTGGCTTTTCGTTTAACCAAAAATTAGGCTCAGTTCGATTTAGGTGACTGGACACCCCTATCTAGGACTCTAGATATAGTGATCATTCTTCTCCCATTCTACCAGAAGACACTGATGATGTGATTTCATCTATCATTCTTGAATTTGTTGTGTCTGAAAGTATTTCTTCTGAAAAACCACAAATGAATAGATTGGACGTCAGTAATTTTCTCAGTTATCACTTGGTAAAATATCAAAGCCTGGAAAGTGCTAAAAAATGTATCAATTAGTTCTTATTTGTAGGTGATTTAGAATCTGCATGTAAGGGATTTTTTTTATTCTCTATGCTAGTTGTTTCTTTGCTTTTACAATCATTTATTTATGTCCTGAGCATTTTCAGTCTAAAATACTAACTTGTGGCTAATGTTTAAAATAGCGGTACAGAACATGTGTTTAACAATTCTTTCTTTGATATGTGACAGGATACCACTGAAGATGCTCTGATGGATGAATATAATGCTGAGGATGAAGAAGAGTGTGAGCATTCTTTTATACTCAAAGATGATATTGGTGATGTATGCCGCATTTGTGGGGTTATTAAGAGGGGAATTGAAACCATCATTGAGTATAATTTCTCAAAGGTATGACTTTCAGTTCTGTGTAGTGTAAGCTTTAGTAATGTATTGTCATTCTATTTATTCTGGTACTTGGTTGTTTATGAGTATTTTATCTCTTTTCCTGAAAGTTAGCAATTAGCATTATGTATTGTAGATACATCTCATTGACACATTAACTTGACATACTAAAGTGGCTGGAATATATGATCATTGATCAGGAATCATGTGCTACTGTGCATCTTTCATCGAGTGTCAGATAATGAAGTCAGTTTTGAGCTTAAAAAAAATCAGGATATGTGGATGATTATATAACATTTATGTAATATCACAATTTTTTAAATATTTTTTTATATGGGGCATGAGGGAAGAATGCACACATTGTGAGGAGCTTAATTATGAAGAAAGAGAAAAAAGAAAGGTGTTACAAAATATAGGTCTAAATAAGTAAAATTATGACTGTTTGAAATTGGATTTGTGTTCGCGAAATTGAAATTAAATAACTCGTATCTGAATTTACGCCGTTGTGTAACCTTATCATTTTCAGAATTAACCATTTGCGATTTCTAGCGATCACCTCCTAGGGCCTTTTCTTTTTTCATCTTTTCGTATGCGCTTGTATTTCCCTTCCTTCAAATGCTTGCTTTATTCTATTTTGTCCAACATTTTCATTTTTTTGAATACAGAGCACAAAGACTACAAGAACTTACAGATATGAAGGGCGAACTACCAGAGAGCTAGATCAAATTGACATTTTGCCCGATGGGATGAAGTTATCTGATAGCGATTTTACTGGTGCTGAAATTCATCCCCACCCACGCCACAGAAAGGAGATGAAACCACATCAAGTTGAGGGATTTAATTTCCTTCTAAGCAATTTAGTGACAGATAATCCCGGTGGTTGTATAATGGCACACGCTCCTGGTTCTGGTAAAACATTCATGATAATCAGTTTTCTTCAGAGTTTTATGTCAAAATATCCAGCTGCAAGGCCTCTTGTTGTACTCCCAAGGGGCATTTTGTCAATATGGAAAAGGGAATTCATTCGTTGGCAAGTTGAAGACTTACCTTTGTACGATTTCTACTCAGTTAAAGCTGATAGCCGTTCACAACAGCTTGAAGTTTTGAAAGAGTGGGTAAAAGAGAGGAGCATACTGTTTTTAGGATATAAGCAGTTCTCCTCTATAATCTGTGATAATGATGATGGGAAAATTGCAGTTGCTTGCCAAAATTATTTGCTGAAAATTCCCTCAATTCTCATTTTAGATGAAGGCCACACCCCCCGGAATCAGGATACTGATATTTTGACCTCCCTCGAGAGAATTGAAACTGCAAGAAAGGTGGTTCTATCTGGAACACTCTATCAGAACCATGTGAAAGAAGTTTTCAACATTTTAAATCTTGTCCGTCCAAAGTTTTTAAAGATGGAGACGCCCAAAGCCATAAGGAGGCGTATCTTGAGTAGGGCAGAAATCTCCAGTAGAAGGAATTTGATGAAAAACGGGAGAGACAATGATTTTTACGAGTTGATAGAGCACAGTCTTGTTAAAGACGAAAATCCCACAAGAAAGATGACTGTGATACAAGATCTCCGTGAAATGACAAGAAAAGTCCTGCACTATTATAGGGGTGATAACCTTGATGAACTTCCGGGTCTTGTGGACTTTTCAGTATTTCTCCAGCTCAGCCCCTGGCAAAGAGCTGAAGTCAAAGACTTGACCAAATTGTCCCTCAGAAAGTTCACAGTAAGTGCCCAAGGTAGTGCTCTTTATCTCCACCCAAAGCTGAAGGCTCTAGCCAAGACTTCTGGTGTAAAGGATAGAATCGACGAAGAAAAAGTCGATTCCATCATGGACAAAATAAATACAAAAGAAGGTGCAAAACTTAACTTCTATCTCAATCTACTCCAGCTCTGAGAATCAAGTGGTGAAAAGGTATTAGTTTTTAGCTAGTATCTCTTGCCTTTGAAATTTTTGGAGAGAATAACTGCTAAAGTGAAGGGTTACAGCATGGGGAAGGAGATGTTCATGATTACGGGGGATTCAGATACTGAAACACGGGAATCTTACATGGATACATTTAACCTTTCGTCTGAAGCCCGAGTTTTCTTTGGTTCCATCAAAGCATGTGGGGAAGGGATATCTTTGGTGGGGGCCTCACGCATCATTATATTGGATGTTCATTTGAACCCGTCTGTGACCCGCCAAGCAATCGGACGGGCATTTAGACCCGGCCAGGTGAGGAAGGTGTACACATATAGGTTAATTTCTTCTGGGTCACCCGAAGAGGAGGATCACACTACCTGTTTTAGGAAGGAGTCCATTGCCAAAATGTGGTTTGAGTGGGATGAGAGTAAAGGTCAGCAAAGCCTTGATATGGAGATTGTTGATATTGAGAATTGCGGAGATATGTTTTTGGAAACTGGACGTTTAAAAGAAGATGTAATCGCGCTCCATAAAAGGTAACTGAATCTCATTTCCCCTTTTTCATGTATGTAACTTTATTTTTTTTAAATTGTGGTTGGTTTCAGGTAAATTTGGAGAAAATATGTAGATATTATGTAGCTGAGCGTCTCGGATATGAGACTGCTTTTTTGTGTGGATGCTGTGATGCAATTGGTAATCTAGGCATGAATCTTTTAAGGCATTCAGTCGAGCATCGTTCATAATGCTGGACAAGAAAGAATGCTTCTATGATTTTGGATATGTTTTGTCCTTTTTCGAAGCCCTTAGTTGTTGTTAACTTAAAAACTAGTTGTCCTGTAACCGGTTAGCAGCAGCTATGCAATTTTAACATGTGCCGTAAATGAGATTCTAAATAGTACTTTGCGTGTCACTCTGCCTTTTGAACTTCACGTCTTTTAAATGGATGTCTTGGTGGAGTCCATATGTGCAAAGAACTTGAGTTCAGGTAGTAAAGCGTGACAAAAAATAAATTTTGTAGGTAATGTGCAAAAACATGCATACTTCTAATGTCGAATTAAAGTTAACCTTTTTTTTAACTGTATTTATAAAGAGTCAATTTCATGCATTTGGTAGGAATGGTAGTCAAATGAGTTGTTAGTTCAGTTGAGAGGTATTTTAAACTTATATTTTTATCACTTACGCAACGTCCAGGCCTACAGCTAACCATTTCTCAAAGGCAAAACCTTACATAAACTAGTTTTTTTAGTTGTTTCATTATAAAGTATTCATTTATTCATTTGTCACTATTAGTTGTTACTTCCGTCCCGAAATCGTTAGAATATATGTCAAAAAGGTCTGTCCTGGATTCGTTGTAATATTTATAAAATTGGAAATAAAGCAACTATATCAATATAATCTCTATCTTTAATGTATCTAAATATTACACGTTATGTCATTACATTTTTCCACATTAAAATTAAATTTATTCTCATTTATTTACACCACATGTTATTACTTCATTTAACTCTCACATTAATAACTAAACTACATGTAAACAGTAAATGTTTCAACGATTCCGGGGGGGTACTGTTTTACATAAGAGCATCCACAATGGTCCATCCAATGAGTGTTTAACCATTGAATGAATGAAAGTTGGTGTTTAAAATAATTGTGGATGTTCATTGGATTGGAGAGAAAGTGTTATCCATCCAATGTAATGGATTGGAGAGAAAGTGTATTTTTTTAAAAAAAGTGAATGTGATGACATAGGAGAAAGTAATTTTTCATATTTTATTTTTATTTAAACTTTTTAATATATGTAAACTTATAAATTATAATATGAATAAAGTGGGATGAAGTCATGATGAGACTCATACACAATAAATGAATGAATAAATGATTAAATAAATCATTGTGAGAGTTTATTTAGAACGTTAATATTTAAGATAGATAATGTGGAAGTGATGTGGAGGACAGAGAATGGATGAATGGACGAAAATTCATTCATCCACCGTGGATGCTCTAAGAAATATTTCTTTCTCAAATAGAGAAATAAGATCAAATGTTTTTCAAATGAGTGAATTCTAGGTGCAATTTGTATTCCAGCTATGAATGAAACCAACAAATACAAGTATACAGATGCTCCACATTCTTCACTGAAATAAAATTTTGCTCTTACATGTCATTCTGTACTCGAGTTACAACTCTTCGAGGGATCCAACAGATGCCTTTATTCCTTAATACAATACAACAGAATCATCGTACTCCGTTTCCTACATGAGACCAATGATCACATAACAATTCTTTACAAATAAAACTGTTAAAACCAACCAATCTTTTCCTACCGTAGATTCACAAAACTACACCAAAGTAGCAAAACCGCTACGTAAACGATGGGAGAAGTGAAGAAACGAGACGATGGTGTCGATTCCCAGAATCCAAGCAATCGAATTCTGCAGCCTCGTTCTCCATACCAGAACCTGTAGTGTTATATACATCGGTTTCTGTGAGAGGAATATAACCATTCTGTGTGCTGTCACCTAAGACCATGCCACCGCCACCCTCACCCTGCTGTAACCCTAGCGTCAACGACACCCCACCACCGCCGCCGCCGCCGCCAAATCTTTCAAGTCCCGACATACGGTATGCTTCGATGAATCTCTCGTTAACAGCATTTGGAAAAATAATGCTGGGGTCGTTCGTCTGCCCCTCTCTCGATTTTCCTATCCCATAATCGCTCTGGAAAATGGAATTTGCGTCCGACCCCATCATGTCTACGTCCTTCATTTGATCACATCTCGGTTCCATGACTTGCCCCGTCGAAGCTGTGCCTTGCAGCCCGTCTTCTGCTGAGGCCTTACCACTCGTCTTGGCAGCCGTTTCAGATGATGAATTGGAGTCCATTTCAGCATCACCGAGCTCTTCTTTGTACATCTCCTCCACCATCGGCTTCCAGAGGCGGACTCGTGCGTTTATGAACCAGTTTGAGACCTGAGATCAACAACAAAAATGCAGGATAATCAATCAAACTATTTAGATTAGCAATCTGAGTTTGAAATCAAGTTGAGTTCGAGCATAAAGAATTAAGCTCGATCAAATTCGAATTGACTCGACTAAGTTTGATTATGTACAACTCCATTCAACCATCCTTATTAGAGTTGATATTATTTAAAACAGTTTTACTGTATAATTGATTTTCAACTAACACTTTATAGTATAAAAACTAATACTTTTGAGAGGAACAACTAATACTGACAAACTAATGCTTTTTAATGAAACAACTAATACTCTTTAAAATACACAAGAAATGTAAATCAATAAACACATCATAACAAAGACTTATCGGATGGAAAAGAGACCCCCCCAAAACCACCTTCTTTCAAGGCATACAAGAGTAAAGTCTTAAAAGAAGAAGTAAAAACAACTTAAAACTCTAATTGGGAGAGAACATAAATATGATTTCCTAACTCAGGAAAAAATCATGATGCATATTATACACAAAGTGCAGTTATCTCACCTGACTTCTAGTCAATCCAGTCTGCCTTGCAAGCATGATCTTCTCAGAATCTTTGGGATATCTGCACAACAAAACACAAGATGAACAATCAAACTTCACCCCATAAAAGCAAACAAACACGACGTTTTTTTTCCCAACTTACGGATGAAGAAAGTGCTCGAAAAGCCAAGCTCTCAAGACCGAAACGGAACTTTCAGGCAGTCCTCTCTGAGGTCTCCAAGCATGCTGTTGCATCATTCCCAGCTGCTGAAGAGCTCTCTGCTGTCGGAGCTGCTGATCCACGTACCTGAGACGAGATATTCCGACCCCTTTATCGTTTGAAGAAGCATCTTCTTCCCCGAGGCTTTTTCGTGCTGTTTGAATCTGCCCGTTTATAGCATCACGTAGGCAGCGAAAGTGACGGGAAATTGTTTGAAGCGCGAGAGATGTGTACGGCTTAGCTGCTCCTGATCCTGCTATAACGTCGAACGAAGACACGACGATTTGCATCTGATGGTAGTACTGTCTGTACCGTCTGTCAACCTGCATTGTACGTGGAATTATAAGTTGGAAATTAATGTGGAAACCAAGTTATTCGATACTTAATTCGAGACTGTTTGGGGAAAACTCGTTTGACCTCGGTTAGATATTGATATCAAACAAGTTTGAACATACTTTTATGTTTGGTAAAGTCTGAAGCTTGACTCTAGCTCGATAAAAAAGAGATAAACAGGTGTAAAAATATCAAACTGCTCGAGTTCGGCTTGTATTTTGCTTGACTAAAGCTTGACTCAGTTCATTATCAAACAAGCTCAAACAGTAATACTCGGTTGCACCAGTTGCACGGATACTGTTCAATAAAAACAACTAATACCGTTCGGTGAAAACAACTAATACCGATAAACTAATACATTTTAGTAAAACAACTAATACCATTTCAAGATGCACTTGAATTGCACGATGAAACTGGTGCATAAAAGTTATTGCCAAATTTCAAAGCTCAATAATATCAAACAAGCTTGAACATAACTCATTTACAACCCTACTTATGCTCACCTCATCCAGCATGGACAAAAGCTTCGTCAGCTTATTCTGCAGCTCCTGCTTTTCAGAAGTCGAAAGCTCGTTCGGCGCGACTGAAGAAGAAGGATCATAAGCTCCTTCAACCTCTTTAGAGTCTTTTTTGACCTCACTTTTCCCCTTTTGATCCTTGATTGCTCTCTTCACATTAACAGCTTCATCAAGAAGCTCTTGAGCTGCTTTCAAGTACTTAGAATTAGGAACACCTCTCGAAACACTAGCCATCCCATTCCCATACGTCGGACCATCATTCGTCCCAGTGCTAGAAAGCATGTAATCATTATTACTCTCCCTCGACTGCTTGTTCTGAAAACTATTCTCATTATCAAAATTCACATTCCTACCACGGTCCTCACCGTGCAACAGAGGATTACTCCCCATAATCGAAGAGAAATCGTTGTTCTCGTTTTGGTATTGGAACAGGACTGATGGCACGTGTGTGCTGAGACTAAGTGACAACCCTTGTTGTTGTTGCTGTTGTTGTTGCATCATCATTATCTCGTTTCTTTCGTCTTTCCATTGGTTGTCTAAAGCTTGGGAGCGTCCGAAGTTTAGGAGGACTTCTTGTTGTGAAGCGGTTGAATCCGAGGGCACGTTTACGCAGCTGCTGTGAGACTGTGAGTTCGCATCGGAGTAGAGGTTGTTAGAAGACGAGGCGAAGTTCATGTACATTATGGTGTTTCCTTGAAGAATTGGTGTTTCTGAATGAGAAGTTGGTAAAGGGTCCTTTAAGTAGAACATTGTTGAAGCATCTCTTTGATTGTTTGGCATCGGAAAATACGAGCTCATCTGTTCTTTTTCGGGCCTTTTAGAAGCTCGATTTCAGAATCGATGAGGCCTGGATATTTTTTGGGGAGATCAATACAAGTATGCAGTGCAATTGATATACTAAATTAGAGGTTTTAGTTTGGAAAATATATGAATGTTACTATGAGAAATCAATGAAGACTTTTGATGAATCAATAATAATCTAAGAACAAACACACACAATAAGGAACAATCTCTATCTCATATATGATATAACTCCAGTTTTTCAACATACAAGGTCAGATAGTAATATATCATAAGTAAGAAAAAGAAATTGATCAAGAAAAGGCAAGGAGTTGTCCATTTTATTGGTAGTTGCTTGACTTTCTATCCACAAATAAACAATTATTTATCCAAAATTAAAAATCACAGAAGCAAACCCGGAAATCAAGCACAGGAATGAAAAAATTTGACCAACAAAAACTGAATTTTGAAAGGGAAAAAAAACCAGCAATCTATAACTAACCCATATATATCATTGTGCACCAATATCATCAAATTCAAGAATAACAAAAGAACATATACAATAACAGGATCCCAGAATTCAATAAAAACATAATCAACACCAAAAAATCATACAAACCTGAAATTCAGCATAAGTTGTAGGAACAAACAGATCCCAAGAATCCAACACGATCATCAATCTTCTCTCTCTCTTTCTCTCTCTTCAAACCAAGAACAGAGAAAAAAAGAAAATAAAACCCCCCAAGAAATAAAACAGAGGAAAAATAAAAGAAAATCGTGTGTTTCCTTTTGTCTAGTATAGTAGAGTTGCAAAATTTTCAAAGATGAAAGTACAAGAACATTATCACTCTTTTATCTCAATTTCCTTTCACCTTTATGATACTTGCATATGTTCATTCATCATGTACTCCTTTTATCTTATTCCCACGTGAGACTTACACACAATCAAAAGTATCCCTCCCTCTTTCTTCTCTATCTATATATCCAACATGGAAAAAAAAACCCAGTAAAAACTAAAAAGTGGGGGTCCTCTCTTTTTCACTATTCACAAACCCCACATAATAAAAATCCAATCTTTCTCTGTTTCTCTTAGAAAAATTATATATATAAATGAAGAAACAAGTTGCTTATTATTTGTTGCTTGACTTGGTTAATTGTTTGCTGCTGTTGATGGTGTTTGGTTATGGAGTGCCAATCTCTAACCACCAGTTGGTAGACCTAAAGCTTCCCTTAAACCCCTCTCTCTCTCATCTCTCTCTCTCTTCAAGTTTCATCTTAAGATGAAGCATCAATGGAAGGTCTGCTATATCCACCATATAATTATATGCTTTTTTTTATTCTTATTTTTTAGTGGTTTGATGGAATATTATACTACCTCCGTCCCGTTCTTTAAGACTTTTTTACTGTTCATAAGGATTTATGGGAATAGTGATTAGAAAGAGTTGTTTATTAGTATTTTATGTGATAAAGTGATGGGTAGTTGGGGGTAGAAAGAGTTGTTTATTAGTATTTTATGTGATAAAGTGATAAAGTGATGTGATAAAGTGATAAAGTGTATTTCCATTTTAGGAAAGAAACCTTAAAGATTGGGACAAAAAAAATGGAAAGAAAACCTTAAAGATTGGGACGGAGGGAGTAATGGTTAGGAAAATCTTTAATCTTTTTTTGGATTTTTTCCTTTGCACCAATAGGGTGCCCATGTCATTAGATTTTTGTCTTCTTGTGCACCTAATTTTTTGGTTGATTTGTATTTTATTTTCTATGGCCCTTTTAGTCTTTGGTATTTTTATATTTGCCTCGTTTGCAATTATGACACTGTTATATAAATCGGTTTTATTGTGCAGCTGATTTTGTTTTGTGTGTATTTTTAATAATATTAAAATATTTAATTTATATTATTATATCTTATTAAATAATATTAGTTGTTTTATTATTAAATAATATTAGTTTTTTTTATCTTAAAATGGTTATACTGTTATATAACACCAACTCCTCATTTATATATATACACACGGGGTTGATTGGGCCCCCCAAAAGAAAAAGGGAAGAGAAATTTCAATTATGCTTAAAATTAGGCAAATATATAAAATAAACAAGTTTCACACAAGAATATATGAAATTGATTAAGAATGTTACTTTTATCATTAAAGGATATTAATTGTGATAATTGAAGAGTGTAACTTTTTACTATAAATATATTACTTATAACACTGAGGGTGTGACTTATATTACAAAATTATATTAGTCGTAGTAACCGAAGGCATGTCTATAAAGAAAAGATTTTCACGTAACAAATTCCAAAGCATATCAATTTTTAAAATTATAATTACTTTCACAATTTTATATTTTTCATATAAATATTCCACTCAATTATCGTCATTTTAAACTAGAAATAAATGCTACATGATTTATAAATTTAGAAGATATTTTTGTGTTCATAATTTTTATCGAAGATTAAGACTGACTTATTAAATTTGCTCATATATATATATATATATAAATTAAAATGTTGTATTTATAATGACTACCAATTTTTGCTTAATGAAGGTAAGCATATACCAAAAGAGTTGCATATGCCAGCCAACTTTCTTTTCCTTGGTCGTTCTAAGCAAGCACCAATTTAATTGATAGGCTTTTTTTCTTTTGGAAGTTTGTTCATAGTTGGATATCAAGGGCATCTTTTCTTTAGTGTCTAAAGCATATTTGTGGTAGTCAATTACCCTCTTTAATATTTTTGGCAACCTATTTTTCGTAGTAGAGTTAGTGGTAAATAAATTCACATTTGTGTTATATCTTTTGGGTAAAAATGTATGTGAACTTTCTTTTTCAAGTATCACTGTTATTTATATGTATTATTGTTGGTATGTATATATATTTTTCATTGTTATGTATATGTAATATGACTATTTAAAAAATCAAGTGATTAACCAGTGATAATACATATACATAACGGTAACACTCGAAAAAGAGAGTTCACGTGAACCTGAATTCTCAGGAAACCTATTCTATCTTTCATAATTTTATCACCATTTTTAAACTTTATTAATATAATATGGAGTATAATTTTATTTATATAATGTAAAATCTTTTATTTATTAAAAAAATTATATGAGACAAAACCTCATCCCATATATTACATGAGACTGTCTGACCTTATTGCTGATATTATAAACTATTTAAAAAATGTGAAGAATTATAAATTAATTAATTTACAACCTTTTATGACCTCTTTGCATCCAGTCACAATTGTTTTATTTTTGCAATGACTTGCATCGTCGCACCAAGTGCAAGTTTTTATTTTTGAGAGAAGACACCAAGTGCAAGTTATTTATGATATAGTTGGTGATTGAATGGTAAAACATAAAAATATGATGTAAAGGCTATGATAAAATGTAAAAGCTCGTGAATTCTTTAAACTTTTACAACAACTTCTGCTTTTAAAATTTAAAGTATAATTAGTTAGTTCTATTCATAATTTTTTTCTGTAAAATATTGTCCATCTTTCCCTCCCATTTCTTTTGTTTTTTGGGTGGGTGTGTGGGTAAGGGGGTTGGTCATTTGGTTGTGTATAATTACAGTTATAGAGGAAGCAAGAGAAATTGACACGGATGGATTGTTTGGTCTAAAAAAAAAATCATCATGCTCAGACCCATAATCCAAATGATTTAGTTATTAATTCATCACTCTAGTGGTTTGATCAATTCAACATCTGGTCTTATCATTTAGTGAAAATTAGTTATAATTTATTAGTATTTATGTAAATAATGATATAGTATTATCATTATTACTTTTTAAATTATAAGGAAAACCATGAATGATCTATAACACATTCATCCAACAAAAATCTATATTTTATTCATTCATATCATCATACAAGTTTTATTTGAAATAACAGGTTCATACAATGAACCTTTAATGAAAATTCTAGTTTAAGAGGAGGTCTCTTGTATACTAGATGCGCCGTATAATCTATTTTTTAAAATGTTTAATTTATTTTTATGAAATATTCAACTTTTCATAATGAAATATTCATCTTGTCCAGTTTAAAACAAATTGAACGTTTCAGTATAAACAAGTTGCATGTTTAATAAGACAAGCTGCCAGTTTTATAAATGCACTTGAATTCCAAGTAGGGGTGGGAATAGGTCAGACCAGAACATACTTCACATAAAAAAGTCTGGGACTGATATTTAATTTTTGGGGTAAGTCTGACATGTTATCTATTTTTCATGCATTTTTAATAGGCTAGGCCTGATTTTTTTTAGTAAATAGCTCAGGTTAGAAAGCTTTTAAAAGCCTATTTAAAAAATATTTTTTTACAATCCTATTAAAACTACTATTCATCATAAAAATTTAAAATCGCACCTATTCAATTTTTAAGTGTCTTAATAGCACAAATAACAATATTAAATACTTCACCAAATCATAAGTAATAAAGCAATTATAAAATTATTATAAAAGTTAATTCTTGTTAATAATTGTTAAAATATTTAAAGCATTATAAAATTTAATAATTATCGTGTTACGTTACTTGCATATGCATACTAGATATATAATAATATTAGTTACTAATATTAAATTTATTAATATTAATTTACAATTATATAAGCTAAACAAGAGATCTATTAGGCTTTAAAGACCTACAAAAAAGTTCAAGTCTTGCCTATTTAAGTATAGGCTTTTAAAAAAATTGACTCTAGCTTATTTATTAAACAAGTCGAGCCGATCCGAGCCGAGCTAAGCCGAGCCATGCTTTAGTAAATCGGGCAATAGACCCCTTTTGAATAGTCCGACCTATTTCAACCCCTAATTGTAAGGTGAAGCGGATGGCTGATACATACAACACTTTGTCCTACCTTAAAATTCAATTGAACTTGTGGAATGGATCGATTCAGTTTGAAGATGGGACCAAATTATGGAAATAGAAAGACAAGGAGTAATATTTTTTCACAATTATATCATGGACTAACTGAAGCCTTGAATTGATTAAATATCAAGATTGTTAGCAGTCAAACTTTGCATTTAATTGCAAACCCAACCAAAAGTAACAAGTCAAACTATACCAAATTAGTTTGAATTACTTCAATAAATAAATGTATGAGTAAGAGCAAATTAACCTCTCCATAATTATCTCTATTTAATCAACTTAATTGTTACCAGTTTCTTATATGTCGAATTCATGGTCATAAATCATAATACACGTTTATCATGCATGTGGGCAATGGGAGAGGCAAATGTGAAAGAAATGAAAGGGCGTGGGGGCAATTACGTAAGTTTGAGGGGCCCAGAAGCAAATAGTAATAATAAAGGATGTCAGGTAGACAGAGCCCAGAAAGAAAGCAGCAAAGCCATATTACAGAGATATCAGAAGAGGGAGAAAGAATTACTGTTGTCTGAAATAATAAAGCATGGGGATTCGAAAAAGAGAAGAAGAATCTAACGTTATGCAAAAGCCCTCAAATCATTGGCCCCAGCATGTGGAGCTCATCATTAATTTTTTTTTCTTTCTTTTAAATTATTTTTGGAACCAATTAGTGTATTAATTCATGTATATTATTATTAGGTGCCTCATATTAAAGACTACATTAATATGTTAATTATTGTTTTTTTAGGCAATTAGGCCCCTAATATTTAGTGGAGGGAAATATTGGTCAATACCATCGATACCATATTTTTCGAAAAAAGGGCCAAATGATTAAATTTAGTCCATGTTTTTTATTTTTTAAATTTTAACACATATTTTTTCTCCTTTTTAAATTTAATCAGCATTTTCGATAAGATCGTCCAATGTGGTTGTTGAAGTTCATCAATCTTGTGAAAATTGTGAAAGGAAAAGAGAATAAATGCCAAAAAAGTGAAAAGAAAAGAGAGATTTAAATAGGATGCCTACACAATATATTTAGCCAAAATTGTATGGCACATAATCTTTTTAAAAATAAGCGTCATAAACACATCACTGTTTAAGTGGACCCAAGAGATATATATGTCCTTGGGACATAAATATTAGGGTAGGTCTCGAATACACCAAGTGCACACATTCACTCCTATCTTACCCAATTTATTTAAATTTGTGTTATAATTTTTTTTTTTTCAGTTTCGGTTTTGTTTTAACTTTAATTTCAATTTTAGAATTTTTTTTTTAAATTTTTAAATACCCAACCCGATCCGAGTGGTTCATGGTTCACTCGGCCCAAGTGGTTCATGGTTCACCCTGCCCAAATGATTCATATGTAATTTAGGGTTCACTATTTAGGGGTTAGGGTGTAGAATGCACTAATTACTCTAAAAATTAGAGGGCATTATTGTTCAATATGTGACAGAGTGAATAAATAAACCTTGCTCCAACTAAGAATAAGAGTTTGGATATTTAACTCAAAAACGCATTGTTTTAAGATATAAACCACTTTGGAGTACGTGGACTTGCTTTACAGGATTAATACGACTTTTCACAGAGTTCAAGAAAATCAATTGTAAACGACCATAATAAAGCGAAATGGATCTCCCACAGTAATTGCATGATGCAATTAACAATATATGTGTCTAACGGTGCCGCAGTTACTACATGGGATCCACTCTCGATAATAAATGATATTTTTGTTTCGGGATTTAGGTGTGCGGAGGAAATTATGGCTTCGAAATTCTATAAATTTAAAAGTTTTGGTGAATAGTAAAAAATGTGTGTTTGTTTTGAGATTTTGATAGGGTGCGATTTTACTTTATGTCAAATCAATGTTTAATAATGATTGATATGATATTATTATATTGTGTTGAGAGTGGGAAAAATAGTGATGTGATTGTATTGAATTTTATGAAAAATAGGGGTGTAGGTGTATTTTATAGGAGATGATTTTGAAGTATAATTTTAATTCTCAAACTATAATATGACATGATTTTCAAAATTCTAAGTTCATCTGAGTGAGTCCCGAAACAAACATACCCAAAGGGTTCTGTTTGATCATTACAATTTTTTTGCTAAAAAAAAGGAGTTTTATTACCAAAAGGAGTATAAGAAATACCCTCAAAATTCAGTTACAAAAGAAAAATGCTCCAGCACACACTCAAAAACACCACAGCTGCCCAAGTAAAAGAATATCCCCAAGATCAGTAAATGACAACTTAAAAAACAGAAGTTGGGTTCAAACATCATTGTTGAAAAGAAATCTTATGCCTCCAATGACTCCTTACGTTGATTTCCGGTTTAATATTGCGAAAGATCAAATTGTCCGACTAATCATTATAATTAACAATTCAAAACTTATTAATAGATATATAAGTACAAAAAGAATGCACATAAACATATACATTTGTACATTTTGTGTAATTTTGACTGCATATGCAATTTTTGTACCTATTAATAAATTTTAAAAAAGTTTATACGTTTTATTAACTTGATTCAAAATTTTGTATCCACACTAATTATTCCATAAAAATTCCTAATGCAGTCGACATAAAGAGAAAAGTGCGTTCATATTTTTTCAAATCCATTTTAGGAGTGAAATTATCAAAATAAAATTAGAAAGTACGACTTAAAAGTTCGAACTCATTAAAATCTTCGATTTTAGTTTAGGGTTTGCAAGATTTGAACCTGCTTTACTGGCATTGCGGGATAATTAAAAGATCTAAATTGCATAAGAATAAGAGAGAATGAGCATTAATGATTATTTAGCTAGGCTACAACACGTACGGAGATTTGCGTAGCAACAAAACAGGAGTGAATAAATTGGATGTGAATGTCTTGTAATTCTGTGCACCCAAACATAAATGTGTAATTAATAGATTTTACTTCCTTGACAAATCTGATCTTCGAATGAAGATAGCAAAATAAATAGTTGTAAAAATCAACCAATTATTTGTAAAAAAAAGAAAAGAAAATGGATAATTGTACAACTAATTGGGTTTAATTAAATTGTTAAATATAACCCATTTAACACTGCCATATAAAAATATCTCCTAAATCAATTCGATTATTTGGGTGCCACTTTTCGTATTTTATTATATGTTACACTCTGAATCATTAATACATGTCGATATAATATATACAATCTGCGTTGATTTTTTCCCATCTACGACCACATATCATACAATTAAATTGAAATAATACTCCCTCTGTCCTAATTTAGATTTTCCAATTGCTATTGACTTGTGTTTTAGCGAACGAATTATTTATTAGTATTTGAAATGATAAAAATATTTTTAAGCTGAAAAATATAATAGTCATATCCCTCATCTATCATACGTCCCCTCAAAAGTTACTTTATCATTTCATATATTAATAATAATTCGATCGCTAAAACACGAGCCAAATAACAATTGGACAATCTAAATTAGGATAGAGGGAGTAATACATATACCCAAATTGTTACAGATTATTGCATTTCATCTCGAACACACTGTTTGGAGAAAAGTTGACATTTGTATGGATATTGGTTATTTCTCAAATGAAACTAGACATATATAATAGGAGTAGGTTTTTAATGAATCAGCCGCCGTTTCTAAGCGTATTTTTAAAACATGCAATTTATAATTCTACACTCTTCTCTCCCACTAGTTAAGCATGTCACAATAAAACAAATTATGCACTTGCTGTAAAAATATATCAAATTTAAATATCATTGTACTACAAATAGTTAAGTATCAATTATGCAACAATCTACTAAAAACACAATTACTTAGTAGACTATTGCCCAAGATATGTTCAACTATAGATTATCTTATTAACAAAATGAACAACCCTAATTTTTTTATATATTATAACAAACTCATCAACAATATATGTCTTAATTATAAGATTGTCGGTGTACCACAACTTTTTGGCCTCTCAAGTCTCAGCACACTGCTTAAATTATATGGGCACGAATCATGATTGAAGATTAAATATTAGTAATTCCACTAAAAACAGATTTAAGAATATAGTAGTTCCACTAAAATAACAGATTTGATAATATAGTAATTCCGTAAATGGGATTATAATAGGAATAAGAGGGAGGGGTTATGTCACGGTAGTTGAGCTCCTAATCTTAATAACCAAAACTCTTTTATTTATAACTTAAATAATTGAATGGCCCAATTGTTTGCTAACAAGACGGCAGACACAAATACACGACACCAATATGAATTTCATAGAGTAAATTACAATTTTGTTGCATAAGATGCTTGCCCTTTGTGTATGTTGTGTTTGCAAATTACCCTAAACCGTAAATTACACTCATGCCCCTGAAGTTTATAAATAAATCTTGAATGAGTAAATGTCTCGTGTGAAACTTATTTATAATATGAAATTTATATATTATTAATAAATGAATATGATCATATATACATATCATTTTAATTTTTTTTTAAAAGACAATCAATTATAATAGTTTCCTAACATAATCAATTACTATAATTTTTTCTACCACCTGGCACATGACAACATCATTTTATCTCGCTGTAGACTGGAACCGCAATTACCACAAGAGGGGGATCACCCGAAATCGCAACTCGGAAACCACCACCCTCCATCATTTCATTTCGCTGTAGACCGGAACCTCAATCACCACAAGAGGGGGTCACCCGAAACCGTAACTCGGAAACCACCACCCCACAAGAGGTGGACCACCACAAGAGGGAATAATATTTTCTCTCCGTGTCTCAAACTCGAGACCTTAAAGTCTCTGGTAGTGGAATTCTAACCACTTGAGTTATTCACAATTATATATACGTATCACTTTGAATTTATTACACGTTGTAGATATATTCATATTCCCAAAATCAGGAAGTATTAGTTAGTGTATGACTTCTAGACACGTTAATATTCTTCTGACGTGAATTAATTTAATTATTGTAAAATTACTGAAGTGCCCAATCTTCAAAAGAGGTTGGTTGATTCCGAATTATTAAAAGAAAAAAATTACACACTTTTGTATAAATTTACACGAATTAGATCAGTTTATTCAAATCCTATTAAAAATAAAGTATCCCATGAGATTTGAATTTATTTATTTTAAGGTAATTTGCACATTACAAATTTGTATGAAAATCTTACTCATAAATTAATTGTAATGATCATAAATTCTTTTAGAGTAAGTCTCATATGTATCTAGGTATAAATAAATTACATATTTTAAAACTAATAAATTGTATAATTCTAAAATACATCATAAATGCACGGTGCATCTGAATGCATACAACACTTAGTCATTCTTTTATATATATATTAGTCATTGTATTTTATTGAATATATTATATGTATAATGGTAAAAGTCATAATTCTTATTTTCTTTTTAGAAAAAAAAAAAATTTTTTCCGTGACGTAAGCTGTGAGGTGGGAAGGTTCCATAGCTAATAGGTGGGTCCCGATGGCTAATAGATACATTACATAGTCTCTTTATTTTATTTTTTCGAGAAGATTTCATATAATTATTTAATCATACATTTAATTCTATTATGTATAAAAGCCTTCTTATATTATCGCAAAAAAAAACTCACCGTTTAAAAATATAAAATATTTTCTAAACAACTATTATTTTAATGCATATAATAAAATGGTGAGATTTTATATGTATAAAATAATATTTAAATAATTGAGTTATAATAAGATGAACCCAGCGTCTATCTGAGTTTTTTTTTCATTTATTTTTTTTATCTTTTTCCTAATGCAGATACAGGAAAATTAGAAAATATCTTTCCAGCCCATCTTGTAATCTTGTTAGACAATGTAATTTTTAAATTGCTTTTTTGAAGATAAGTTATTCTCCTATTTAGTTCTCAAAACATCATACATAGTTATGACTTATGAAATAATTCATTTCGGATTTCTTTAAATATCTCTGTCATTGTAGGGGAAATTGCAAACGAATTCTAAAAATAATGTCAAATTCCTTGTTTATATATCATAAACAAAATATTTTTATAACTCGAGTTTTTAAATGAATCATACCAGACTTTATTTTATTTTATGGAGGCAGTGATGTGAATTAGCAACTGCATCTGTAATGTAGGAGTATTATTTTTATTATACTTTTCGCTTTTTTAACCGATCTTGTATATCACATCACTAGCTGAATAACTATGAAATAGTATAATGTGATTTTAATTTTGTTGGATGATTTGGTGTCTTTATGCCCTCGTGTGTGAGTTGTGTAATAAAAAATACGAACTTCTTAGACCCAATGAAAATGATCTGATGTGCCAACCTTAAGGTTTCGTTCACCAGTGTATGTTATAATAAATTAAAAAAATAAATAAAAAATATACTAATAATAGAAGAGGGTAAACAGGGGAAGGGAGTTATTCAACGGTAATCTCCGGCATATTATTATATGGCTAATTGTGAATTGATCCGCATGGAAGATTATGTTTCAAAGTCTTCTAACAAAATACTATTTTCCAGCATTAATTATATATTTGTACCTAAAAGAAGAATTCAGGGGCATATACATACCTTGAAACAAATAACATGGACATATTTGATCATATTTGCCCCCCAAAAAATAAAATAAAAATAAAATACAAAGATGCTTTTTTTTTTTGGAAAAATACAAAGATGCTAATCGTACTATATATGACTTTTAGTCAAGGATATAATTTGGACCCAGACATAGAGAGGACCAAACTACTCCTCCTCAATTAGGGGAGGAAAAATTAAAATAAATGGGCTTCAAATGTCAATAACTTGTGATAATGGTAGTGTTAGGTATTATACAGTTTAGATTACTAGATTAGTTATGTACTTATTAAGTGTGTGTTTTCAAACACAATTTAAAAGATAGAAATGTGTTTTTTTTTTTAAAGCTGGGTCATACCAGCTTTAAAAAAAACACTTCTACACCCCTTGAATTGTGTTTCAAAACAGTCCCTAAATATCGTCTAACTATTCGATATACATACCAACTCTGCAACTCATAGTCGTATATACAATTATCTAGACTAAAATGGCTAATGCATACTAAATATACAATTTATTTGATGATATTTAATGATTTCACTTCGACTAGCGTTTCTAATTTTAGAACGCAAATACATCTCTGCAGTTTTTGCATTACTTTTATTTTCGTCAAGGTACAAATATTTAAACAAATTGTACTACAAATTACAACCTATAGTGGGTTCTCTTAACCTCTTGAGTTTTAGTATACAGTGACAAAATTCCATTCCTCTTTGTGTATTCAATTTTTCCTCTTTGCAGTGGGAAAAAAGAAAGAAAGAAAAAGACACTACAATATTCCACAATCTATATACCTTTCACTTTGTCTTCTCTCTTTTCCATACAATAACAGAACCACCAAAATCAGAAGAAGCCAAAAAGTTCTCTCCATGGTTCCAAGCAATGCCTATCACTGGGTAGCTATGTCCCTGCAAATTTATATAAATCATCGCTATTCAAACTGTAGAGATATATAGTTAAAGAAACCATAAAAATTCTGAATTTTGCTCGAGATGAACCTGCAGTTTGTTTACACATGTATGGCGAGGTCGAGTCAAGTCGTAGAAGTATACATTTGCATCCTCACTTCCAGCAACTAAAAATTAACAAAAGAGATCATCAGATTCTGCAAATTTTTTAGACGAAATTGATAATCAGGAGACATACCTATGTATTCTCCTTTCTCGAGGGAAAGCAAAGGGCAGAAAGAGGCACGAATGCTATGTAAACGTGGCATCAATTTCAGTGCACAACGAAGCGTTAGATAACCTTGTACCTCCAATGAAACACTGCAGCACCAAAATGCAATCAATCAAATCACTGTATTAAATATCCATATATATTTATATAATTCATACTAGAACTGGCAGTTTGTGCTACTCAGCCCAAAGATAAGGTCAGGCTAGGCCTCTTAAATTCTGGCCCGAGAAAAACCTGGCATAATCGGGGTCCCAAATGGCCTATTTGGTACTCCCATTTTAGCCGTCTTTCTAGTGAATAATTGTCATTTTGCACTAGTCTAAGAGAATTAATTATTGTATTCCAGTTTTGCTCTTCCAATTCTACTCCATGTATGTAAACAAAAGTGTAAAAATGTCACATAACACATATTTATTGGTATTCAATGACGTCGTTAATTCATGTGAAACATCCTTAAACGTCAGTTCTAGTGGGTCGGAAGGACCATTATTTGTTTTTCCTGTGGCTGAAACCATTTTAAGTTGTTGAAAAGGTAATGGAAAAATACTTCTACGCACCAGTTTCACCGTGCAACTCAAGGCATTTCTAAATGGTATTAGTTTTATTAAAAGAGAGATTAGTTGGTCAGTATTAGTTGTTTTCAATGAATAATATCAGTTGTGCATCAATTGCACAATGCAACTGGTGCACCCAGGGGTTACTCAGATAACTTGGCCCAGCCAGTTCTACTCTCTGACCCAGGCGGCACGTTCTGCCAACTCTACTCTATAGATACAAGTAATTGTTGAAGTAACCTGAAGAAAGACAAACTTCCATCTCGAGAAAAAGTAAGCAACACTGGACCCCGTGCTAGCAAAGAAAAGGTTCTGTATTGGACAGTACTGACTGGAGATTTGTGTTTGGCTTTACTTCGGTGGCGATGGGCACGAGAGAGGGCACCCGTACGGGAGTTCATAGTAACTGTGTACACACACCCCTGCAGTCAGTTGATGAAAAACGTGTTTTAGAGAATTAGGTCTTACGGCTTATCAATCCTCATGTCAAATGCATACCTGAGCATCACCACAGAAAATAAGCTGACCGGTGTGGTCATGGTCCATAGCTGTCACCTCACTGTCAAAATTCGACGTGTTGATTGTTCTACCGGTGCTAAAGTTGAACACCTGTAATGCAAGTAGCAAAGGAATGAGAAGAAATAAGTAGTCATAAAAAATTGTCTACTCTTGTGCATGGAAAAGACATGGGTGTGCTGCGTCATTTATTTAAGATGTAAGCAATATATTCAGCAATAACAGATAGATAATGTATGATTATATTCTATATTAGGCAGTTTTCTCAAGAAAGTTAACTCTTTGCACCTACTGTTGCTCCAATCTGTATATAAGAGGAAACACACCCAAGTTCAGGCACCAACCCGATTACATTCTTGCTGAAAGCAGGAAGAATTGAAGATCGATGAAACATTAATGAAATTTTTAAGGTTTCAGAGGCATGAATTTCTTTGATGTATTTGGTGAAAATGGCAGAATAATTTACCATGATTTCTTTATTTGCGTTGCCCACTGAAAGAAAATTGTTGTTCACCTGCACAAATGAAATAAAATAAAAATATTATTTGACTGTAAACAAATGGAATTACCAGAAATTTTCACGTACTCACAGGATTAAAGCGAATGCAGAGTTGCGAAGAGACTCCATAAATCACCCTCATGCAAACCCCTTTAGAGATATCCCATACTCGTACTGTCTTATCACTTGAGGCAGATGCAATGTACTGATTGTTGGCTGAGAAGTCAAAATCTGAAAAGGAAAGGTGTTATATCCCACTGGTGGAAAATTATTTGACTAGCTCAAACTACAAACCTCTGTATATAATCAAAATGAAATAAATCAAATTAGCTACATGTAACCCTCACTAATGCAGATGAAACAAGTGCTCTGCAACAACAAAATACAAACTAGTAGTATAGAAAGATTACATTGTTAGTACCAGTTAATCCAACCTGTGACATCTTTTGTGTGCCCTGCGAACTGATTCAGAACTGATGGTGGCGTAGACACGGTACACACAGTCAGGCTTCCATCTGATGCTCCATAAGCAAGCAGATCTGAACTCTGGTGGCCAAACTTTATCACCGTAACTATCAAAAAAGGTTTTCCCATAAGCTTCCTAAAAACACAAATAAATTTGGAAAAGGGTGATGACGCAATAGAATCTGATTTTAGTGTCAGAAACTACCCATGGCCTTGCATTGGTCAAAGATGAAGTGCATCCCCACAAAGGAATATGCCGGTTCACCCTTTTTACGTGGGTACTCAATCTCGCTTGCATTAGAACTGACACTTGTTCTGTGGCTTAGTGCTTGGGTAGAACTTCGTACATCCTATAAATACATCAAGAAGAGCATATAGTGATATGGTATCTGCAATCTGAATGAATTACAATTTTAATGTGGCTACTGATAACCAACTTCATTTATTCTGTTCCAATTTATTTGTTACAAGCTAGCACCTGAGCCTTTTATAAATAATTTACTCTAAACCTTTTAAATGAAGCGTCAAGGCATCAATTACACAAATATCAAAATATCCAATTTAAGTATACCAAAACAAGAAGAATTCATGCAATGCATATATGACAGGTTACGAAAAAAAGAGGGGCACTCTCAGAAACCAGCCATCACCACCAAAATATTTACTCCTACAGCTTAAATTGGCACACTCATAGACAAATTTTCTTAGTCACATACAATACAACCATGCATACAAACACATTTACAAAATCTTGTATTAATGCATGACCAGAGAAAGGCACTGGACTACTAGTCTTGCCTTTATAGTTCTTCAAACACGCAAGAAGAATACTAAATACCATGAGACCGCACAAGAAAGTGAAACACTGAGAACCTATACATTGCCAAATAAAGTAGTAGATAAGTAATTGGTTTTTACAAATAAGAGCTTCCATAGTCCAACATAAGAATGAGATCCTTTCTGCAAACATCTTAATGAGTACTATTTTGTTTATTTACTTTACTATAATTACAAAGGCACAGTCATGCAGCAACTCAACTCACTTTTTTCTTTCATTGACAGCATGACACCAAGGAATACAATAACCTATTACCTATTCTGTTACCTTCTTCAGTCATTCCCAGGACTTTGTTGTAAAAGAATTTAAGTGAAAGACTGACAGAGGAGGGTACATACCCTGCTAGTACTCCAGTTGTCTGCCTCAGAGTATGAAGAAAAGGGATTTGAAGATGGTACCCATCGTCCACTGATGCATCAACCAGTAAATTAACCTGATGTGAGAATCGTATGGAAGAAAACTTAAATAATAACCTCACATCACAGAGAAGCACAAGATGAATTATAACAAAATAGTTTGTCGCTTGTCATCGATATCAGAAGCAGAATTAGCAACCTGTTTCCTGGAGTGCTCAAGGAAGTCGGTGTCTGTACACTGTCCCAATTTCTTGGCCTATTAATATAATTACGGAATGCCACATAGCCTTTTCCATTACATCTCCAGTCCTAGAGCACGTAGGACCATTTAATCAGTGACAAAATCATGAAGTGGAGAACTCTGTAAAATTATATGAGCTACGTGCAGAAACTTATTCAAGAAATACAAAATATAACTGCTGAAATGTTACCCTGGAGGATAAAATGCAGAAGAAAGTCATCCCTAAGTATTAATCAATTGATAGGGAGACAAATAATGAGATTTTCAAGTTGGTAAAATGGTACTAGCTTATAGCATTCGCCTAACCATTTAACAAACGAGATATAACAATCCTCTGCAGAACAGCACATTCAAATACCTGATTCATTCTCACAAATACTGATAGATACTATTAACTAAATTGGAACGCTTCAATTCGCTAAATTTGCAAGATGAATAAGTTCTATGATTTCATCACCCGCTGCATTTTGTCAACAATAACTATGCGTTTCTGCACGTTACACGTACGCTAATTATGCAGTCCAAACTATGAGCAAATGTGTGTGAAACAGCATTCTATATCTTGGTTTGGGATTATTGTTGTAAACGTGTATTGTGAAAGGTGCGTTTATGTACTGTTTTGCCCAGTTAACGGTTAAATGCAAGGAATATTTCTATACGATTAGATCCATAATTGAATCAACAATCCAAAACATGAACAACAAAAAGCTTAATAGAAGCTGCTTCAATGGCGATGTCTTCCAGAAATATAATGAAACACCTAATTCCTTCATATATGCATAATTCACAGTTTGCATATGATAATTGTAATACACGAGGCGTCAATAAATACCTTGCGGCGGAGAAAACCGGCCTGCGCCTTGCGGTAGAGGAGGAGGCGGCGAATTCCTATGTAATTGGGATCGGGATCGGAATCGGGAGGCGAAGGCTGAAGCAAGCAACTGAAAAATTCCGGATCTGAAGTCAAATCTTCTTTTCTCCTTTCATTGTTCTCCGATTTCGTACCCAAATCTTCCGTCGAGATACCGTTGGCCGTATGATCGGCCATTGGAATTTGAACTAAGTTTCAGTTGTTCATCAACTACAGCTTCGTATTTCTTTGGATGATATTGTAATTGTCAGCTGCTTGTTCGGGAATTGAATGCAGATTGAAGAGCTTAACGGTTCTTTACGTTTGCTGAGTTTTGATCTCTTTGGCGATGAATTGCAGTGTATCTCGATCGACCTTCGATTTGAGAATGATGGATAAAAGTTTGCGTTGGGCTTGGTGCAGAACCTGTATAGTCTACACGCATTCATATAATTTCATAAATTCTCTTGAGATCATTTTTAGCCTAGGGTGAAACTAAATCAGAGTTTCCTTTTACAAAATAAATTTGTGAAATGATTTTACATGTAACATGACACCTTCACATATATACCTCCAAATTAAAATATTAATTGACTTTACAAAGGTATTATGTGAATTCTGAAGTTATTATAGTGTTCTTCATTTATAGATATAAAATTTTAAATGAAATATTCCAACGCATAACATAGAGTATAAAATACGTGCATCATGTGCGATTTTAATCGAGTCAAACAATTTTTTTTAATAAAATTCGCGTAAAAATAGAACAATTAAATTTGCTTTGAAATTTATTACTTGTAAAAAATGATCTGTGAAATTGGAATCATGAATCAATAGGAGAAGCGCATAAACACGGAAGGAAAAATATGTGGATCCTTTGCGGATCGAACTAAGTCAACATAGTTTTCCATAAATTCATGCAAAGGCAAAATAATAGAATTCGCAAGGAGTTCTGTGTTAGGGTAAACATATGTTACTGTAAAGACAAATAACACTGGCTTCATTTTTCAGTGCACATATTTATCTGTAAGATATTGAAATTTGTGTTATTATACACACGCAAATGTGTTACTATAATGGGAAATGTGTACTGTATCTGTATGAACAAAACAATATTTCCTCTATTTTCATCCGCTTCTCATTTTGCTTTTAATCGGCTTCTCCTTCTGACGTGTGACTAACTGTCTTAAGTAAAGCTCAAAGCCACCGGATTACACTATTGAATTAGTATAAATGTCCCTTTTTCTCATCATGACATAGCAACACATAATTGTCCTTACAATAATACATATTTACATTTATAGTAACACAAACTGGGAGTGAGTTTTCTTGTTTTGTCTTTGATTGAATGTTCAGGAAAATTCGTTTGATCCGTTTCGACTCACGCAAGGTCAGTAAATTTTTTAGCTCATTTTCATTTGAACTAATACTCCCTCCGTCCACCAAAAGCGGCTCATGTTTCTTATTTTTTCCATTCATCAAAAGTGTGTTAATTCCTTTTATCATTTATGTACACAAACACTTTATCTTCATCTTTTAATCATCACTTAATTATTCAAATTATCATTGTATTTTACCCACAAAATTCATCTCTTTACTTTTTTTTTTTTAATTTATGCCCAAAAAATTGAGCATAATTTTTATGAACATAGGAAGTATATTTAATAGAAAAGCACCCTACAAAATTGTTACAATATTTGTTATCTTTTAAAACACAATTACACTTAAATTACGGGTCTAAAAATCTTCTTTCCTATATTTCACATATGACCATGAGATGACAATCATTTAATTTGGAAAAAGTTATGTAATCTATAATGAGGAATAGTAACTCACAAGAAACAACGATTTAATCAAAATAAAATAAAATATATTCATAAATCATAATTAATTAGATGATGAAAATAGAACTAATTCATCAGCCCAACAAATAAGAATGATGTCATGATTTGGTTAATATAATTATTAATCAAGGTTATTTCGTCAAAACTAAGAAAAAAAATAACAGTATAATAATGCGCAATTGGGATTGTTAGATAACATTTCAATAAATTTTATAAGAATAAGAAAAATTAAAATGAATCCCAATACATTTTATAAAAAAAATCTTAATATATGTTATTATATTTAAATTGATATCAGAGCTAGATTAAATATTAATACTTACATAACCTACGTCAAGTTTAATTTGAAACACAATATCTCTTTTTTTGAAAGAAATTTGAAACACAATATCACACATTAAATTGCCAACCAATTCTTAACAAAGAACATATTTCAAAGCCGATGTGGGACAACTCCTGTATACTTTTCTCATGTTCTCAAACAGAACACAAAGAGGTCACAACGTGAATCCCAAATCTGAAATGAGATCATCTCATTAGCCATATTTTATGAACGGAACAAAATATATTAATCATTTTCAAACGATAAATAATAATTTGGTGATCTCGATATTTGATAGCAGATTATCTCTTATATCGGGATTGCACAAAACATTAAACGATGTCGTTACTCAACTTTAATGTAAAATTGAATAAAAATCTGAGTTGCAGAATCTTCGATTCAATGATGCATAAGAGAAGCTAAAGTATAAATCAAAAGGTCACTCTGTCATTATTAAGCAGAAGTTGTAGAATCATCAATCTGATGCCAAAATCTGTTGAAAAACAACAAGGAATCAGCTTCAACAGCGTATCCATCGTGATTACGGTGCCAGCTGTAGTAAGCGTGTGTTCTGTTCTTGATACTTAACGTTGCATGTCCGAAGCTAGCCTCGCGGAAAGCTGAGTACTTAGGCTGTGGCTCCGTCATGCTGAAAAACGCAATTAATGTAAGACGAGATAGAAAAGAGTAAGAAAGCCCGATAACTATGTTATAAACAGAAGATATTACACCACTGTATAAAGACGGAACAAAATTTAAGGAGGCTTACGAGTTGGCTAAGCCTTCAATATTTCCTCCATCGCCAATGGTTATATACACGGGGGCACTTTGGTCAATCGTCGGAGAGCAAAGTCCGTTCACTATGGTGTAAGCAACGTTAGACACACGTTCCTGCAATTTGGTAAAAAATCTCAGACAATTTGTTAGAAAAAAGAAGAATAAGCTAGGGTGCTTAGTCGATTTCAATAAAAGAACGTACTGATCTCTCGTAGGCGTGAACATGGCCAGCAAAAACGACGTCAACTTTATACTGGACGAACAATGGTTCATACATGACTCTCATGCTTTCTCCTTCCATATAGTGATATTTGTAGCTGTTGTACCATGGAGAATGCATCAGAACTATCAGCCACGGCGTTTCCGACCTATTCACTTTCGGAAACTCCTCTTCGATCCACTGATTTTGAGGAGTGTATTTACCTTAAAAGAAAGCAATTTAGAATGTTTTTAACATATGCATAACATTATACTTAAAGACAAATATGTATGTTTTGGTAGAATAAGATGCATTCTCACCGTATGCGGAATATGAAGACAAAACTATGATATAAGCAGAAGCTCTTTTGATAGAGTACCAAAAAGGAGCCGTGCTATTCGATGCTTTGTACGGGGCGTGATAACGATGAGTAAAAGGCTTCAACGGTTCTGTTTCACCCTACGAGTACCAACAAGTGATCAAAATTCATCAATTAGTCGGAATGAAAAAAATTCAAACAGGAGTCTTGAACTATTATTGAGACTTACAATTTCGGGAGCAAAATCAATTTCATGGTTTCCGCCGGTCCAAATCCAAGGTTGATAAGCGACGCTTCAACGAACCTTGCCCATGTATTAATTGTTTCTATTAAACAGTATTAGTTGTGTATCAATTGCACTGCGCAACTAGTGCACACCAATATATCACCACTAAACATTTGCAAAAACTTCATACATGATTGAAATTCCCAATAATTTTTTTCTCAGAATTATTGAATTCCTAACCAGATCACCTATAATTAAACATTGTCACAAATAAATTCTATTTTGGGAAAAAATAAATACCTATGAGGCCAAAAGTATATGGAACATCAGGCCCAACTTCAGGGGGTGTATGTAGTGAACCAGAAGGTTCTAGATGCTTTCCCAGTTCCAACCTTGTAATAGTATTTGGTATCATGCTGCATAAAAAAGTAATAATTCATGTCAAAATCATCATTATAAAATGCAAATATGAACATATAAATCACCAATTTTTCGTACAAATATATAATTATTTAAGAAACATATGCTTTTTTCAAAATTATACCTTCAATTTCCTAATGGCGCAATGATGAATATAACCAGAAGCAGAATCGTAGTATGTGTACTTTTCGAAGCTACCCTTTGACTTCTTCTTGTGCCTACTTTTCTCAGCCCAAAAATGAACTGTGCTTGAACCCGGCTTCTCTACAGTGACCCACGATACAATCACTGCTTTTCCTACATGATCTCCCTGAGTTATATGCACCTGAATTCAAATATAAACAAATCAAAATTAACAATTAATTAAATTTTTCAATACAGATTTTAAATTAAAATGTCACACCTGTTGTGGAGCATTATACCCTGGAGGCACCTCGAATACATCACTATCAAGTGGTATATCGCCACTCTTCTCAGCTTTCCTCACAAAAGTGCTGGTGATTCCTGCTCCATTGCACAAAACTGCAGCATTGATAACCGTAGCGGCCAGAACAGCCACTAGAAATGTTGCTCTTGAAGGACTCATCTTGTTAGGAATATTAAAAAAAAAGAAAAGAAAAAAAAGAGAGGAATAAATACAAGCGAATTGAGAATTTGAATTTGAGATGAATGCTATGCTAAAATTAAGGGGTAATATTAATATTAATATATGGGGATATACGATAGGTTGAATTAAGGGTCCAACTGTTTTTTTTTTAATCTACGGCTGTAAATTATCGTCGAGATTGATGTTGCAGAGCAATAAATATGTGTTGATCCTTGGCTCCTTCCGTAAACGCCATTTGCGAATTTATAATTTATGACGATGTTTCCGTTGACTAATGAGTAATGACTATATTATGATTGCGCTTTCCCACAAACTGTTAGCGTATCTAACTTTTTATTTAAGATTTCACCTTTTCTTAAACGCAAGATCACTTTTTTTCTTTTAAAGAAAAGTGTTTCTGAACTTAAATTATTTTGGCAAAAATTGCTTTTCAGTTCGACTGCCCGGTCCCACTACACTTTTTATTTGATTTATTTATTTAGATTAAGTTAGAGCTTAGGGGAGAAATGAAGATTTTTTTTTTCGAGACCGAGAAATGAAGATTAAATCATGCATTTGGATGTTTCTATTTTTCTTAAAAGTTTAAATGATGACTAGAACCCATAATTTAATATTTTGAAAGACTTTACACAGAAACTGTTTGGTTCTTATTTTAACGAGCAAATTTCTTATTAGCATTTAAAATTCTAAAATAATTTTAAGAATTGTGTATGATAGAGGAGGGTAAAACTCGATAATAAAAATGGTATGCATGTTTTTTCGGGACATAGGTAGTAGAATTTATCTATCTAAAAAGGTTATTACGCAAGTTCACAAATTGAATATCTCTATCTTTTTATCTTCTGTTGGATTCAGCGTGGCATAAATATTCTTCCTCATTGAAAGGTAGGGAAAAATACAAGAAACTTGAATACAATTATTATTCGACGTGCGTAATTTTGTCACAATTGAGCCACTTGTGTAGAAAAGTGCATTAAAGTTGACTAAAGCTGTGTTTTGAAAATTCAATATAAAATCTAGAATCACTTATTTTTTTAAAAAGTTATGAGTGTGCTTGTAAATTCTACTTATAATTTAAAATAATTTCTCAGAAATTAAAATTGTGAGAAGATAACTTAACAATTAAGTTTTTTTGCTCCTCTTATTAAAATTTGCAAACACCACATTTTTAATAACTTTAAAAATAAGTATTTTTAGGACATTCTCCAAATCAGGTACTAAAACTAAGAGATGAAAATAAAGTCACAATCTGATATGTAGTGAGCTTGGGATGTGTTTGGTCCGATAATTGAGTAATTATTGCTTTTGAATAATGGGCATGGCTGTGGGCCTGTCCAATCTAGTCCAATAGAAGTGCTTAGCGCTTTCCCAATTCCATTTGGCATTTTACTAAGATGAGATGGGAAAAGGGCAAAAAAAATGAAAAATTAGTCACGACTTTTGTGGGAGTTTACATTGCATTAATTTGCTTAAAATGTCAAATTTTCAGGTTTTTCTTTTTCAATGTAGTCTCACCGTTTATATGAATTTTTTTTATATGGAATGATTTTATATATGATATGAAGCTTCATTTTTTACATTTAAATTATACTTATTTAAAAAATAATATTTAACTAGTTAGAACTTTATAAACACATGATTATATAATATAGTAAATGAGACATGTTTTATTTATACTACTACCTTATACAATTTTTGTCTTAATATATAGGTTTATTTTCTTCTCTGAATTTCTTAAAAATATCTTAAAAATATGGCATGATGTAAATAAATTGCACTTTTCAATATAACAAGTTGCACAATTTTGAAATGCAGTATAAATGCACGATGCACTTGAGTGTACATGACACCCTCTCTAAAAATATAGTCCAGTTTTTATATAAGATAACATTCATTCAGTTAAGTTACTAATATTGTATTTCAATTCAATATGTATTATTATCAATTAAGTTGTGAATAGATTTTATATGTTTATGTATAAAAATTGTCACAAAAAAATATTCTATTTTTTAAATTGTGATAATATATAAATATAAGAATGATATTTTTTTATGCATAATAATAATATTGATATTTGACGAAATAGAGTTCAATATGAACTCAAATTCACACTATTTTTATCTTAAATTGTTTTTTTAGTCATTTCAATTTTCAAGGAAATGACAATCTATGCTGCATTATTGAACCCTGGTTTTAAATCCCATCTCGATCATTTGGGCCACCTCATTTGAAGTGAAAACTCGAGTCCCATTCTCTCTAAACAAATTTGGAGTTATGGGAGTTATAAGGTGGATTGACGATTTCGTGGAGTATTTGGATGGTTGGTATACTAACTATTAACAACTAACCTCTAACTTTGTTCGATAAAAAAAAAAATCTATGCAACATTATTATTGATAGTCCCGAAAATTAAAGGATCTTAATTTGTGGTTTCAAAATTTTCAATTAAAAAAAAAAATCACTTTTCAATTTAAAATAGTCAAAGAGATTGTTTGTAGAGAAGTCATGGCCCATTCGAATAAAGATCTATTTTTTAATTATTGCACATTAATATATGACTTTGTATTCTTTATAATTCTCTTGGACTTATGTTAAATAATTGCAAATTGTATTTTTAAATTCAATCCTTTAATTTTCTCCCATAATTCTTTGATATATGAAATTTATATGTTACATTTATAAATTAATACTTACAATACTTATCAACTATACTTATAAATTAATATTATAACATTTAATTCTATGGGTACTACTCTCCCAGTCCCATTAATTTGTTCACACTTTTCTTTTTGATATGTCACAATAATTTGTGACACTTTTTTTTTTTTCGATATATCACAATAATATTTTAATTGTAAAACATTGATCCTTACCTACAATAACAATATCGGTGTATGTGAAAATTGTGCATACAATATCTTCTTATTTTAAAGTCTCCTTCACATCACCACCTTTTTCTTCATTTGACAAATATTGCCATTAACAAAGATCTATCTTCTATCTCTATCTAATAAAATAGATTTTCTTTTTAACATTATTCAGTTACAAATTCAACGAAACAGTTTCAATAATAAATTTTGGACACAAATTTATGTGAATCCGAATTTATCGTGAACTCGATTTTTTTAGTATCGCTTTTATGTATAAAAATTATCACTGTTATGCAAAAAATTATTATTATTATGCATAAAAAATTTCACTTTTTAAAAAATACTTCATTTTTTAAGCAGTGAGGGCTTGCTTGTTTATGGCTTTGAAAGTGGCTTTCAGAATTTTAAATTCCAAATCCCCATTTGTTTATCAGGATTTCGGTATAGAAGTTTAAATCCTCTAAAGTTCTACTCTATAATACTTATAATACACCTATTTTATATTTTTAAACACAATTTTCAATACATTATCAATCATCTATCACACACTTTCCAATTATTATTATATATCCAACTCAATACTCCATCTCCTCATTTTTTACTTTATTATTATTATATAATATAATATACAAACACATCAATAATTAAACAATCATTCAATCATTTCTGCATTATTTTTTACAATATAATATTCTTTCTATCAACTACATTTTCAAAATTCTACTTTATCAAATCCTATAAAATCGACACTCCCAATCATATACAAAATACAAATATATTTTTTACTTTATACTAAATCCTTCCAAATCCCCTATACAGGATTTCAAGTCCCCTCAAAACAGTAAACAAACAGGGCCTGAGAGTTTTTATGCATAACAGAGATAGTTTTTGCACATAACTGTGATAAAGTTCATGTATCCTGATTCACAGGAGTGTTACTGTGCACAATAAAATGGAGAGTAACATTAATGTGAACCAAGTTCACACTATGAACTCTAATTTAATATGACCCGTTACGAGGGATGGGTTGACCCAAAATTTCGCCCTCAATCTCATTCCACGCTCATTCGTTGTTCTCGCGCCGCTGCATCTCATTCCACGCTGCATTACGTCATTGCTCTCGTGCCGCCGCATCATGCTCTTCCACATCCTCACATCATGCAAAGAAGATAAGCAATGAAGATGAAGCTGCAAATGTGATAGTTTTTTTGCGTAACAGTAATACTTTACTTCATAATAATGATAATTTATGTGTGTAATAGTGATATTTAATATAACATAAAGGGACAATGATAATTTTTAGTATATGCTTTATACATAACAATGATAATTTATGTGTACTTAGTATAGGATTCAATGATAATGATAATTTTCTAAATAACAATGTTAATTTTTTTAAGTAACAATAATAAATTTTTTTTATATTGATGATAGTTGACAAGTGTATTCAAATTTTGGTGTAAAATAGAGTAGATATTTTACTCTTAATATATAATTATATATTTTTAATATATTAACTCTAGCTAATTAAAATTGAGGCACACTTGCATGAGGCCATCTCACGGTGAGACGGGGTATAAGTTGGACATTGACGCTTTAACATTTTGAGAGGGTAGGTGTGATTTGTACTTGATTATACACCGTCTCATGCATGAGACCGTTTCATATGAGTTTTTGTCTTTAAAATTACATGTGAAATTTTGATTGGAAACAAGTAATATCTTTAAAATTACATGTGAAATTTTGATTGGAAACAAGTAATATCTTTAAAATTAAATAATTATTTATATACATGCGTCGAAACATTTTTTTTAATATAGTTGTTTATATATATAGATAATAACAAATTATATCTTTAAATATATTATGGAAAATTAAATTAATATATACAAATCAAATATGTTATTTTCATAGTATAAAAATCTTTAGTGATTAAGAAATTAAATAAAATAAAAATGTAATGATATGACTTAGATAAGTGTTAAAATTTATTTCCGGATATCCTTCTTCCCGTGTAATATATATATATATATATACTCCATAAATATAGTATGGATTAGGTAAACATTATTTTAAAATACATAGTCAAATCAAAACTTTGTGGAAAAAATGATGGCGGTTTTAAATGCGTGAGGCGAGTCTTATTTAGCTCAATTAATATTCACCCCTTTCAAAGTGTTAAAAAGCGTCGATTAACGCCTAACTTACAATCTGCCCTTGAGGCGATTGCCATATAAGAAAGAAGATTCTCCAAAACTTTTACTTTATCATATGCGGTTCCTGTACCGTTGCAAACTTATGTTATTGCCGATATGGCAAACCGTCATTAATGCATGCAGTTTTAGTTTCCAAAAAAATAAAAATAAAATCAAAAGTTTTAAGATTAACCGAACTAATTAATACATATCGAATACGATATTTGTGTGATTGCATTAGATTAAAAAAATACCCATAAACTCGAGATACATACATAGTTGACTCATAAAATTATAGGGGATATACCGTAAATCTCAGAATATTCCGTCTCAAACTAGGTATATTTATTCCTGATAATATTCGATAATTTGCATTATGATCTCAATCAACTCTATAAGTTGCTTCTTGTAGGAATATTTTCTTTGGTGCGCAGGATAAAAATATGGGTGCATTTGTGCTGGCTGTTTTAGTTGCTACGGTGATGAATGCTGCAGTTCTATGCAGTGGGGGAGGAATCACCAGTAGTTTTGTGAGGAAAGTTGACAAGAGTACTGATATGCCCCTCGATAGCGATGTCTTCCTGCCGCCTCCGGGCTATAATGCGCCTCAACAGGTCTCTCCCTTTCAACAATTTGTATATTTTCCCCAGAAAAAAAAACAATTTGTTTATTTTCTCTTTTTTAATTGAAAAACACTCAGAAATTCCGTCAAGGTTTGTGATTACTTTGGTTTTTAATTGACTTTTTAAAACCAGTTTTTGAAATATTGATGAATGTTAATATGTGTTTATTGTGATATATTAATTGAGTTAGATTGTTCTAATTAAATAATTATGTAACGATTAAAGTTTAAATCGGCTTATAAATCAAATTCAAAGTAATGTTGGGACCCACGATAGTGAGGTACACTATTTTAAAATTGAATTCAGTTTTGGTGATTTTTTATTTTTTTTTTGAAAGGGTTTTTGGTGATTTATTGAACTGAGCTTAAATTATTGTTTTTTTAAAAATTAATCCTATTTTAGTTATTCAATACAGTGCTGGTTTTCTGAAGTTGGACTCTCTCTTTTTTTTATTTAAATTCAGGTACATATAACTCAAGGAGATCATGTAGGAAAAGCAGTGATTGTATCATGGGTCACCGCAGAGGAGCCAGGTTCAAGAATAGTTCATTACTGGGCTGAAAACAGTCGTCACATACATAAGGCAAAGGGCAAGTTGACCAAATACAAGTTCTACAATTACACTTCTGGCTATATCCATCATTGCACCATTAACCACTTGAAGGTTAAATTTTGTACTTCAATTGAATTTAAATAATAAATTATCCCTGTTTTATGTACACATTATATGCCTCAACTAAAATTGTTGTTGATTTTGACATTATTAACTCACAGCATGATACGAAATACTACTACAAGATTGGCAAAGGTAGCACATCAAGAACATTCTGGTTCACTACACCGCCACAAATTGGCCCTGATGTTCCCTACAATTTTGGTCTTATAGGTACTTTTTGCTACTCTTTTCTATCACATGTAAATACTAAATTACTCATCCATCTATGTTTCCTCAAAATCAGTTTTGCTAGGATTTTGTCCACATGAAAAAATGGTTCTGTAATTAGAGTAACACTTTGACAATATTTTTTTTTAAACATAAGTAACTTTTTTTTTTACCGCAAGTTATTGAAAAAATATGTTAAAAAATATTAGTTAAGCTGATGAGAAATATCAACTCATACCATGAAATGTATATTTCCTTCTTTTTTCAATGAGTCAAAATTGCTGAAATTTTTGTCTTATAATATTCAATCAAAGATCATTTAGTTGAAAAGTCCATATTTATGAAAGCTTGAATTAAATTAGTGAATTTTTTTTTTTTTGCATATTTTTTTGTGTTGTATTTGTAGGGGACCTTGGGCAGACTTATGATTCGAACAGAACACTAACACATTACGAGCAAAATCCAACAAAGGGACAAACTGTTCTGTTTGTTGGTGACCTTTCTTATGCTGACAATTACCCTAATCATGATAATACAAGATGGGATACATGGGCAAGATTTGTGGAACGAAGTGTGGCTTATCAACCTTGGATTTGGACAGCTGGAAATCATGAACTCGATTTTGTTCCCGAAATTGTGAGTTTCAAAACTTCGTCATTCTGAGATGTAGTGTTGTTTTGAAACAATATTGAAACAGTTGGAAGCACTTTTTTTTAAAGTTAGTGTGATCCAACTTAAAAAAAAAAAAAGTGTTCCTTAAGCAAAAGTAGTGTTTCAAAACAGCCCTGTAATCTTTTGTTTTACTTATGAATTGTTTTGATGCAATGCAGGGGGAAACGAAGCCTTTCAAGCCTTATATGCATCGTTACCATGTGCCTTACAAAGCATCAGATAGCACATCTCCTTTATGGTACTCTATCAAGAGAGCTTCTGCTTATATCATTGTTTTGTCTTCATATTCGGCTTACGGTAACAACTCTTCCCTTCTAATTTTATAACGTGGAAATACTTGTGTGTACCAGTTGTATTACACGATTAATATATTGTTCAGTGAATATAATTAATATTGACTAACTAATAAATAACAACTAATATTCAATGTGCACCAGTTGCATTACACTTGTGTTTTAAGGACAACAATTTTATGACATGAACATGTAGGACAATATATTTTAAAATATGTAAATATAAGGCAATATGTTTTAAAATCTATAAATATTGTAGGACAATCAAGCCCAAATACGCCCAAATCGGGTTGTGTCACGTGAGGTCTAGCTAGGCTAATTCGGGCTCTATTGCCCTACATTTACAAGATTTTGAAACATATTGTCCTATATATATTTACAAAATTTAAAATATATTGTCCAACATTTCTAATCCCGTAAAATTATTGTCCTTAAAACACTATCCCCAAAAGTTAGTGTCCTAAAAAACATAATTTCCCTAATAATTTTAAATAAAAATAGTTAATACAGTTCAGTAAAAATAATTAATATTGTTCAATGTACAAGAATTGCTTTTATAACGAGTAACCGAATAAAATACATTTATGATTTAACATGAATTTATTTGGCACTTAAGTACAACGAACTTGAATATGTGTGACATTATCTAATTGGTTTTGTTTTCCTCGTTTGATTTTAAGGGAAATACACTCCTCAATATACATGGCTAGAAAAAGAGCTTCCAAAAGTGAAGAGATCAGAAACACCATGGCTTATAGTGATGCTGCATTCCCCATGGTACAATAGTTACAACTATCACTTTATGGAAGGAGAAAGCATGAGAGTCATGTTTGAGGCATGGTTTGTCAAGTACAAAGTCGACCTCGTTTTAGCCGGCCATGTTCACGCCTACGAGCGATCTGTAAGTACCTATTTACAAACACAAGAAGTGTTCTATAAGCATTTTTTTTTTAAAAAAAATTGTGTTTGTAAAAACTTATGGTTTTAAAGAAGTGACTAAAATTAGTGATTATGGTAAAAGTGATTAATAGTATAAGTTGATAGTGTTTGTGAGAAAATTTAAAAAAAAGTTGATAGTGTTTGCAAAAAAAGTTAAAAGTTTAAAAAAAAGACTAATTAGCTACTAAAAACATCCTCTTTGAAGCTTATAACTTATAGTTTATGAGAATTTATTTAAACTACTAAAAGAGAAATGAAACACTCCAAATTGTTTTTGCACACAATTCTAAGTGACTATAATCACTTATAAGTTTTTAAAAACAACCCGTGTCTACCAGCTTTAAATATAGCTGCTCCTAAAGTACACTTTAGAGTTCTAAACACCCTCTAAATCAAATCACCCATTACATTTTTATCAATTTGATATATTGCTCCTTTTCCTCCCTTTTATAGGAACGCGTGTCTAACATTGCTTACAATGTTATAAATCGAGTTTGCACACCGGTGAAAGACCAATCTGCCCCTGTATATATAACCATTGGAGATGGAGGAAATATTGAAGGCCTGGCAACTAAGTGAGTAGTTTAATTAGCATAATTAGAATAACATTACTATTTTAGCTAATAATGCAATTACTTTAATTATGTTTTTGGGTTCATTACTCTAAGGTATAAAGTTGAGAGACTAATTACTCTAAACTACAAAATTATTTTGTACTTGCACATGCGTAGTTGAATTCGTACATTATATTGTCAAATGTGAAATATACTACGTATTTACAAGTACAATTGTACCTTAAAGTAATAACAAAATACCTTAAAATAATAGTTTGGAAGAATTTATAACTTAAAAGTTAAATTATCTATGTTTTTCAGCATGACTGAGCCACAGCCTAAGTACTCGGCTTTTCGAGAGGCGAGCTTCGGACATGCAATGTTGAGTATCAAGAACAGAACACACGCGTACTACAGCTGGCACCGTAATCAGGACGGAAACGCCGTTGAAGCTGATTCCTTGTGGTTTTTCAACAGAGTTTGGCATTCCATAGATGATTCTACATCTATTGTTTAATATTCGGAATTAAACGGGGTTTATATTTTTTTAATTATGCGCATAAACATTTTTTCGTTAAAGATGTGTAAAAGCATCTTTAAACGTTTATTATAATTTATCGCTGGTAGTTTTTTTTTTCTTTTTGCAATTTTTATTTCACTGTTAACACTTTAGGGCCCGTTTTCTTGTATTACCCTTATTTGGTCGCCTTTCATAAAATGGATCTGACTGTCTATATTTCCATCTACTAAGGGTGTTTGCTTCACACAATTTGAGTCATATAAACACTTATTATTTCAGAAATTCTTGTTTGGTTTGATCATATTGTTTCAGAGTATAACATAAAATTACCAAATTGTCCTCACCCAAAATAAGACCCCCTCTCCAAAATTCCCAAAATATCAGATCTCTCGAACGAAATCTTCTGCAGACGAAAATATTGAACGCCAAAATTGTCCTCTTTCTTGTCGAGGTGGTGATATATACTCATTAATCGGTGGTTTAGGAGTTCTTCCCCAAACGAAAACAACTCTCCTCATCGTTTAGCAGCCAAGGTTCGAACGGAACTGTTGAATTTTATTTTCACCGAGCTCTTAAAAAATTAACAATCAACTATCAAGTACCAACCAACTTTTTCCAAGAAACTGCTGCAAGAAAAGGAAGAAAGCACTAAATCATTGCACAAATCCAGAAATCCGAACTAGGCCTTCGTTAAAAAGTAGAGTTTTACATGTCAAATCCGAATGTGAAACCTATGAACTGTTACCTGTAGCGAATTGACCGTGATATTGAGTCGGAAAATTGTCGCGACGACCTTTGTAAAACGGTGAACCGATTCGCAGATTTCAAGTTGTACAATGTTTCTCGTCGACTTTTCGCCAAGAACGCAGAATTCCCAAAGGCCAGAGCGGCGTTTTTTTGCAAAAGAATGGAATTAGGGTTTTTTATTTTGGGGTGGAAGCTTATATATATCTGAGGGGCATTTATGTCATTTCACAATTAATCTGGGCCAACCTTAATCGCCTTTATTGGCTATCGGACGACCCAGGCTGGATTCTACATCTTGGAGCCCGCAAATCAGAACGCGGGCTTACTTATTTTCATAGGCCGCCTTATGTGCAACCAAACAACTTAATACATCTTATAAGCCCATTAATCGGGTGGGTGTAATAAGCCCAAGCAAACGGACCCTTACTATAAAAGTAACTAATTATAATTGTATCTGAATCCAATACTCTGATCTGAACATAATAAAATATCCAAAATTTTCTATGAGCAACACCACTTCTATTCAAAAACGAAATTGTATTTACATCTCAGGCTATCATTGGTTCCGGAATTTTGCACCTTATTCAAATTGGGCCAAACAAGAGACGATAGAACTGTGGGCCTACCGTTACTGGGACTTATTCAAATTGGGCCATTAAATGGGCCTTAGCAATTGGGAGGGCCCGCCCGTAGGCTGTAACAATGAAGAAGTAAAAGGGAATTATTTAATTTTATCCTATATACTTTGTTGAATCTTAAGGTTTGTCACCAACGCCATAAATGATAAATGTGAATAAAGTAAAAAATGGAGTATTATTATTAGATCACATTTGGAAGATATTCTTCATTTAATATATTTATATTCAATAACGATTTTTGATGACTAAAAAAATTGAGTTACTGCTTTATATGCTTATAGATATATTTATTTCTAATAAATAATTTTATTTATAAAATAACTAATGGAGAACTAAATAAGATCGAATACTTTCAAAGAGAACCGCAATAGTAAATTGAGGAATTCTGTTGATTCAATGCTTATAATGAGATTTTATACCTAAAAAGAAAAGATACATTAATATCAGGATCACACCGTTTGTATGCAAATAAATATTCAGAACATTATTTAAAAATTAATTGAAATCAAGATTTATCTTGAGCTAGTTTTGCGGTGATCTTTTACAAAGTCATAGAATGAGATTTTATACACTTCTGCATAATCGATAACGGTGCATATTTGATGATAAAAACATATAATCAGGATCTCACTATAATATTATTTGTATGTTAATAGATATTAAAAATATTATTTAAGACTAAAATAAAATTTATTGAATCAAGATTTAGCTTGAGCTAGTAATGCGGTGAATTCTCTAATCTTTTACGAAGTCAAGCGATCGACCGTGATGGGTTTTAATCTTCCTTACTCTAAATATTAATTTTAAAAGGAGATAAAATATTGAATCAACTCTATGATTTGTCATTGGTACCTACTTTTTTGGTATATTTGAGACATATTATATCATTGTTAAAATATAAAGGATAAATATTGTATGCATTCAGCTGTAATGTGCAATTATAATACATTTTAAAATTATATAATTTATTTTATTAAAAATTGTAATTTATTTATATTAAAATATATAATTTTTTTATTTATTTAAATGCATATGAGACCCATCCAAATATAAAAAATCAATAAATACATTGACACAAGACATTAATACTGGTTTGCTTCCTCATGTTGTGGACTTCATTGGTCTTATCCATTACTTTTCAAAATGGAATTCGAGTTCACAATAAATGTAAATACAACAATTATACTATCTCTATTTCAACTTTTTATTCACATTTATTATTTTTAGTTAATAATTTTTTTTATTAATATTTAAAATAATTAAATAATTTTAAAAAATATATATAAATAAAGTAGATGTGGATCTATCATACACATTCTTAAAAATTATTTTATCATTTTAATACTAATAAACAAACTCATTTTGAAGAAAAATAATTCAAACGTAAACTCGGTTTACACTATTTATTGTCTTTAGATTTTGTGCCCTTTTTTGGATCTATTATTTAGAAAAATATAAGCATATTAAAACATTTATTTTCGCCGAATATATATAATTGTTTATCCTCGAATATTTTATATGAGCTAACTAACCATTACCGAGGAAAGAAGCAACCACTAGCGTTTTCTAAACCAATAACATTCTCCCACGTATCTACACGTCATTGGCTGCGTCACCTTCTTTTCACACTTAAAACACCTCTATTATCTCTATAAATATCTTTCACTCAGTATAGAGAATAACGTGAGTCCTTGATATTTTCAGTTTCGCCATGGCTTCACGCTTTGCCCTTCTGTTTCTCTCCTCTCTCCTGATTGCGACGTCGTTTCGGTGCTCAATCGCCGATGACCTCGAAAGCGACGATCCTGTAATCCGGCAAGTCGTCGTCGGCGGCGACAACGAGTTGTTGAGCGCCGATCACCACTTCTCGATCTTCAAGAAGAAATTCGGAAAGTCGTACCCTACGCAGCAGGAACACGATTACAGGTTGTCTGTGTTCAAGGCTAACCTGCGCCGCGCAAGGCGGCACCAGAAGATCGATCCGTCGGCGGAGCACGGCGTCACGCAGTTCTCCGATCTCACGCCGCGCGAGTTCCGGAAACAGTTTCTCGGACTCAACAGGCGGCTTCGTCTTCCTTCGGACGCTCACAAGGCGCCGATTTTGCCTACCAATGACTTGCCGACGGACTTTGATTGGACAGAGAAGGGGGCTGTTACTCCGGTTAAGAATCAGGTATGGATTCAATTAGGTTTCTTTTGTACTTGATTAATTTGATTTGATTGATTTTGAGCTGAAATTAATTGCGATTTTGTTAATCGGTTCGTTTTTATGACTATACCTTTCTTTGGATTATTATTACTATTATTTATTTATTTTGTGGTGGAATTATTTGGAATCTGTTCTATTTTCCTGTACCTTGGGCAAGTAAAGCTGGTTTTGTATAAATTATTCTGTCTTTTTAAGGTGTTGACCTGGATTTTGCGCTCGATGTAGTTTGTAGGTGTAAAATTACAAGGTCGATTGGTGAGATGTGTACTCAGTGTCAGTGACAGTGTTGGTTAGATACTTAGATCTTGTAACACTCGTTTATAATTTGTTGATGCAATTATGATCAGGGTTCTTGTGGATCGTGCTGGTCTTTTAGCACAACGGGAGCACTGGAGGGTGCCAACTTCCTTGCAACCGGAAATCTTGTGAGCCTCAGCGAGCAACAGCTGGTGGATTGTGATCATGAGGTTTAAATCGTTAACCCTGTTAGCTCATTTTAGCCTCTTTCTGCAATTTGATTGATATTTTGTATGTCTTTTCTGCAATTTGATTGATATTTTGTATGTCTGGTTCCAAGTGTATGTTGGGTCCGGACTCCGGTGTTTTAGTTGACCTCATACTCATATTTTGAAAAAAAAATAGTGAATAACTTATGCTATTGTTTGGACAAATTAGTTTAGTCAGTCAGTCAGATATGTGAACCAATATCAGTGGATTCTAGACGTTGTTGTTCTTGTATGGAATTTTGATAAGTTTATTTCATATCATTGGTCTATTGTGTGTTAAAATTTATGTTTGGATGCTATGTTGGTTCAAAGCTTTATGAACATTCACAAAAACAGCATAGTTCTAGTACTGGTTAATACATTTGTTTGCATTTGACATGTAATAATATCCATGTGCAAATGATCACTTATATATTTCTGATGAAGTTTAAACTTAATATTAGTTCATCTTACACTGTACTCTTTAGATATGCTTCTGCTTCCGGCAAAATAAATTATGCTATGGCACTGTTCCTAATACACATATACTACTCTGCAGTGTGATCCAGAAGAAAAAGGTTCCTGTGACGCTGGCTGCAACGGTGGATTGATGAACAGTGCTTTTGAATATGCACTTAAGTCTGGTGGGCTTATGCGAGAGGAGGATTATCCGTACACAGGAACTGATCGTGGAGCTTGCAAATTTGACAAGACCAAAATCGCTGCCAAGGTTGCCAACTTTAGCGTCGTCTCCCTTGATGAAGAACAAATTGCAGCAAATCTTGTCAAGAATGGTCCTCTGGCTGGTATTCCTCTTCCCATCCTATCTCAAGACTCGTTTGATATGTTTCATTTTTTGTGCTTCTCCATTTTGAGTGATTGGACCAACTGGTACACAACAAAATAACTAATACTGACAAATTAACACGTTTTAGTAAAACAACTTACTATTTAAAAATGCGCTTGGGTTGCACGGTGCAACCAGTGAATAGAAGTATTTTCCCTTCATGTTAGGTTTATCAAATTACTGGCCTTTCAACTTCCAAACAGTTTCCGACTGATTTCATTTTCTTGGATGCAGTGGCTATCAATGCTGTTTTCATGCAGACATATGTTGGAGGAGTATCATGCCCATACATATGCTCAAAGCGTCAGGATCACGGTGTGCTGTTAACTGGTTTTGGGGAATCTGGGTACGCACCAATCCGATTGAAAGAGAAGCCATACTGGATTATCAAGAACTCGTGGGGGAGAACTGGGGAGAAAAAGGATACTACAAAATCTGTCGTACTGGCCGCAACATTTGCGGAGTGGACTCGATGGTTTCAACCGTTGCTGCTGTTAGCACTTCACAGTAAGATGTGGAGTACAGTGAAGACTTTCACCTCACCCATGTAAATAGAGAGGTGCTTCGTCTGCGTTTATTTACAAGCAGTGTTTTAAATTATGTCTTGTGCGATCGGGGTTTTGTTGCCTTGTCGATTGTTAATTAGAACGCCTTTTTTTGCGAACAATGTGGCTTCCCTCTGCTTACATATATTTCAAACTTTAAGCTCCTGGTATTCTTAAAGCTAGTCGGCACCTGCCTTCGTATCTTTGGTGAAAAAAAAAGAAAATGAGATGGTTATAGAACTTTCAATGCTACATTGATTAAGATTTACTTTTTGCCCTTTGTTCCCTCAAAGTCAAAAGAGACGGTGAAACGTCAAAGTATATAAGTGGCCCAAAAGGAGTAATAAAGTAAAGGAAACATCGGTAAAAAAATATTTCCGTCAAAACTTAATTTTACGTATTCCGTTTTGGGCGTTAATACTTTTTTTTATTTAACAAATGGAAATTTCTACTTTATCACATAAAATATTAATAAATAACTCCTTTTAACCCTAATTATACATTATTTTATCACTTTATCATATAAAATATTAATAAATAATTATTTCTATCCAACACTATATCACTTTATTTTATTTTTTTTTAAACTTTATGCCTTGAAGAAATATTTATGAGGACGGAGGAGTAAATTAAATAGAGCACAGTTGAAGGATAAGCACAGTTGACAATGTCTGCACTAATTGCACCTTACAACTCAATTGGCGTTTTTGTACCAATTGCATCTCAATTGGCGTTTTTGTACCAATTGTATCTTGTAATTCAAACGCACTTTTATTAAATATGCAACTTGTTTTAATTAAAATATGCAATTTATTTTATTGATATAAATTATATATTTTAATAATACATTTAAATTGCAGTGTATTTTGTTAACAAGAGAACAACTCTTTTTCATCAACGCATGGTGGCCCAAAAAGTATATTTATAATATAACAATACAAATACCATAAATGAAGACAAATTAATCCATTGTTTTTTGCTTGTCATCCTGTCAACTAGTACCACTAATCACTACCAAACATAAAAAAAAGCAAAATTCAACAAACACGGCAAAGAGGACACGAGATTGACACCAAGATCGCACAGAAGTATATAGAAGTCGATTGAATTCAGCAGGATGTTCATAATTAGTTAACTGGGTATGAAATTCTTGATTGATATAAGTCAGTTGAATTCTGATGCTTGAAAAATAGGAAGAAATATCATAATTTAACTATCTCAAACGATACCATTAAATAACTTTTCCCTTTGTTTACACGTACAAGGATATGCATGCTCAGCTGCATAAATAAAATAATACATGATAAATTACAAGGCGTGGTTCTTTTAACATACTAATGCAAATGCAGGCCACAAAACAATCCTGCTTATTTTTCTCAATGGCAAACGAAATGTGGAACGTAAAGAGAGAGAAAGAAGGCATTCCATCGAAAAGTTATACATATTTAAAAGCATAACTGCCTTCTCTAACTGTAACATCAAAGGCGAAAAGAATCAAGAAATTCAACGGCCAAATCTTTATTTCACCTCCGGTTGCATAGTTTTATTCCTCTTCGTAATCAAGCAAAGCAAATGAGAAGGGATAAAACTTGTATCCATCACCCTCGTAAAACTTATTTTGAAACTCCACCCAATGAAGCCTCAATGCGTGTAAGAAGGCACTCAGTGTTTCCATCACTAACAACACTCCGACAGTTGCAAAAATGAAAGGCGATGCCCCCAATGATAAGGATAATTACATTGTTATACCTGCAGCAGATGGTCAAATTTATTTGGTAATCTTCGAATTATATCCAGAACTTGCTAAATGCAACTTTTAACTGTAAAAATTAGCTAATACATTGTAGACATAGCAAAATGATCCACTAATACCTATATGACGTGCCTATACATGCAACTTTCCCAATCTGTTAAATTGGGCTCTAGATTTAACATGTTAAGACATAGCAACTTCAATAACTGGATTACTTAGTTGTACTACTGTACATAATTAGTGTTTAACTTTTCTCCCTCATCCTCTTCATAGTTAAACAAAAGGGAGAAAAATAGAGCCAAGATCATAAGTATCTCAATAAAATAAATAAACTTACCCCCAGGCAAGAAGTAGAACTTTCTCATAGAACACAGTGGACAACTCAGAGTGGGCAAGGCTGAAATCATTAGAAAAAAATTATAGTTAGGATCTTGAATACAACTTTGCACCCACATACACAGCTTAGTAAGAGATTCTTCTCTCAACTAGGGCAAGGTCGAGTTCCACCTCCACTAATTGTAACTGAAATAATTTTGAATACAGTAACCAGTAACTTTAATCAAAATACGAAAAGAGGAAGCAATTTGTCCACAGTCTCCATTAATATAATGAGTTGGAGGAGAAGCTTTTCTCCTTCCATTTCTTCCATTAGCTAAGCTTAATGGTGATTATAAATGCGAATACGTAAAATTGGTTAATATGTCCTGGAACATTTTAAGACTAGTATCTTGTCAGTATGCCTAGAACTGAAATCTTGGGAAACCAATTTTTTTCTTTTAGGTGATGATTGTTTTGTGTTTTAATTGACTTTGTAAAACTGGCTTTTTGAAATCCTGATAAACAGTAAGGTGTGTGTTTGTTATGGATTTTAAGTAGGGTCAGATTTAACGTCATGTTAAATCAATGTGTAAGAGTGAAAGAATTTGTATTATTATATTATTATTATTGTTGAGTGTGATTGTAATGATTGGATGATGTGAATTATGATTAAATATATTAAAGTGTAAATAGAGAATTGATTGTGTTGGAAAGTGTGACAGTAGGTTTATAGGTGTTGCAGTGGTGCTTTTTAAAAACTGGTTTTCAAATCCCGAACTAGAACCGGTTTTAAATTTCAAAACCCAAATGTTAAAAGCATACATACCTGAGAGCCCATAAACGAAGATAAGAAGCTGTGTTTGAAACTGCGCCAAGCACAAATTCTATTGTGTGTATGAGCTGATGTACAAAGATTTCACTGAATTCAAACTCCTCATGACCATGGGAATCATCGTGATTTGCTCCTGATTGCAAAGACTCGTCTGTATCTGCAAGGGGTGCATAGGACTCTCCTTGGCGCCTCTGAAAAGCATGGAACAAAAAAACATGGTGAACAGATAAGAAACTATAAATAATTTATGTTGCAACCTGTGATGAACAAAAAAAAAGTGTTCGAAATTGCATACCTCATGTTGCATCTTCAGAAGGAAAGGCTTTGGAAGCAGCATCCATGGGACAGAGACAAGGGCCAAAAGTAATAGTGCAAGCTGCGGATGAACGAAACGAGCTTCAATGAGTTGGAAAATATAAAAATAAATGAATCGAACACGATAATATTTTTGATAACTCAACCTGAGCTGTCTTCTGACCAGGGAAAAGCTGGTTTTCACCAAGCTCATCAGTAGGACTCAGAAACATGTAGATCATCACATGGTATAAATCAGCCTTGGATCCAGTGATCCATTTAATGATGATAAGGAGAGATAGATAGCCAAACAGGCCATTCAGAAATATCATCTGGGGAATGAATTGGAACCTGGAAAGCATAAGATGAGCATAAGTAACATGCAGATGGAGGAGTATCTCTAGATGTTAATAATCTTTGATGTAATAAAAAGGAGAGTTATCAGCAAGAACAGTTTAAAATCATTAGCTTACCATATATTTATGCTGTTCTTGAAAAACTGGGCATTAAAATAACTCATCATAATTCCCAGGTTCATCTGGGCAACTCCAAGTAGGATAGACATTTTCATTTTTAATGAATTCAGGAATGGTAGTTCACTGCGTGAACCATGCCATGCAGGATCCACTCCAAATGGATAAGTGCCTCGTCCCTTGATCAAGCCCACAGTAGTAGCCTCACTGCAGTACAGAAGTTCAGCATTGAGCATACAAGAGGAAGTATGGAACAATAATAAAAAATTAATAATTTTAAGAGTAAGTGTAAGGCCAATCAGATACCTGCAAGTTGCATCACGGCATACATAAGCTGACGGAGCAAATAATTCAAATGGCACCGAGAAAAATTCATTATAGATGAACCCAGTGTAAATTGAGAATAGCGCCATCATCAAAATTACATAACGCCCACCAAAAGTCATTTCCATGATGTCTCCAAGTTTCTACATTATGGAGAGTAATGTAATCAATAAAGGTTGCAGACATGCCAAAAGTGATTGATGATAGTTAATGATCAATTAGGAAATGGGTAGGATTTCCAGTTAACAGCTTATTGGTAATTCAATGCAACACCCTATTGTCTTGACACTCCAATTGATAATATTATTGTGTCCATTGAATATAGGGTGATGGAAATATGTTGTTATTGTCCAACTCAGATATAATATCGACAGAAAAAAGAAAACTGGAATATTGCAGTACAAAATTTGCAAGAACAGGTACAAGTGAAAAGACAAATATGAACAAAACTTCAGTTACTGAAAGCTTATAAAGATCTTCAGGAACACTTTTTTCATGAATCACATACAAGACATGAGGGCAATCTTTTGGATTCACAAGAAAAAAATTGCCAGTGATAATTTAAACAGTAGCTGAACTTGAGTCGGTTTAATTGATCATCAACTTTCCAGGACAAATAGTAGCTCATTTAGGTACCAAAAATTTAAACCAAACAAAGCTGTACCAGCATGCAAAAATAACTTTATATTATATATTTATGGTTTATCTGGATAGATCAGGCAGACTAAGAAACATGATCATTACCGTATCATTTTGTATGGTTTACACAGTTTCACTGTTGAAGTAAACAACAAGCACTGATAGATAAATATTTAAATGACAAAGAGGTAACCATTACGCAAAAAATAAAAGTTGAACAAGGTACAAAAACAGAAAAATTAAGAATGGCAGATTGATGAATTCAGCAGGTATATATAACACTACAAAAACTTATACACACCAGTTGCACAGTGTTTATAAAAAAAATTATTAGTTTGTTTCAGGAGTTTTAGTTGTTCCACTAAAAAGTACTAGATGTTTTACTAAAATGTATTTTTGTGTACATGTTGCACATGAGACTGACTCAAAATTGATTGCTAGGTTTCGGTTAACTAAAAAAAACTATGAAATCACCTGACTGGAGAGCTTCTTTTCTCTAATAACAAAGTATAATGTAGCAAGTAGAAGGCATATGCCATGCCCCCAGTCACCAAACATGACCGCAAAAAGAAATGGGAATGTGACAATAGTGAATACACCAGGGTTTGCTTCCTGATACTTGGCCACTCTGCCATAGAAAATATATAAAACAGAAGGATGCATTAGTAAACTTTAAATAGTCAGGTCAGTGAACAAACCACCATCAGTTCAGTGAAGTGATTACAAGAACATCAGAAGTTATATAATAATATTTTTTTAGCACACAAGCAGAGGGCTCATGATTTTTCATTTGCATATTGACTAGTTATTTGTGTTCTTATGTTCTAATTCACCATAATCACATGATCACCAATTAGTTTCTCTTAGAAATTATGCTCAGAGAGACAATTTGATGCATGAATTTGTAAGGTTGGGAGACCCGCGTGTCGTGTGAGGATTTGTAAACTTGATCCATACAACAATTTGGGCATTTTAGATGGAACAATAGATATTATGTTGAGATTCACCTAATGATCACATGTATTACACTGATGAAAGTGGCAACAAAATTAAAGATTATCATATAGTTGGATGAATTTAGGCTGGCAATTCATTTACAAAATTAGATATGAAATGACCCTAGAATATGTGTTTACCAAGTGCTTGATAGTTACTTGGGAGCTTTGCCATTAACAATTTAGTAGTTTTAATTATAATCATCTTTAAATCCAATATCCAGATAAAATTAGCATATCCTGATTATAGCACTTAATGTGGATTAAGAGTCGGACACAATCCCCACGTTGCAGTAGGATTTCACGCGGCTTCCACTTGTTAATTTCATCAATCTAGAAAACTCACCCATAAGCATCGACTATCTCTTGATAAGATGAAGTGAATTTGTTTGTTCGGAAGTAGGTTGGTGGCATCTCACGTGTATGCAAAATTTGGAAAATGGCCTCAACCTGTGAATTGGAGTCATGTGTTGCCCGATGCAATTCACCCTGAACCTGAAAATAGAAAAGTATTACTTGATTAAGATACTTTTTTACAAGTGTCCCATCAATTTCAAGGAGCAGATGTTCCCCAACAAAACAAATGAGGGGATAGGGGGAACCAAGAAAATGTCATATAGTAAAACCTGTTTTGTTGCAAAAACGGGACTCCACCCTTCTGCCACGAGACATTTCTTGGTAACATCAATACTGAGCATATTCAGAGTGTGATAAATGGCTTTCTCCTTCCTCACCTTAATCAACATAAAACAAGGAGTATATTCTTTAATGAACGCACAAAAGGTTTTTATCCATAAAATCAATATAAACATCCGTAACATGCAGAGAACTATGTTTGGCTAATTAGTTTTATCGACCACTTAGCTATTGACTAAAGATATATAACATGTACTTGACTAAACAATGTGTGGCATACCAAGATGTTCCACTGCTCGAATTGTTCTCCAATAGTATGTAGCAAGTTCCCACGGTGAACAAGTCCTGCATCTATTGTGGTCTTCAGCTCTGACAGTCTACCAGAGACCTGAAGCAAGAGTGGAAAAAGTTTAGTTTGAAATTTGAACTCTTAGGGTAAAAAATGAAGATAATGAAAGGTTTGATGCGAGAGAGATGTAATAAAGGCCTTACAATTAAATCCCCACCAGCGTAAATAAAATCTTATTATCTGGAGCCTCATAATTTTCACTGCTTTATTATTTGAACTATTAGAATTCTTATATTAATAAGAGGTCACTTCTTGGTTATTAAGTTCAATTGGAGTAAACATTCCCTGACAGTTCAATTTTATTTCACTAATGTTGAGGGCATACTGCTTCCTGATTCAAAATTTGCACGCTGCTCGTGCCTTTGACAATATATATTAGGGTATGTTCGTTTCGGGCTTATAGTGGACGTGGGAAATCCGGACTTTGAAGTCCTAGGTTTTTAAAATCTTGATGAATAGTTAAGATGTATGTTTGTTATGGGATTTTATAGGGTAGGATGGTGGAAAAGATGATTGATGGGATATTATTATATTATTTTGAGTGTATTGGGAGAATAAAAAAGTAGTTGATGTGAGTGTATTGAGAAAATAAAAGGTAGAGTAGTAGTAGGTTATGAGGTAGAGTAGGATTAATAGGATTTCAAAATCCTTACTTTAAATCTCAATAAATGGTAAAGTCCAAAGTCCGCCGGGATAGTCGCGAAACGAACATACCCTTAGGACTTTTAATAACATCAAAATGTATAAATGCAGGCTGCAAAAGCTTAATAAGAAATGATGCAAACAGGAACAAATATATGAAATCAATATAGCATGAGAAAGAATGCAGAGAAGAAACAGCGGAATAATGCAAGTCAGACGAAGAGGCATGTGTCTACAGAATACAAGTAAATATATACCTCATTTATCATTTGAGATTGCTTGTTCAGGTCCTCAGTATAAGAATACCGATTTGCTCCAAAAGCATCGCATATTTTCAAGACTTTGTTTTTAGCCCTTTCTCCAGAAAAGAAAACTATGAATACATTCTTTTCAACCTATATCATAAGAACCGAAAATCAGTTTCTGTTGATCATCCATCTGGCCTGTACAACTGGTCTTATAAGGTCTTTACATATATATATATATATATATATATGATATCTAATATCTGGAGAGAACATGCATCAACGGACACATCATGTTTTCACTCATCTATTAAACAGATTGTCCGAAATATCACCTCCTTTATTTGAAAATCATAGGTCATTTGCACTGATTCTAAAGAAATGTTTCTCCGGTACAGAATAAATTTCAAAAGTCCTTTTCGATATCCAGTGTAGATGTGATTTTCGGCATGATCCAGAAAACATGTTCAACTCAGTCTCAGTGAAAAGGTTGATACAAATAAACAGTATGCATAACGCTCTGTTTTAAAAACCGGGTCCGACCGGCCGGTCCGACCGGTCGGACCGGTGAACCGCCCAAAAGCGGCCCAATAGAGGTGTATAGAACCGCTATTGGACCGCCCACCTCAAAACCGGAAAAACCGTTCGAAAACCGGTGAACCGCCGGTTTTCACCGGTTTTCAACAAAAAAAAAAAAAAAAAAAAAAAAAAGGGGACGCCGTCCGCCGCGCTCGCCGCCTGACGCCACCCTCCAAACTAGATCCGCCGCCACCAAAATCACCCACACCAACAGATCCACCACCAAAACCGCCGCCACAAACCACCACCACAAACCACCACGGTCTCCGAGATGTGCTGCGGTGGGCGCGCGGTATTGCAGGATGCAAGGGGGCCGTCTTGGGAGCAGGAATGGCCGAATTGGGGGTGAGAAAGCTGGTGGGTGGCGGCTGCGTAAAGATGAGAGAGAAGATTGCAAATTGATTATGGTTTTGGAATGGGTGGGGGAGGGGGGATTGGTGGGGGTTGAAGATGGGAGTTTTGATTTGCAGAAAAAGAAGAGAAGGGGCTTGGATGGTGGGGCAGCGAGAATTAGCAGGAGAAAGGGAGAAGAGGTGTGAGTCGTGTGACCGTGTGAGGGAAAAAAATAGAGTTTTTTAAGAAATCAAAATCAATTCAGTCCAAATGAATTATTTTCCCGGCCCAAGGAGGTATACAAAATTAAGAAATTGAAGCCCATTGCTGTAAATAAAAAAGAAAAAAAAATAAAACCAAGTCAAAGGCGTAAAAAGTGGAGCAGCCGTGGGGCCTGTGGCTTGAAAAGGATGCTTTGAAACTTTCAAGAGAATTCTGGAATCCAAATCTAAAATAAAAAGAATTATTAATTGTGTTAAGATTTTTGAACTTTTTTATTTAAATTTCACAATTTAATTAACCTTGTATAAATATTTTACTTATCATACTCTATATTTTGATTTTTTTTTAAAATTATGCATATTATATATATATATAATATTTATTATGACGTCATACCGGCTCAATCCGGTCCGACCGGTCCGACCCCGGTCCAACCTTTTTTTGGGGTCGTCCGGCTCAACTTCCGGTTCCGGTTTTTAAAACATAGAACGTGCTGGTTAATGATAGAATTATAATCAAAATATGTTTTATCAAGCGCTAGTTGAAAAACAATATAAGTCGACTGGTAAGCAAGCAATTTGCATAAAGGCAGGACACAAACATAATTTCATAATGAAATATGTCATCGTTAACTCTTTTCACAGAATAGAAAATTGTTCACTAACGCGTTAGACCTTATAGCAAGTCATAGAGGGTGTGATATAGAGTACAAGTCAAGGACAAAAACCTTATCTCCTGATACAGGATCAACGACTGGCTCATCAACTGCAGTCTGCTTCAGAAACACATTACCCCTTGTAGCTCTGAACAAAATCCTCTCAAATGCCATAGACTTTCCCCTGGGAACAAGTCCCGTGATAAATCCAAGCTTAACTTGCTTGGATGAATCAGTAGTTGTTTCCTAAACAAAACATCATTGCATCACTATAAGAGAACAAAAGACCTTCTGTGGAAAGATGTATTGCAACTTTTGAAACTTGTACCTGCTCAGACAATAATGGAATTTCCAAAGATTCCTCACCACTTTGATTTGATGTATTCTCCCTCTGCAGAGCCTCAGCACTGCTCAGGGCAGAGTGAAAGAAATCACCAGCCTAAGAAAATATGACGGCATACATGTGAACTTACAGCTAACGCTGAGTATATAAGAAAAATAACAGCATGCTTAAATTTAAAAGTAGCAGCAGAAAACTTTCTTGGTTCTAGTTATGTAGATGCAATGGAGGTTACTTTGCTGGAAAAACATATTGGCGTTCCAATTGATAAACAAAAATAATTTAACTAGTGCTTCTTGAGAAGAAACATCTTCAGAATCATATACATATGAGCCAGATTAACTTCACTTTGTCTCTATACTGGTTCATCATTAATATATATCCAGCCTATTTCACAACATTGGACCAGCATCCAAGTATCCTAAGGGTAGACAACAAGGAAAGTCAACGTTGTAATGCTTGCTCAAGGAGTTTTATCTATTTTTTGCCAAGAAATAAGACATCACTTCCCCTCAAGGTTGAACTTTGTATAATCTTTAAAGGTTATGTTTGTTGGCTGTAATGGGATAGGAAAATTCCTGATTGAGAAATCCTGGAACAGTAAAAAAGTGAATTTGACTTTTGTGCGTGTTTGGTTAATAAGATATAGTAGGGTAGGATTGAGAAAAAGATAATGAAAAGGTAAGTAATAGTGGGATTATTATATTGTCAAAGTAAAGGTGTGTGTCATTGGGAAAAGGAGAAGTGTGAGAGATGTTGTAAGAGAGTTTTAAGTGTTATGGGTTAGGATTTTGGTAGATTTTGAAATCTAGCTCGCATAATACTACAAACAAACATGCATTAGGTTTTTTAAAGTAAAATCTTGCTTGCTAATCCAGAAACAAATTCTCTTTCTCATTGATCATGTGTGTTCTGTCTAAGTACAGGTTAGTCCTAACAAAGATTGACATGGCTACTGCAATGTTAAAAATGACTGATAAATGTTTTATGTCAATAAACGATACCATTGCAACTAACTAAATTATTTCACTGTGGTTCTATCCAGAGGCATGATTGAGTAAAAGGCTTTCGACTTTTTCAACGCTACTCCAAAACATAGCACCAAAGAGTTATTCACATTGTGCAAATTAGCAGTGCGCAAAAAAAACTATGAACAATGAAAATTGAAAAAAAACATACTTTATGCAGAACAAGCTTGTACTCCGCTAGTTCATTATAGGAGCGCTGTAACTTATCACCATTTGCATTTATTTCGACCAGCTCTGCCTCAAGGTCCCCAAGTTTAACCTGAAATGAGATGAGACTCAAGGTTTAAACTAAAAACACGTTCACCAAGAGTGAGAGTCAAGCAGTTAAAAATAGCCAGATACCTCGAGGCCATCTAAACTAGTAATGGCTTGTGTGACAGATCTCGTTGCTGGCAGCACCCCAGCCTTTGACATTTGGTCCCGAAAAAATCTCAATTTACGTGCCATTTCTCCACATCTTTTAATCTACAGGGGAAGAGAAACAATAAATAACTATTCCACTTCTCAACCAACAGAACACATTTGATGAGGCAGAAAGCACAAATCTAACATCTATCTGTATCTCATTGTCATCTCAACCCAAAAGAACCAAAACATCCAACTCCATATATGGGAGAAGCTAAGATGGACAGTGTGTAATCACTGTGCGTGGGAAGAAAAGGTTCTCTAATTTTTAAGAAATAATTAAGATTTTAGATTAGGCAATACCACCAGCCATAGTAAAGCAGGTAAGTATAAATACAATTCTTTAAATTACAGTTTCTTATTAATTCGATTACTGGACAAAAAATGTCAATGTTAAATAAACTCTCAGTATGCTAACTTCGCCATGATTACTCATCCAGGCACTTGCTTAAAAACAGAAAATTTGATAAGGGAATGGGTTGAGACAATAAAACTAGACTGTATATACCTGTATGGCATATGTCCGCTGGAGCAGGCTTTTTTTCTGAGTTGAGCTGAGAGGAGAAAAGAAATCAGATTATCAATTGACAAAAAGGAAAGGCAGAACTCCATTAAAAAACATAAAATAAAAAAAAATAAAGCAATTAACGGACAAAAGAAACTGGCCAACTACCAAAAAATGAAGCCTATAACAAGATCCATATTACTTGTCAACATGTGAAGCATCAAGCATGTTAAATGCACCTTTTCCCATTTCTGCATTTTCTGTTCCAACTTTGTAGAAAAGAGGGTTGAGATTTGTTTATACAGTGGCTTATCGACTTCAGTAGAAAATTGTTTCTTCCAAACATTCAAGAAATGTATTTGCTATACCCTTAACCCAGATGAATCACAATTCCAGCAAACAATTATAAGCTGCAAATTACATTTATTGCAGTCCATGCAGCATGTGCATAAATTTTTCACCAAAGACTTACAGATATTATAAAAAAACTTTAGAACGGACATACACTCCAGATAATTACTAGCTTTTCAACCATTATACAGACAATCCCGATTCAAAATCTCACAAACAAGACACTCCACTGAAATACCTTGTTTTTAGACTTTGGGCATTCTTCACAACCATAAGAATGAAAAGTAACCACTTGCACCATATTGGATGAGAAAAGCATTATTCAGATGTCACAACAGTTTGATCCATCTAACTTAAGACTTATAGTTAAATATGAAATTTTTAAAAAGAAAAAAAATAGTGGGGTATATTATTAATTCTTCGAGCGTGGTTCTAAGATTGATAGTAAGTAATGGGATCATAGTAGTTTTATGTTCCACTGCCACGGCGGTTCTAAGGTTAATGTTTATATATACACAACAATTAAATTGACAATATCACAATATCGTAAAAATTTGCAATCAACACCCAATAACTGCAATAATTGATAATAACAATTCTCTAACAACCTTAATGTCTACATCAATGAATATGAACACCAATTCCCACTAACTCGAATACACATAAACTAATTACACAATGAGATAAAGATGCAAACTAGAAACTAAGATTTAGCAATTTGTGAAATACAGTGATTCAAACCATATTTTTTACTGCACTTATTGATAATATATCTCAATACATATCCACATATTTGTCTTTTTACAGCATCATTCTGCTGTAAATAGAATAAAACAAGTCAAATTCCTGGATCAAATTGTAACACCAAAAGTTGAACAAACTTAACTGTTCAAGCACAAACTATCGTCATAAGCAACCTAGCTAGCACATTAATGGGAATTTCGCAATTAGCCAAAACCTAGCAATCAGTAGATTCACAGTGCTCAAATCTAGAGAACAATAACCCTAACTACATCACATTCCCACAGGAACCTGCAACCAAAATCAATTAAAACGACAGAAACAGCAAAAAAATAAGAATCACGCACATCTTTGAATTGGATAAGGCCGAGTTCACCGAGATAAGAAACAGCAAGGTGAGCGGACTCGATGGGGATAATGAGTTGGACGAGTTGCATCGGCTCCGACCGCATCAGATCCATCGGCGGACAACATCCACTCGCCGGCTCTCCCATCTTCCACCGTCAGATTGGATCAATCCCTCTGATGAATTATCGAAGGACAGATGAGAAATAATAATAATATCAATAATGGTGAATAGCAATAGCTTTAGATCAAATCATCAAAACATCACTGTCACACAGAGGAAACGCATGTTATTATTTTCTTTTTTTATTCTTTTACCCGCTATTAGTTGTGGGTAGAGATGTTAAACGAATTACCAAGTACATAGTAGGTAAAATAAAAGAATTTTTCGGGATTAGAACAGGTATCTACACCGATTTAAAAGGGCTTTTGGCAGAATCGCGGGGTTGAACAAATCGGAGGGCTCTCGAGGTTTTTTTTTTAGTAAATGATAAATGGGTTGCTGAGCTGAAAAAATAAAGAAGAATGATAAATGGGCTGCTGGGCTTAAAAAATAAAAAATGGGTTGCTGGGCTCCAAGCCTCCAAGAATATATTCATTCACTGATTCTCAATTTCTCATTCACGTGACCTTCACCAGTTTCTTGACTTCTTCACTTTCCCATTTTCCAGTTTCTTCGTGTCACTGATCCGCCTCTCAATTTTCCCATTTTCCAGTTTCTTGACTTCTTCACTTTCCCATTTTCCATTTTCCAATTTCCCATTTTCCAGTTTCACTAATTCTCAATTTCTCATTCATTGATCCGCCTCTTGAATTGAAATTCTATCCAAATTTGAATGTGTTGGAGCATTGGAAAATTAATAAACACCGATATCCAACATTATCAATTATGGCTTGATAATCTTAGCATCCCAATCACCACCGTCGACCACGAATCCGCTTTTTAGCATTGGGGCTCGTGTTTTTCAACAAGTATAAGTAGATTTCTTGGGCATCACGTGGAAGCCCTTATTTGTATTAAATAGTTGGCTCTGAAGGATTTGATGTTGGTAATGTTCTAATTATTTCATATATATATTTCGTTTTCATATAATTAAATAAACTTGTTTATTAGTAACTAAATGTTTTCTATGCATGTTTTAGAAGAAGAAGATGATGAGTTGGAAGTTGATGATGATGAGTCTTTGTCCAAGGAATGATCGAATGATGAAGAGTGATGATGAGTTGGAAGTTGGAAGGGTTGAATGATGAGTCTTTTGTTTTTTACATACATGTGGTTCTCACGCACCTTATCAACTTTAAACTTTTAATTTGTTTGTTAGACTTTCAATTTGTATGATTTTATGCTTTGGACTTATTTTATTCTATAATATCTATTGAACTTATTTATGGTTAGAGTTAAGTACTTAAGTTGTGAACTTGTGATAGTTGTAATATATTTAATATGCATTTGGATTGTATTTTAAATAAAAAACGGGTGTGGCCCACCGTTTAGCCCGAGGCCCGCTAGGGTTAGGGTTAGGTTACGGCTCTTAATGACCCGTTTAAAAGTGAACCGCTAAAGCCCCTAACCCGTTTAGGCCCGTGAAATTTGGCCCCTAATGGGTTAGAAATGGCCGTTCTAACATCTCTAGTTGTGGGCACGAGCATCCCACGTTTTTTAACCTTTTTATTTTTACTGCTGTTAAAAGTGTTCCCTTTTTTTTCTTAGGATTTTATAAAACAGGTTAATACATGTTTCAAAATTATATTTAAATTACACATTGTCTCTTGTGCATATAAAATTTTGTCTTTTATTTTTAGGGTTTACAAACAAATAAAAGTGTCTCTATACTCTATTTTTCAAATATAAATAATAAAGTTAGATTTCATTTCCTATACAATTTGGCAAATAAAAAAAAAGTTATGATAGTCATTCTCATCATTCATCAATCAATACAATTATAAAGGAATTTATCCATTACTAATTTTCACCTATTATCACTATTATTTCTATTTTCATTACTCATAATAAACCATTCAGCTCCTAATTCTGATTTTATAAAATATTTTAATTGAAATAAACTTCTAATTTCGTGAAACGTACTCATGTACTAACATATTTAAGGCCCTTGTCATCAAAAAAGGAAAAGAATCAAGCCCTTAATTAATGATTCACATAACATTTATAGACATTATTTGAATTAGAATAATAGTTGGGTCATAATTTCATCAAATTTTGATCAAAATAATGACAAAGGCACTTTCTTTCATTAAATAGGATCGCTAGAAAAAAAACTAATAACACTCATTACCTTTACAAAAGAAAAGCTCATAAATGAAATTAAATACTATATACTCATTACCTTTACACTCATTATCTTAAGACCGTAAAAATTTGTACACATCATTACACCACAAAATTACATTCATTTTTAAATTTAAAGATATAAAATTATTAGTATTAATTATTTTCTTACAATTTTTTATTTTATTTTTGTAAAATTTCTTACAATTTTATTAAAAGTGATAATTGTGGACTCAATCATTATATGCACTGTGTGACTTAAATGTATTTTTGAAATGTTTAATTTATTTACACTAAAATAATCAATTTATTTTCACCAAAAAATGTAAACATTTTAGTATAAATAAATTGAACATTTCAACTAAACAAATTCCATGTCTTAAAAATGAAAATTTTATGTTAATTCTGGCAGTGATGTCGTAGTGGTCTAGAATTAACCACATGCATAGTTTTCGTAGGGCCTCGTTACTATAGTTTACTGAGCCTAATCCACCCTTACTACAGTGTTTTGGGCCTGACCCACCTTTACAATAGTGTATTGGGACTGATCCACCCTTACAATAGTGTTAATTGGGCCTGATCCAAATAAGTACTTCTTAGCATAACTTTTGCTATTCCGTACTATGGGTGTTTGCAAAAAATTATAACTTTGAAGAATTGATTAAGCGAGTGTTTGTAAGAAATTACAAGTGATTATAGCCATTTGGAATTGTATTCATAAATAATTTTGAGTGTTTTATTTTTCTTTTAAGAAATTAAATAAGCTATTAAAAACTATAAGCTAAAAGTTAGAAATGAAGTGTTTTTTGTAGCTTATAAGTCTTTTTCGAAGACTATTAACTTATTTCGCAAGCACTGTTAACTTTTTTAAATTTTTTTTACAAACACTATCAATTTTTACTATTAATCAATTTTTTCATAATCACTACTCCCTCCGTCCCAAAGAAACGTGCATGTTTACTGTTTTCACGTGTTTTTACGAGCGAGTTTTTTATTAGTATTTAAAATGATAAAATAATTTTTAAAGATACATGCAATAGATGAGAGGTAGATCTATAATACCCCTCTTTAAAAATAATTTTATCATTTGAAATACTAATAAACAACTCGCTCAGACTTCAAATAACTTCTGCACACAATTCATGATGATTATAATCACGTATATTTTTTTTGAAACACCCCCTCTATCCTACCAATATTTTAAGCCTTTTGAGATTGTTTGGCTATTTTCATTCTCAATTATCATGTCACAAGTTAAAAAAAATGCAATTTTCAATTTTATATTTTTGTGTGAATATAATATGTTTGCTTAATGTTTTAAGTTGTTTGTGGAGTGTTTTCATAAATTTAAAAAAAAAGTTATATTTGTGGAGATGATAATATGTTTAATTTAAGAAGTTTATTTTTTTGTGTTTTATATAGAGAAGTAATTGTAGAATAGAAATAAATTTATGTTTCTGATAAGAATTTTCAACAATATCCTTTTTAGATTTTAATTATATCATAAGGGTTGAGGCTGATAGTAGTGGGTCACAGCACAAAATTTTGTGTTTAATATGAGTGATTTTGTATATTCGAAGAATTGTTGATATACAGTTTACAGTTAGACGTAAGATAAATAAAATTATAAATTTGAATTCACGTGAATTCTTTTCTCAAATATCATTGTTGTATACATAAAGTATTGTTACTATTATTTATACTAAGTGTCACCTGACCAGATCCAAATCCACCATGAACACCGCCATTTATCATCCCTGGTTAGGGGTGGACGGTACGGCATACCGAAAATTTTCTCGCCATACCGTTATTGTACCGAAATTTTCGATACCGAAAAATTTCATACCGTTGTCGTACCGAAAATTCGGTATACCGAAATTTCGGTATACCGAATTTTTCGGTATGCCGATATTACATACCGATACAGTACCGAAATTTCAATATATACCGGTATACCGAAAACTTTTCGGTATACCGGTATATTTTTCCGGTATACCGGAAATTTTTCCGGTATACCGAAAATATTTAGGTATACCGAAATATTTCGGTATACCGAAATTTTCTATATTTTCATACCGTTATCGTACCAAAATTTTGGGTACGGTAGGTACCGTACCGAAAATTTCGGTATACCGAAAATTTTGATAAAATCGATATTTTTCGGTACGGTAAGTGCGGTATACCGGTATTTTCGGTATTTTCTCCACCCCTATCCCTGGTTATAAGATAAAATAATTCGAAAATATATTATGTGCATCATGTTCATCGTGCACCACTATTACTTCTATTTATAAGAATAAACACTTTATTTGTATATTTTACTATTTATTAAGAATTTTAAATTCATAAGATTTCAAAATTATGACTTCATCTGCCCACCTAAATTTTAAAACAAACATATTATATCATATCATGTATCAGTATCACAGATAATGTGTTAAAATACAAAATGAAACATAAAATGGAACAAATGATCATATAACTATGTATATATATGTATAATAGTATACAATAAATATCATATGATGTGTATGCATGTAAAATGAAACAATAAATGAATTTGTTATGAATTGAACATTAATAAATGAAACAATAAATGACTTTGTTGTGACTAACAATTTTTGTGCACCAATTGAATTAACCCACCTGCTAAAAAGTAATTTTCACGAAAGTCTTTTTTTTTTTTTTTGTGAAAGCAATTTTCTTATTAAAATGGTAGAAATATGTAGCATTATTTATATAATAAAAAAATATTAATTTGTATATTTAAAGGTACTAATATTATTATAATCATATAAATTATATATTTTTATATATAAACTAATAAATTGCGTTAGTATCTTTTTTTCCTCATAGCGCCTATTAGAAATTTTTGCCATAGGTTATTCACTTTTGTATCTAGTCAATTTCACGTGCACGTGTGTGTTATATTGAATAGTACACAATTTGGGCCCAGATGGGAATTAAGATCCAAGACCAATCTATTTTTCTTTCAATTAATTGTCGAATGCATTCAAATCTTTTCCCATTATACTAATATTAATACTTCATCCGTCCACTAATTTTATGCACAATTAATTTTTACACGCGTTTTTGCGAGCAAATTTTATAATAGTAATTAAAGACAAAAAACTTGTGTGAACCCGAGTTCACCATGAACTCGATTTTTTTAAGTATCACTATTATGTATAAAAATTATCACTGTAATGTATAAAAACGATATTATTCTGTAAAACTATCACTTTTAAAAAGCGTGTGATATTTTTTAAGCGGTGAAATTTTTTTTACGATAACAAATGATAATTTTACACATAACAGTGATAGAGTTCATGTATAGACCTGATTCACATGAGTATTAATCGTAATTAAAATGATAAAGTGACTTTTAAAGATATGTATGATAGATGAGGGGTTCATAGTCTACATACAAATTACATGCATTTAATTAATTTATACTTAAATGGAGCTCAAATATTAATATAATATTGAACTTTTTTTAATAAAGTGGGAAATTAGCAACCTGTGCACACTTTTTTAGATAAATAGCAAACAATACAATTGAGATTGTATATCTGGGGTAAAATTAAGATATCTGCAAGTCAATTGTACATACATATATCAATCGTTTTGTCTTTGCTAGTTTTTTTTTTTTAAAAATATCTATCAAGAATCCCAAAGTTTAATATGAAGCTGGTTTCATAATCTTATTCTTTCATCTTATACTTCTGTAAAAACTAATCTTCAACAACTATAGTATTAGTTTATAACAATAGTATGAGTGATGTATGGTAAGCAGGTTTATATAAACTTTCTCATTAGCAATTTGCCCTAAAAAAGTTGTATGTATGCTCCATTCTGGAGTCTTATGTGAAAGTTTTAATTATAAATGAGACAAAGCTCTTCTTTCTTATCTGAGTCATGCTTTAAAAAAAAATGATGCAAGTATAGTAAATTAAAGAGGCTCTATACAGTGGAGGATCCAATAGGGGTACATAGGGTACAATTATACCCCAAAATGAAATGTACCCTTTATATAATTAAGAAAAAAATATATTTTATTATGTATAATTAGAAAAAAAATACACAAATGTATCATTAAATTTTGAAATTCTCTTAAATATATCCCCAAATTTTAAATCCTAGATCCGTCACTTAACAAATGAAATATGTCTCCTATGGTATTTTTATACATATATGCTGCTACCACATATTAAAAAAGACATGCAATGATTAACAGACATAATATACCTTACATGATATTTGAATATCTAATAGCATAAAATTCAGACTGTACGATTCGCCCCTTTTTCGTGGCAGCAATTCTAAAAAGGTTTCAACAGGGAGGGGACAGCATATACAGACGATTGAGAAGAAAATGAAATAAAGTATTGGAATTTTATAACTACGACAGTGAGAGGACGTCACTGTATTATTGCATGTTTTATAATTTACATGCTGCCTTTTTTTTTACTACCTCCGTCCCATTCTTTAGGGTTTTTTTACTGTTCATAAGGATTTATGAGAATAGTGATTAGAAAAAGTTGTTTATTAATATTTTATGTAATAAAGTGATAAAGTGATGGGTAGTTGGGGGTAAAAAGAGTTGTTTATTAGTATTTTATGTGATAAAGTGATAAATTGATGTGATAAAGTGATAAAGTGTATTTCCATTTTAGGAAAGAAACCTTAAAGATTGGGACAAAAAAAATGGAAAGAAAACCTTAAAGATTGGGACGGAGGGAGTATAATATTTGTAATCTAGTTCTTATCTATATATGAAGCACATCGTATTAGACGGTCCCACGGTGAGATGAAATATAATTTGAGCATGACGCTTTAACGCATTATGAGAAGTGAATGTTAATTTGTATTAAATTATACTCTATCTTATATCTTTATATGAATTTTTTGTCTTTATTTTGTACAGTTTTGTTATAGAGTGTCACAGTGAATTTCTTATAAATCTCAACATCAACATAAATTACTTGTACTACATGCATAGCACAGTGTACGTATAAAATAGTTTATATTGATATCGAGCTCTATAACAATTTCATCATCGGGCACATGGGCGGACGCACCTTAAGGCAATTGCCCCACCTCAATTTTCATTGCGAAATACCATATATACTTTTTAAAATTTTATAAATATTTTTAATATTATAAGAAAATAGAGAATCACCTACAAAATTTTCAACATGTTTACGGAATTTTCACGAAAATAATTTCATTTTTAAATAGTGAGTATTATCTGAGATTTGCCTACAAATTTTCCTAATCATATAGATTTTTTCAATCATCTACGTAATTCACAAGTAAATTTATTTGTATGCAATTCCAAATTACAATTGTAATTGTCTACAAAATTATTTGTGTAGGTAATTTGTTTGCCTACGAAAAATTACAAATGTGTGGATAATTTGCTCGTAGGTAATTTGTTAATTTGTCTTTAAGAATCCGTAAGTAATTCGTAGAGAATTTGTTTATCTACTAGAATGTTAAAAATTCGTAGGCAATGCTCACTATTTAAGGACTAAATTATTTTGTTGGAAAATTCTATAGCCATGTTTGAAAACTTCGCAATCAATTCCTTATTTTTTTGCAGTGTAAAAATTAAATAAGATGATGGATGAATGAATGATAATTTAGCAAACTAACATGATCAGTTAAATTTAAAGCATTAATTAATTATAATTTTTTTAAATATTTTTTTTCGATTCTTTTTTACTCCGCCTAGAATATATTCTTGCATTCGGCCCTGACCAGGCACCATATCACACATGCATGTTCTCCTATTTAATGGTGTAACATATTTTGTTACACCACCTAAGTACATGAATTCATGAATGACACACAATTAAGCTGTGTAATTATAGAAGAAACAATATGAGATGGTAATTGTGATGACAAAGTTTAGGATACAAATTTGTATACATACAAATCCCAATTGAGACCTGTTGCGAGTCGTTTTATATGGAGAATATTATGTGGCTAATTCGATGACAACTCACAAACAAAATATGTACGTGTAAAATATACTGTAAATAACAAGAATTTGTTGACCCAGTTCGTCAAGAAATGACTACTCTGGGGGCGTTCCAAGCCAGGGATGTAGTATTGCGAGTTTTACACATACAATATATGATACATCTCATGAAGATGAATCGCTATGAATGAAGATGATTTGGAGAGTAAGCATATGAGTGCTAGAGATTTTTATGGGTATGAATGAACTCTGGAATTTTTCTGAACCTCACCACTCTGGGAAATTTTTGTGAACCTGTCTCTTGTTCTTTTTTCTTCTATTTATAGTACTTTGACAAGCATGAGCTGGTTTGGTAAGCATGAAATTTGGAGACTTGGTCTTGCAAGAACTCATGTGATCTTTGCCCACGTTTCCAACCGTCTTCGTGGTTGATCTTTGCATTTGCTTGTCTATAAATACACTCTTTTTGATCGTCCAAATCAATCTTTTGCTTTCATTGCCTTGTTCGGCCTTCGGACATATCAATTTTATCTGAGGAGATATCCACATCCGAGCATATCCGGAGTCCTCGGGTTGTCGAGCCCTCATGTTATCGAGCATCGAGCATGTATGAGTCCTCGGGTTATCAAAAGTCCTTGAGTTGTCCCGAGCCCTCGGGTTATCCCCGAACATCGATATCGAGCCTTGAGGTTATCTCGAGTCCCCGAGGTTTTCAGTTGATTCTTCTGATTTGGATATCCTGACCTGAGGTCACTTGACTCGGCCTATCCGATTCTTCTTTCTGATCTGTTTGCTTTCGGTAAGTGGGAGCATACCTTTTTTGCTTTCGTGAAGTTAGCGAGCGTAACTCACTTTACTCGCCGACCATGCTGGCTTGGTTGACAAGTGGCGAAGCTAGCGAACAAACTTGTTTGGTCGGCAAAAGGCGAGCACACTTTGTCCATTGAGCATGGTTATTTTAATAGTTGAATATTACCGTGTCCTTTGGCGTGTTCGATTAATATTGTTAATTGTGTCGAACACAACAATACCCCCTACCGGTAACTTTGTATTCATCATGGTGGCCCTATTTTAATTTGATTGGACCGTAGTAGTGAGCGTTGTTTTTTCTTACATGCGGATTTTCAAAATTAAACCCGGTATCTATAAATACCTTATTTTACCGCCTCAATCTCTTTTCCTTCTTTTCATCTTCTTGTCTTTGTCTTCATACTCTTTTTCGTCTGAAACTTCCGGCAAGGGCATTATCATTTCGGCAAGGGATTTTATTCAGGTAACTATTGCATACTCTCTTTAATTCCGATTATGGCTTCTTGTTCAAATTCTTCTGCTTCAATAGAATCGGACCACCATAGTTTCTCCTCCCCCTCTTTCTGTACAATCCCCCGTAGCGATGCTAATGCGTCGGAGATAAATACCTCGAGATCAAGGTCTCGTTGGCAAGTTCGGCAGCCGTTTGCCGTTCTTTCCTCAGATTCCGATGATGCCCTAAATGAATTAGATAAAGATTTAGCCCGTACTGATTTTTTGGATGATTTGAGTGAGGATTCTTTGCCCCAACCCCAAATTAGGTCTAGGGTTGTAAATAGGGATGATGATAATGTGAGGGAGGAATTCCTGATGGCTGAAAATGTCGATGAGTCGAACAGAGGGTTCGACGGCGAGTAGAACACAGAGCTCGACATCCCTGTTGGTTTTCCTCATAGCCCAACATATAGCGAGTATAATGCTCGTTATAATTTTGATTGGCCCGAACAGCCTCATAGGACTAGGGTTGAGAATGAGTACCCGGCAAGCAAAATTGTGAGCATAATTGATGTTGATATGCTCGTTCAGCTGTATAGGAATTATGAAACCCCGAAAGATGTATTTTTCTGGGCACCTGGTCCCGATGAAACCAGACCAAAACTGCCGAGGGTTGTGTTCTTTGTGAATTTGGACACAATGGAAGCGGGTCTTCGATTCCCACTCCATCATGCTATCACTCGTTTGCTCGTAGAATGGAACATTACCATTACGCAGCTGAAGCCGAATGGGTGGCACATGATTATGAGTTTCTTAACTTTGTTCGGCAAAACAAAGCCCGTATATTATCCCACGGTGAACTTAACTTCATACGACTAGTGCATTTGACCGTCCGAATGGCGAACATGGATGGTTGTTCATGCAGCAAATGCTAAGTGCAAGGTCATTGAGGATGTGCGAACAAAATTAGTGATTGGAAGAAAAAATTACGTTCGTTGGGGAGATTGGAAGGCGGCTTCGGGAGCCGAACCGGATGCTCGCTTAGATATCCCCATAGATTTTGGGGTTTGCGAAATAAGTATTTTTGTGTTTTTCTTTGTACATCTTGAACCGATTTTAACTTATTCTCGATTTCGAATTCGAAATTTCGACGGACAAAGAGACCAACGACGGCTATTTTAGCAAAGATCCGCAAATCGATCTCGAGCCTCGCTCGAAACGATCTGTGAAGACTTTGAATACCGGCCGATCAAAAGGAAGAAATGAGGCTTGTACGCGCCCCCTCACCATCTTTTGTCTTTATTAATCCCACGGGTAAGGATTGTTTTTGCATTTGCATATGTGTTTGTACTCTTTTGTTCGCAACTTCTCTTTTCTTTTATTAAAGATTTTTTTGTCTCACAAATTTCTTTCCCGCCCTTTATTCTTTGTGAGTACCTCAAGCATCTTGAAATGGCTCGAACAAAAAGACCTCAAGAGCTTGCTCAATTCAAACCGAAAGGGATGCTCAACATCAAATTGAGGAGAGGGGCGGGGGTAAGAAAGGCGAGCCAGAAACAGACCGATTCCTCCACAGAGTCGAAAGACCAAAAAGACAACTGCTCGCCGAGCGGTGAAGCAGCTAACAGTTCGTCACCAAAAGACCAAGGAGGGAACCCGACGAGCGGGGGCAAGCCCGGGCTCGAGACGAAAGCATCGATGCCATTAGGGGAGACCCCCCTGCCGGCCGATCGGAATGGCCGCCTCCGTTTGCCGATCCGGTCAATGCTGAATAGTCGAAATGGGTTGGTACATCTTCTCCACCTCATGGGGACCCCAAACTTGGACCCTTTGAACCCTCAAATGGGTCCCCGAGGATAAATCATTTTGGGATGGGACCCTACCGGGAAACAGCACGTTTGTTCGCTTTGTTGGAGTATTTATTTTTCATTGATTTTGGTCACTTTGTCATGTTTGTTTGCTTTCGGTGTACATGCGGGTTGAGTAGATTGACGCCTTTGATGCGAATTGAAAAATTACTCTTGCTACACCAAGTGTTCGCAAAGTTCTCGCATTCCCGAGCATGTTCGGAAGGCATCACGAGACCCCATCTGAGCATGGACTCACGAGGCTTGAAGAGGCCACCAAGGGTTCAACACCTTTGGAAACCATGCGACTGGCCGGTACATCGTACAATCTTTGGTTCTCCTTGAGAAAGCTTATCTTTGAGTCCGCTAATCTTCATGCCAATTACTTGGCTCTTATCGGAAGTTTTGAAGAGAAGGCGAACGAGCCGAGCAAAACTTCGACGATGGCTGAGGGTTGGCTCGTGGATAGGTATCTTCGGCTCAAGCGAGCAGGCTTGCAAGGCTCAAGAGGATGCTTTCGCCAAGCTCGGGAAGATGCTGCTACAAAGCGAGGGAGGAGCTAGGCCTTGCTTTCGGGATGAAGTGGTCGGCATAAGGAGAGTTCAGAATGAAATGAATGTCGAAGCCGTAAACTCCAAACCGACATCGGGTCATGGAACGCGAGAAGAATTTGCTTTCGCCAACAACTCATCATTCTTGAAGAGACCAACACTTTCGTTTGGGTCTCAAAATTCAAGGTTGCCAAAGGAGGAGTATGTTGATTTCATGTCGAACTTCTCTTTACATATGTGCTTTTGCCGATGCCATTAGATTCTACTTTCGACACGCCATCTTCCGAACAACTTGCCCGCTTCATATCCCATTTTCGAAGTACACGATCGACAACCCCCGGATCTCAACTTTCCGATATCCGATTTGAGCGATCACGTGATTTCTCCAATCTTCCCCGAAGGATCGAGATTGATGATCCTATTTTGGATGAGGAAGATGGCTCGGATGCGGACATTGTTGATGTTGTCGACCAAACTCTCTAAGCCGAGCACGGGTTCGATCAAGTGCAGAGCGAACAAAGGGGGCCTTCTGAAATCGAGCAAAGTGCACTACCTGGAGAGCAGACCAGAACTGACGATCTTTGGAAGTCTTTGTTCGAGAAGGGGCGGGCAAATGGGGGCGGATTTGTTAGATACTTCGCATTCCACCCCCAACAACGAATTTGTTCCTTAGTGTAATTTTTGCTTTGCTGAACAATTGTTGTGTAATTTTTATCTTCTTCTTTCTTGCTCGAACAATTTCTTTTGAACTTGTGTAATTTTTTGCCTTCTTCTCTCTTGTTCGAACAACTTCGAAATTGAATGGTTGAATTTGCTTATTGAACAATTTCCTCTAACCTGATTGTTGAGGATGAATGTTGTTGTTGATGAATGACTGATACTTGTGTTGCTTGATGTTTGCCTTGCTTTCTAGTTTATGCCTCTTTTCTTCTGAATGAATTCGAACATTGTTTTTGTCTATGTTCCCTCCCGACTTCTTTCGTTTTTGATTGTCTTATTGAGGTGCAATCGGTTGATCGTCTTATTTAGAGTCGCGACCCGGATGGGTTAACTTATATCTGACCCCCTTTCTTGGTTCGTGATCGCCTTATTTAGGCGCGCGATCACTTTACTCGAGTCGCGTCTTATTTAAATTGCGACCCAGACTCATCACTCGCTTTTACTCTGGTTATCTGTAAAGTACGAGTCATCTTTTTTTTGTGTACCCATTACTCACTTTTTCTTTGCGGGTATCCCGAGTACAAAAGTGGTTCGCCAAAAGAACATAAACTTTTGGCTCGTTAAATCTTTGTTAAGGTCGTCCAGAAGCAGGTCACGACCTCTGATGAAACTTCAACTAGAAAATCTTAACAAACAAAAAGTGTTTTTTGCAACACGTTGTATTCTATTACAACCTTTACATTGAAGAAAAGATCTATTACACATAACTATAGACATCGGACTATGGTTTTGAATTTAAACCTTGTCTTGAATAGACATGAGCTAGTCTCATCTCGTATGTGGAATTGATGTTAACAAGCCTAGGCGGATCGACTTGTCTACCCTTCTTTAAGTAACATGCTCAAGCGGCCCGAAGAAGATAAGCGTTTATCCTCTGGACAAGTTGTGATTATCTTGGCACCGCGGACATGAGCATGTGGCGAGCACTTTGCTTTCGCTTATATCGAGCGTTGAGCAAAATCCTCTGCTTTCGCACCATTTTGTCCCCCTTGTAGATGCACGAAGTATCAAGATCCGCATGTTGTTCGTCACGGATACCACGACATCCCCCCCCGGAGATTTCTTGAGGATGCGTGGGTATTAGTGATTTACTCTTTGCGTAAGCGGTGAGTAATGTGGAGTGGCAACTATGACTCTCCGAGCATCTTGAGTCCATAATGGAAGGTCAACTTTGTGCTCGGAGTGACTCATAAATTATAAAGCTTCGCACTAGGATAAGTGTTAGGACGGGGCTTTCGATTCGAATGAATGATAGTTGATCGAAAGTGTTGGATCTTTCATCTGAGAGGCATCTTGAACAAACTTTCTTCCGATAACTACAGTATATTTTTTTCTTTTTCCTCTGTTTTTCTCTACTCTCTTCAGCTATCGATATGCCTATTTATAGTACTATCCCAAACAGGTGCTGGCACAGCTAGTTGGTGCTGGCCTTCTTGCTTTAACTCCTTCTTTTGACATCTGTCCGGTTTTTTGCCAGTTCTTATTCAAGGATTGACACGTTCCTTTCTTGGTTGCCACCACTTCTCAACTTGTTTTGACACGTATCTTCTATCTTTCAATAGTGCTAGCCAGAATTTCTTCTAGAAGACTTGTGTCGAACACGGTGTGTTCTTCCTTCATGGTTGTCCTGCTCGTCTTAGGTGAATGGCTGATTATGTTCGGCCATTTGTGCTCGTCTTAGGTGAATGGCTGATTATGTTCGGCCAGTTGTGCTCGTTGTTACTGATAATATTTTTTCAGATTTGACGCATTCCACGAGTAGGACAAGGGGACTCCATTCAGGTCTTCCAAATCATCGCCCCCATTTAACAAACGTTACGTAACTCGAATGGACCTTCCCATGCTCGGCCGAACACACCACGATACCCTCGTTGCTCGTCTTAGAACCAAATACCCGTTGAACTGCGTGTTCGGACTTTGGAGTTATAGAACTTTTGATCTCTTTTTTGTACATGGCGTTCTTGAAATCGACCTCCGTCCTTTTTTTCCTAACAGTGCACTGCGCTCAGGCGGCTGGTCATTGATGTGCTCTCCCGAAAGTCGTTGTCCGATGACTCGAAATCTTTATTTCGCGTATATATAACTTCTTCGCACCAAATGCCGGGGCAAAACAGGGTTTCCGTAGTTGATGTTCTGAAAGTTGTTCGATAGGCCCATAATATTTTGGGCAACTCTTCAGCCCATCCTCCCCCCTTGGAATTGTCAAGTCTGGCCTTGAGGGTATGCTTGATAATTTTATTAACTTACCAACTTGTCCGTTTGACCGGGGATATCTGGAGTTGAGTAATGCTTTTTTATCCCACAACAGCACAATTTTGTTGAATTCACTTCCATCGAATACATTTTGCCATTATCCGTTACCAACGATTGGGGAAGCCCAAAACGACAAATAATATTTTTTCCAAACAAAGTTCCACATTCTTTGTTCGGTGGCTTTAACAATAACCGGCTTCCGCCCATTTAGTATAGTAATCAGCGGCAACCACAACATATTTTACTCCCGACGTGCCAGTAGGAAATGGGCCGATCAAATCGATTCCCCATTTAGCAAATGGACATGGACTGTAAATTGACACTAGTTCTTCAGGTGGGCTATGAATAAGTGGGGCATGTACACAACACTTTGACCGCTTGCGAAAGCATCTGTGGCGAATCTTTTTTGGAGGTCGGTAGGAATAACCTTGTCGAGATAATTTTATGTGCGGGGCGAGCCCACATATGGTTTCATATACTCCATCATGAATCTGCTCGAGTTACATGACCCTCTTGAGTAATACACTACAATAATGGAAAGTAGAAACTTCTTTTGTATAAATGCTCGTCTAAGATTGTATAACGACTTGTAATCGAGGCGAGTAAACTTGCCTTATTCTCGGGAGAAGTCCTTTTTGTAAGTAATTTAAAATTAGAGTCATCGGGTTTCTTGCTTTCTTTATTACATACGGCGACCAAAACTCTGAATTGATGGCGAATAAGTTGCGGATAACCACAATGTCCGCTGGGTGTTCGTCACTCATACTGTTTTACCAGACGCGTGCTAAGGCATCGGCAATGAATTACCCAATCATGGTAACTATTCTATATAAACTTGTTCAAATTGTTGGAAGCAACTCCTTTGCTAGTTGGGCGATATTGTGCCATTGTTAAGCCTCGGGCCTCGTACTCTCCTGTTACTTGGTATACGATTATCTGAGAATCGCTGTAAATCATCAGCCTCTGAATTCCCATTGTCATAGCCATCTGTAGTTCAGCGATCAAAGCTTCATACTCGACTTCATTATTTGTGGCTGGGAAAATCAAAACAGATGGCTATTGTGAAAGTTTGTCGAGTTGGGCTGATGAGAACCACGCCTGCTCCGGCTCTTGAACTTGTTGATGAGCCATCTACATACATATGCCATGGTTGGTCGGCTGACTCTTTTCGGGCATTTGTGGATACGCTCAACTCGACCATGAAATCGGCCATAGCTGCCCTTCATTGTTGTTCGAGGGGCGAACGTAATGCCAAATTGGCCTAACTCCACCGCCCACTTGAGTAATCGCCAAGCAGTGTTTGGTCGGTGGAGGACTTGTCGCAATGGGAATGTGGTTAATACCTCGATTAATGATCGAAAAAAGTATGGTCGTTTTTGAACACTCATAACGAGGGCATATGCTAATTTTTCTAGTGGAGATGCACGGAGTCGGCTTCTTCAAGACTGCTTACATAGTAAAGCGGCAAGTGTGTCTTCCTAAACCAACGAGCACAACGCTAATTGCATGTTCGGATCGAAGAAGATACATATAAAGTTGTTAAAACTGAACAAAGCTTAGATAATGTTTGAGTATCTACAAAGTCTTTGCTTTAATGACTTCGAATGCATTTTGGCAATGCTCATCCTTTGGAATTTCCTTTCTTTAAAGCGTCGAAGAAAGGTTTGCATTTGTCCCCGCCTAAGTGATATAAAACCGCCTTCACGGAAGCGGCTTGTAAGTTAATTTTGGACCTCTTTCACACTCCTGGGGGCCTGCATGTCGAGCATGGCTTGAATCTTTGATGGGTTCGGATTTCTTCGGATTTAGCTTCATGTTGTACTCCCTGAGAATATCAAACGTTTGTGCAAGGTGGGTGATGTGGTCTTCCTTGTGTTCGATTTTTACCACAATGTCATCAATATACACCTCAATTTTTTGGCCGATGTGTTCGTCGAACATTTTGTTCACCAAACGTTGATATGTTGCTCCGACATTCTTTAATCCGAATGGCATGCGTTGCCAACAATACATATTCTTTTCGCTGCAGAATGCCGTATTCTTTTGATCGTCCGGATGCATGGGTATTTGGTGATAGCCAGCAAAAGCATCCATGAAGGTCATGAGCTCATGACCTGCTGTATTATCGACCAAATAATCGATATGTGGCATCAGGAAATTATCTTTCGGGCATGCCTTGTTTAAATCAGTGAAATTTATACATAGTCTCCAAGTTCCATTAGACTTGCGGACGAGCACAAGGTTCGCAAGCCATCTTGGGCATTTTACTTCTCGAATCAGTTTATTGTCGAGCAATTTTTGATTTCACTATTCATAGCGCATACTTCTCGATTTGAACTTTACTTTGACCGGATTCTTTGGGTTGTGTTGGATCAAGGTTGAAGCTAAGTCAACCAAAGATCGAAGACTTCTATCAGTGGATCGATTAGCTTGGATCGATCGTGACTCACCAGTGAAATCGATGTTTCACCCCGATCGTAAATCTATGATCGATCGAACAAGAAGAATGTCAAGCTTAGTTGGAAGAAAGACTTTGAAAAGTAAGTCCGCTATCCAATAAGAACAAGACACGTATGATCGAACCCGGTAATTCAGGATTTGATTTGGCTCTCTCAGAACTTGGCTACAAAGTACAAATTCACGCTTTTCGACTATCTTGTTCACGAAGCTAGTCACATCAAGCACTGCAAGTCTACCAAATATAAACGAAGTTCAAATTGCTCTCTATCGCTCTTTGATTTCAAAGGTCTATATATATGGGATTACACTTTAGAGTGAGATCGGAAAATAACGAACGAAAACGCTTGAACAATCAAGAAGCTCAAGCTAATTTGATTTCACTTTAAGAACATGATCTGAAAAGAATATTTTTTATTAAGTGTTCATCCCTTAGCATAGAAATCTTTTATCTATTGATTAATCTGTGAAAAAAGATTTCATAGTTGGAACCTCAACAATCTTACCCAAACCCCAAGTTAGGTTAAGTTGTTTAGCAAATTCGGACTAGGGTTTCTAGTTAAATTTACTTCCCCGAGTGTGAACTCTTTAAACATCTAGTTGGTGTCTTGTGGTGGACTTACACAAAACAAAGTCCGCTTGGTTAAGTCGGTGCCCCTTTTGATAGGAAGAGGAGGCTGGACCCGGGTTTGTCCTAACCACTATAAATCTTGTGTGCCACTCTTGCTTTTGATTAACCTGTTCCATAATCGCGCAACCTTTAAAAGCGCCTACATATTCCAAGTTGAGATCATTAGCACCAAGCGATCGATCATATGACAACATAACCTGGATTAAAAGATTAATCTTGGAATCGATTTATCAAAACCGTTTTTCACACGGGTAAAACTTAAAGCTTCCGCACATCGATTAAACGATAGTTACTAACTGATACGCCCGGGCGATCGATGAGATTGTTATCAGCCTAAACTCATTCCTCAAGCACTCGACAAAGCGCCCCACACACGATCTGTGAAAAGTTTTAATCTATTCACCCTCCCTCTAGACTTACGCCCTCACTAAACCTTAAGGGACCTACAAATTGCACGTATCGCTGGTTCTATTGCCCTAACGACTCTCATCATCGATTCTTGGGGAAGAATCTTTGTGGTCAATCAACTGACCTTGAAAAACCATTTTAAAACTCATTTATTTTCCAAAATCTCGGCATGGATAACACCTCGGTATGTATCATGATGCGCGAAGTTCTCAATGCGATGAGTATGCAGTTGGGCCATATATATATCCCGACCATCCTGCTGTCAATCGGTGGGGAGAATGATGGAAGTCATCGAAAGGACCCATCATCATTTTCTGTTTTCAACCTATGATCGGAGAATCTGAGACTTTGCCAAAAGTCTTATGCGAAAAAGACCCGACGCCCGATGGATGCGAGAAGAGAAGCATATACTCTAGATACTATGTAAGGCATATTATCATGAAAACAATGGATAAGATCACCAAAAAAAGATTAAGTATCTCAAATCTGCGAAAGCAATGTAGGATACTCTTTTGAAAAATATCTTTGAGGAAATGAGCAGGATAAAAAATATTGCGTCTACAAGCAGGAAGGCGGTGAGTTAGAAAGCTGAAAAGATCTTGCCCAACGACCATCAGCAGACTCGATAGAAGAATTCTGAATACATAAAACAAAACAAGAGAACTTGGTAGAGATGTCGATAAAGATATCAGCTACAAAATTCTAAGGTCTCTCACACAAGTGGGATATGAAGGTCCGCGGTGATCAAGGATTGCGAGACATCTCAAATAAAGCCAAGCGACTTGTTCTTGAGCCTTAAAAGCTCGAGTTCGATTTGATTGAGAGAGGACAGCGGATGAAGATAGGGGCATTTGAAGCCTCAACTTCAAAATCGTTAACTTTTAAGGCAACCGGCCCCGAGAACAAAGGCCAACGAACACATTGGGAATATAGTGATCGAGGCAGAGCAGTGCCCTTTTGAGAAAAGCAGAGAAATCAAACGTCCGCTTAAAAGTATCGAAGATTCTATGGGACTATCAACATAAGCGGGGGCGAGATAGGAGATCAACTAGCGGATCTCAGGAAAGAACCCGGATCGATGATCGAAGGGATCCTGAGATGAAAGGAAAAGAGATAATCCCGGGGCGGAGGAAGGAAAAGATAACCAATCGGATATAAGAAAGCTCGGACTACTATGAGAAAATCACACGATAGGTCATCTGAGCGGAGTGATTCACACGGAAGGAAAGAGCAGTGGATCAAGGGAGCGATGCTTCAAGCTAATGAAGCCGAGTCAACATAAGCGCGAGCGCGGACGGCGCCAAGAAAAAAAGAAAAAGAGGAGCGAAGAAACAGCGTTATAAAACCGGAAAGAGCCATGGTTCTTTGTCGTCGGGGTTGTGATTCTATCTGCCCTCTGAGGACTCTGGATACTCCTCTGTGAACTTCGCGTCGGTGATCTTTGTTGACCTATGAAAATGAAGATCGATATTCTCTTGAGACGATGATGAGATCTGCGATGGCGGGGAGGACCAATGCGAGGTAACCTCCAAACACACCTTGTTAAACTACTGCTATCATTAGCACACTTTGGGGAGATCGACCTGCAGCTCTACTACGACAATTGGCGAGGATCTCTCCAATCATGAACAACATCTTATAGTGGAAATTTGAAAATGATAAAAATTTGAGGACCGAAATAATCGACTTGCTAAAAATGATCTATGTAAAAAGCCTCAACTTAGATCGGTGAAAGCTACTTTCGAGAAAAAGCGGGAATTTAAAATTCTCGAAGTTAAAGCTTCTGTCGGGGAGAAGCGAGATCAAAAGAAACGGTTGGCGATTAACAAACAACAAAGTGATGACTTCAAAATCTCTGACAAAATTCGATGAAAGTATTCAAAAAGCATGAAAGTCTAAAATCATCGAGATAATCTGCGTAAAAAAATGGAGTTTTTCAAAATCATCTAAAACCGTTCAAGACATGAGCGCCTATTTTGAACAACGTGATTAATAAGAAGGACTTGGCTATGACAACCGCTTCCCACATCCTCAAAAAAGCCGGTGATTCATCTCAAAAAATATTAGGATACGAGTTTTACACAAAGATACATCAAAAATAGCAATATGTATCTAATAAGGAAAAGGACGATTGAAAGCGAGTAAGCGGGTGCACAACGAAGGAGAATAAATGGACCCCAATGGTAAAACATCGGCAGAAATCAGCAAGAAGAACCAGTTCTTACGAAGAAACCCTAACTAATCAGCGGTCGGGATCCGGAAAGAAAAACTGACACAGCAAAGGGAAATCTGAATCACGAAGGACCCGATCAAGGTCATTGCCTAATAAGCATGCTTGAGTGAAAGCGCAAAAACCACCTATGCCTAAAAGATATGAATCTTTTAATGGTAGCGGTCGTACCTACCCTATAATCGAAATCTAGAATTTGTTGCACGAACCACAACTGGATAAGAAGAATAAAGCGAAAAAGGGAAAATCTGATCTTCTATAACTCATCAAGGTTCACACTAATAATCATACAAAAGCGAAAGCATATAAAAGAGATGTATGATTATGTTGGCAATTATGGGAGACAAATCGGGCCTTGATCCTAGCATCACAATAGAAGTGCTTTCTGTTTTGTATGGCTTCCTAAAACTAATCCTAACCCCTGAGACCCAATCAAAAGAAGTCACTAAAAACTGATCGATTCTGCGAGTTAGCGTGGATACAGCCAACAAAGGAGGTGTGTGTGCAAGCTATCTCAATTTTACATCCCGTAGTGGATGCTCAAAGCACATATTTGGGAAGCAAACATCTCTCTCGGCTCTTACATAAACCAGAAAAGGCCGAAGTGTCTTCTTCTTGATGATAACTTTAGCTATACCAAAGATTGGAACCTTAGAGAATAACGATGTACAAATGGCTGGAGTCTCTCGTATGTCGAAGGTCAAAAGCACAACCTATTATCGGTTTTCACAGTGCTGCGACCATGAATTGATGTTGAGTTCTCGGTAATCAATCTGTATCGAATCGAGCCCTTCCATGGTTTTGCTAAGCGGGTTCAAGGAAAGGGGCGATCTACCACTGACTGATTGGAGCAGTTGCCCAAGAAAAATGCATGCCTATTGTCAAGAGTTCCAAAAGTAGCGGGTTAGCTCTGGGCACAAGAATAACCCGTCCCGAACTTTAAAACTCTTAACAAATATGAGATGTCTCTAGTGAAGGACTTAGAATGAAGTATTTTCAAAGGATCAGGGCATATCTTGCATGTCGAAAGAAAGAGTTAAAGCGTTCATTGGAATTCGGGCCGGCATCGGCCAATCTTGGTTTCTTCATATGGATCTATTAGGACCGATTACACCGGTCGGTCTCAGCGAACGCTAAATATACTTCTAATAATCGTGGATGATTATTCCAAGTTTACAGGTTATATTCTTACACAAGAAAGAATGAGCGACTACGAAGATTCTAGACTACTAGCGATTACAAAATGAGAAGAGATTGTCGGTGTAGTAAAAATCGGATCGAGATAAAAGGTACAAAATTTACGAACTCTTTTATTCTTGATTTTTTGCTCTAAGTTTGAATATCTGACATAAACATCCCATTGCGGGCCTTCTCAACAAAATGGAGTAGGTGAGCGGAGGAGCAGAACTCTCAAAAGAAAATTCCTCGCACAATGTTAGGCTGAACATATCTTTATACCAAGCCGTTTACAGGCGAAGCGATCAACACCGCGTGCCATACTCGAGCGCGGATGTCTTAGTAAGGCTCACTACAAAACACCTATGAGCTGTGGAAGAATGAAGAAAACCTCGTGTCTCTTACTTCCGTGTTTTTTTTGTAATGTATTCATCACAACAATAGGAAGAAATCGGTTGAAGACTTTTGAGGCCTGCCGAGGATGAGGGGTATTTCTAGGATATTCGCCGTCTAAGTGAGGCTTTTCGGGGTCTAGCGAGCCGAACCCTACTAATGGAAAAACACCCGTGTAGTCTTTGATGAGCATCTTACGATCGAAGAAATATGCTTGTGAGAACAAGATGTACACGATCGCCAAGAACTGATGTTGGAAAATGGATCATTAACGATCAAGGAAAAAGAATCGGCTGTAGCGATATACATTCCGGATCTAGGCGATTCACGGATCATTGATCTGGAGTACGAAAAAGCTGTCGATGAAGAAGGCGTCTGGTGAGGCAGGTATCAGCCCGAACCATCGGTTAGGGGGAACATCTGAAGTTCCCGCGAGCAGACGTCGTACATGATGAGTCCAACATCGGTGAGACTTGTTCTTATCAAGTGGATCATAACTCTGCACCACTCCCCATCGCTTAGTAATGAAATTTTATCGAAGCGGACGATGATCTCCAAAGCATAAATGAGCGAGAAGGACACGGATAACCCGGTCGTCAATGATCGATGTCGAACCCGTCGATAAAGTTAAAACTAGATGTCAGTTGGTGAAAGTGCCGTGTATTCATTGTTATCACGTCTATGAAGGAACCATGAAACAATAGAGAAGCTCTACAAAGGCCTTGGTGGATCCCTAACCCCGTGCGGGGAAGAATTTGCACGATTCGGCGAAATCAAGTTTGGGAGGCGATGGGCGACGAGTCATCAAGGCGTCATTGGCGCGAAGTGGGTATTCAAACAAGAGATGAGAAAAACGTCATCACCGAAATAAAGGCGAAGACTTATTTGCTAAAGGGGTATTCCTGTCGAGGAAGGGAATTGATTATGATGAGACCTTTGCACCGATTATTCGCTAGAAAACCATTTAACGTGTTCTGGCGTATCTTCCCCGAAGAGGGTTCCTTTGTGTGTCGGATAGATGTAAAGTGCTTTCTTAAGCGGGGTACTAGCGAGAGGAAGTTTATGTCGAACAACCTCCGGGCTTTGAAAAAGGGCAGCCAAGTGTACCCGTTTAGAAAAAGCTCTATGTAACTGGCAAACTCACCGAGCTTAGTATGATCTATTCTCTCCGGTTCTTGATCAATAGTGGGTTCACTAAAGGAGCGATTAAGGCCTTAACCCGAGAATAGAAGATGGAAAAAGATATTACGATGGTTCGGATCTCGTGAAACGACATCATCTTGAGATCTCTAACAAATTACATGTGAAAGATTGACAAAGCGATCTGAGAAATTGAGATGTCATGATGGATTGGGATGAATTACTTTACGGGTCTTCAAGTAAAAGCAAAGTCTGGAAGGGATATTCATCGCTTAAGCAAAAGTACACTAGGAATTTATTGGCTAAGTTTGGAGTTCAAAATTGTAAGGAAGCAAAATTATATGATGGTGGATTCAAGATGGATCGAGATGAGGGATGGTCGAAAACAAATCGAAGGAATATAGGGCTTTCGTTGGATCTCTACTATACTGTTGCCCGGCCCAGACCCGGATATAACCTTAGCGGTGAGTGTATGTGCGGTTCGAGGCAAATCGATGATAAGCCACTAGAAAGCGACAATGATTCTTAAGTATCACGAAGGGGCGGTAAATCTTGGTTTATTTACCCGTGAGATGATAATCCTAGAGCTTAGTGGGTAATACGATTAATTATGGAGGCTGCCAAGATTGACAAAAATCCACCTCGGAACATGTCGATTCTTAGGAAAAAGCCCGATCTCGTGGTTTTTCAAAAGCGAGACATCGATTCACGGCATCTCTTGAAGCGAGAATATCGGGGAAAATTTTGTTCCCCAATTGCTTTCTGGCTTAGTCGGCGGTGAGGATTATAACATTAAAATTAACAATGTCACTATTTTTACGTGACGATAATAGTCTTGTGCAATCACTCGAGAATCCGTTCTACACACAATCTGCAAAGCATGTGGATGTCGGACACCATTTTATAAGAGATCATGTTGAAAAGAAGAATATCGGAATGGAAAGATTCATCTTACGACATCTGAGTGATATTATTCTACCAAGCCCTTGGTGAGATCGGTTCGGTATATCTTGATGAAATAGGACTTGGATCTTGGAGAAAATGCACCAAATGTTGTGGAATGATCTCGAACCCGGTGGTTAAGAGACTAACAGGTTGAAAGAAATCAGTTGAGTTTGGTATCTCAAGTGTCGGAAAATCGATCAGGCCGATGTGATGAAATCGTCGGATCTAGTTATCGAGTTAAAGGGCGGTCAGTTAAAGGTTTATCGGTTAAAAACACTCGTTTTAAAAGGAATATCGATTAAATCGGTTGGGTTATTTTACATCTTTATGAGTCGATTAAGGCGATATTCAAACAAAAGAAGATTCTGAAGTGATATTCACAAGACTAAAGCTTAAAATCACGTAAAGATCTGAAATTTTACATAAACAATGGAATAATAGAACTTTCATTGATAAAGACCGAAATCGGGGTTACGTTACAAGATACAAATCTCTGAAAGGACACAGGAATTCGATGCATTAGTAATAACCAAAAACCACAAACCTAAACCCCAAATCTATAACCACTAAACCCTCGTCCTAACCCCGAGTGGAGGCGGGAGAGAGATTACCCCAATCTGAAGCTCATTTTCCCCATAACAAGGATGAGAGAAACTAAAAAAGAAAAGAATATGTCGAAGGCTATTTCATGATGAAGATCAAGAAAAAATGGAGGCCGGCAATGAAACCTTGATAGGATTTTAAGCCGGGGCCTAAGAAAAGAGTCGATTGGGCTCTCCGGTTTTGTTAAATAGTGCGGTGATATCACGAAGATCCGGTTGTTGGTGATCGAGATACGCTATATCAGTTACCGCGTTCGTTTTAATTTAGTCTGTTGATGGTAGATTACGTCATAACGATGAACCGCAAAGTGCATACGGTTAGGAGAGTATGGCTACCGGTTGCAACGGCCAGGCGCCTCGTGGTGGTAGAAGCTTTGCAACAATCGTATGTAGAAATC